>NC_069399.1:33312441-33339305 GCF_026875155.1 Cherax quadricarinatus
CTCAATTATGTTGTGTTCTGAGTATATTTTTTTTGATATGGTGACATTTTTAAAGATTTCATTGTTAGTAAAGATGAGGTCTAGTGTTTTCTCCAGTCTGTGGGCTCTATTATTTGTGGTTTAAATTGAATTTTGTCAGAGATTTAAAAGCTCGTGTGAGTGTGAGTTTTCATCAGAGCGCCCCCTTTGTGTATTACTGCAACAATATTATTTGCTATATTCCTCCATTTTGGGTGCCTTAAAGTTAAAATCCCCAGGAGCAAGATGTTGGTGCAGGAGCTGGAAGTTTTTCCAGACAGTGGTCAATTTTTAACAGCTGTTCCTGGAATTGCTGGGATGTTGCATCCGGAGGCTTGTAGATTACCACAATGACTAGGTTTTGGTTCTCGACCTTTACTGCTAAAATTTCCCACTACTCATTTGAGGCATTTAGCAGTTCTGTGCAAACAAGTGTCTCCCCAATGTACGGGCCCAAAACCCCCCCCCTTTTTCCTGTTCACTCTGTCACATCTGTATGGTTGTAACCTGGGATCCATATTTCGTTGTCCAAGTGATCCTTTATGTGGGTCACAGTGAAAGCCGCGAACATTGCCTTTGCCTCTGCAAGCAGTCCACGGATGAAAGGTATTTTGTTGTTTGTTGCTGGCTTTAGACCCTGTATATTTGAAAAGAAGAATGTCATCGGACTGGTGGTATTGTTGGTACTGGGGGGGTTTTTTTTTTTCGGCATTAGTATTGTATCTGTTGGTTTGGAGTGGGGGCCATCGACTGGGGTTTTCCACTCCAGGAATGACTGGATTTGGGTTGGTACGAT
Organism: Cherax quadricarinatus; assembly: GCF_026875155.1. Lineage (NCBI taxonomy): Eukaryota > Metazoa > Arthropoda > Malacostraca > Decapoda > Parastacidae > Cherax > Cherax quadricarinatus. Next base: position 33,313,256 of record NC_069399.1, read on the forward strand.
TTCTGCCATTTCCTGCCAGTTTTTTTCCTTCCCTGGCACTAAAAAACCTCCCCCTCTTGAGTGGCTGTGGCTACCCGGGTTTTTCCCCATGGCCTGGATGTTTTGTTCTTTTTTGTCCCCTTAGATGGTGTGCCTGGCAATTTTAAGTTATAGCACAGTCTTTCCTGTACTGAAGGGTACACATTTCAGGGTGAAAAAGCTTACAGGAAGGGAGTTTGCATTTTCCTGTTGTCATATGGGCATGGCATTTTCTAGGGTGGTCATAGTTGCACGTCCCGTCTGTTTTTCCAGATTTCCCATGTCTGCAGATCCCAAAAGTGCATAGTATGTGCACGGGTTTTTGGTTTCCGTTTGCCTTGGGTTTCTGTGACTGTATTCCCTGTTGGTGCATGTTTCCCTGTCTTATTCTTACCCTCCCTAGCCCCAACAATGGAGCTCCCACCAGTTTTTTTTGGTTAATATCCTCACTATTGCTAGTGGAGTCCTCTTGTTTCCTATTCTGTGGTATTTCTAGTTTGCAATATTGGTTTTTCTTATCTTTGACTACACTTGTTTCCCCACTACGGCTCCTGTCCCCTATGAGGTCATTTATATGTATTCCTTCCTGCGTATAATTCCCGACTACCTGGACAAAAATCTCCAGCTTCACCATTACTGTCTCCCAGGAGACGAAGGAATATAAATGTATAAATTCAAGGATTATGTGGAATAAAATGAGGGTCAGATGAGAAAAGGGGGTCATAATGTCTATGCACCGGAGAAGAATGGAGTGTAGAGGAGAAAGAAAGATTTTGGGAGATGTTAAACGAGTGTGTAGGAACTTTGAATCTAGTGAAAGAGTATTTGTTAAAGGACCTAAATGCTAAAATAGAGAAACGTTGAGAGAGGGTGTTTTTAGGTAAGTTTGGGGGGGCCAGGTGTAAACGATAATGAGGGCCCTTGAACTTCGTATAGAAAAGGGTTTGGTTATAGGTAACATTTCTTAGAAAAAAAAGGATAAATAAGTATACAGAATATGATATAGGTCGTAAGGACACAGTTTATTGGACTTTTGTACGGGTTTATTTTAAAAGACTGATGAGTAGATTCAGGATGTACATGTTAATTGAAGGGTACAGATATATCAGATAACTTTTTAGTTATAGCTGCAGTGAGAGTAAATGGTAGATGGGATATCGAAAAGGGAAGCAGCAAGTAAGAGAGAGGTAAAAGTTTATAAACTAAGGAGGAGGCAGTTTGGGTAAAATATAAACAACTGTTGGGGGGCAATGGGCTAGTGTGAGTATAGGCAATGGGGTTGAAGTATATGGGGTAATTGTAAAAATATAGTTTGTGGTTACAGAAAGTGGGTGCAGGAAGGAAGAAGGGCGATTGGTGGAATGATGGGGTAAAGAGATTTAGTAAGAGAGAAAAAGTTAGTATATGAAAGGTTTTTACAAAGTAGAAGTGATGCAAGGTGGGAGGAATATATGGAGAGAAAAAGAGAGGTTCAGAGAATGTTGAAGGAATGTAAAAAGAGAGTGAGTGAGATGTTATCAACAAATTTTGATGAAAATAAGAAACAGTTTTGGAGTGAGAATAATAAGTGGAGAAATCCTAGGGAACGAATGGATTTGATAGTTAAAAGCAGTAGAGAAGAGTTATTAAATGGAGAATTTGAAGTATTGAGAAGATGGAGGGAATATTTTGAGGAATTGTTAAATGTTGATGAAGACAGGGAAACTGTGATTTCGTGTATTGAGCAAGGAGGAATAACATCTTGTAGGAGTAAGGAAAAGCCAATTGTGATTGGACTTGTTCTCACAGACCAACCATAACTGCGTAGCCTATTTACAAGTGTTTCTTTACTGTAGCTTCTAGTTGACCTAATTTTTATTATCCTGTGTTGGCTTATCCATTTCCTAATGATTTTCCTGGTGCAATAAATGAAATGATCACAAAGACCTGTGGTAATGACGCCTGAATGGCTAATGTTATCAGAGCAGTTACAAAGTATGTGGTCGAGTATGGTGGCTGAGAACTGTGTGATCCGGGTTAGTGCATTAATTAGTTGAGTGTAACTATTTAATCCTAGAGCTTGCTTACACCTGTTACATACCCTGTTATTTTGCTATTGATAACTGATATTGGAGTCTCCCAGTATTACTGTGCTCAATTATGGACAAGGCTATCGAAAAGTTTTCCAAGAACTAATCATGTGGGGGGGGACGGCAACTGGTTCCTACTAGGATGGATTTGGTCTTGAGCAGGCTAAGTCATTTCTTACATTAGCACATACCCCACCACCTTGTCTTTTCTGGAGCACAGGTAAGAAGGTTGGCGCTTATTTACTGGCATCATGTGGAAAGTGATGGGTAGCAGATGAGGGCATGTGTGTCTTATTTTTCTTCTTGTTGGTATTGTACACCATTCATATACAACTTGTTAGACACTGCAACATCATGAAATCTTGGTTCAGAGGACATCTACATAACCTTTATGACGGCTCCTACTACTACTACTACTACTACTACTACTACTACTACCACCATCAACCCATGCCTCGGGTATGACCTAATTAGACTGCGGAATCCCGCCTGCTGGTGACTACACCCTCGTCTTCTGGCTGTCCTTTTCCTCCTAAGAATATAAGAACATAAGAAAGGAGGAACACTGCAGCAAGCCTATTGGCCCATACTAGGCAGGTCCTTTACAATCCTTTCCATTAACAAAATATTTGCCCAACCCAATTTTCAATGCTACTCAAGAAATAAGTTTTGATAATGATATTTTCTCATTACGCAAGTCTCACTCAAATTCAACCCCTCTCACTCATGTATTTATCTAAGCTAAATATGAAACTACCCAACGTTTTACCTTCAGTAACCCTACTAGGCAGACTGTTCCACTCATCAACTACTCTATTACCAAACCAATACTTTCCTATATCCTTTCTAAACATATCTGATTTGAATCCAAACTTATCTAATTTGAATCTGATACCAGATTCAGCACGACGACGGTGCTCTTCACACCAACTCCAAGGCTGAGGGACTGATTACCTCATATTTTGTATATAGTTCTTCTGTCTTCCAATTATGTCTTTGAATTTGTATTGATAAAGCCACTGGATGGCAAAACGTCTACAATAAAGATACCCAGATGTCGCACGTGTCTTATTTTTCAGGATATTTTTTGGTTGGTGTTTCTGTCTTTTAGTATAAATTAAATTTGCTCCCACTGCCCACTTGGGCAGACTCACAAACATTTCCCTGTTTTAACATCAATAGGAGTGAACTGGTGGATATTCGCTCACGTACCGTAATGACACCATTTACAGAAATTACATGTTACCAAAGCGATATGTTGCTTGGAACTATTGTTGCAGTTTATATACAGGTTATTCTTATTGGTAATTTTTTTAGTACTTGATACATATAATAATATACAGTTTCAGATATATATCTATATCTATCTATCTATCTATCTATTTTTTTTATTTTTATTAACACATCAGCCGTCTCCCACCAAGGCAGGGTGGCCCGAAAAAGAAAAACTTTCATCATCATTCACTTCATCACTGTCTTGCCAGAGGTGTGCTTACACTACAGTTATAAAACTACAAAATTAACATCTCTCCTTCAGAGTGCAGGCACTGTACTTCCCATCTCCAGGATTCAAGTCCGGCCTGCCGGTTTCCCTGAATCCCTTCATAAATGTTACCTTGCTCACACTCCAACAGCACGTCAAGTCCTAAAAAACATTTTTCACCATTCACTCCTATCAAACACGCTCACGCATGCCTGCTGGAAGTCCAAGCTCCTCACACACAAAAACCTCCTTTACCCCCTCCCTCCAACCTTTCCTAGGCCGACCCCTACCCCGCCTTCCTTCCACTACAGATTTATACACTCTCTAAGTGATTCTATTTCGTTTCATTCTCTCTACATGTCCGAACCACCTCAACAACCCCTCCTCAGCCCTCTGGATAATAGTGTTGGTAATTCCGCACCTCCTCCTAATTTCCAAACTACGAATTCTGTGCATTATATTCACACCACACATTGCCCTCAGACACAACATTCCCCTCTTTGCTTCCAAGGAAAATGTTCTATGTCTCCACAGACTCCTAAGTGCACCACTCACCCTTTCCCCCTCATCAATTCTATGATTCACCTCATATTTCATAGACTCATCTGCTGACACGTTCACTCCCAAATATCTGAATACATTCACCTCCTCCATACTCTCTCCCTCCAATCTGATATCCAATCCTTTGTCACCTAATTTGTTTGTTATCCTCATCACCTTACTCTTTCCTTTATTCACTTTTAATTTCCTTCTTTTACATACCCTACCAAACTCATCCACCAACCTCTGCAACTTCTCTTCAGAATCTCCCAAAAGCACAGTGTCATCAGCAAAGAGCAACTGTGACAACTCCCACTTTGTGTTAGATTCTTTATCTTTTAACCCCACACCTCTTGCCAAGACCTGTGCATTCACTTCTCTTACAACCCCATCTATAAATACATTGAAGACCAATAGTGACATCACACATCCTTTTCTATGGCTTAATTTTATTAGGAAATAATCTCCCTCTCTCATACATACTCTAACCTGAGCCTCACTATTCTCGTAAAAACTCTTCACTGCTTTAAGTAACCTACCTTCTATTCCATACATTTGCAACATCTGCCACATTGCCACCCTATCCACTCTGCCATACGCTTTTTCCAAATCCATAAATGCCACAAAAACTTCCTTACTCTTATCTAAATACTGTTCACTTATATGTTTCACTGTAAATACCTGTTCCACACACCCCCTACCTTTCCTAAAGCCGCCTTGTTCATCTGCTATCTTACTCTCCATTTTACTCTTAATTCTTTCAATAATAACTCTACCATACACTTTACCAGGTATACTCAATTGACTAATTCCCCATTAATTTTTACATTCTTTTGTGCCCTTTGCCTCTGTACAAAAGAAATAAGCACGCTCTCTGCCAGTCCCTAGGTACGTTCCTCTCTTCCATACATTTATTAAATAAAAGCACCAATCATTAGAAAACTATATCCCCACCTGCATTAAGTATTTCATTCTTTAGCATTTCAATCTTTATTTAACATGCTTTACGGAGAATATAAATTTCCCACTACAGATAAAATAAATTTCACTCTTAGTTGTGATGGAATTGGAACGCCATTTACTGAACATTTGAAACTATGTCACTGTGAGATTTTGAAGTAACCTGAGCCATTCCAGGGTACTGGGGATGGATTCAACAGTTTTGGTCACAGGACACGCGAACATGCGAATTGTTCCACGAATCTGGTCATTGTTACTGCACAAAAAACATTGAAAGTTTGAAGCCGATTGGATGAGGCGTTCTTGAGTTACGAGCGAAATAAAATCGAGAAGTTGCAGAGAAAAAAAAAGAAAGCAAGGTCTTCAAGGTTCCCTTTAGGATAAGAAATAAAGATTATTTCACGTGACAAAGCTCAGTCGATCGTTATCATTATAATGTCACAAGTTCATGAGGTTATCAACACACCAAAAGTTGTTATATAGTCTCATAAAAACAAAGGTTCGGGAAGTTACTGATCATTAAGATTTTATATCTGAACTTCATATCATCAGTCATAAAGGAACGGGAGTAACATTATGTACATAACATAACGTAACTTCTTCACTAACTCACTGATTAATGAGATTAACACCGCAAAGGCTCATAATCAAGATTCCAAAGCATATTTTGTTACGAGGCTGAGAGGGATCACTGGTTGTCAGGTACACGGAACAGAGTCTGTGAATCGTCCCCTGAGACCACATAAGTATGAACGCACATCCATAACTCTCACCCTCATGGTCACACTCCACAGCACACCTATCAAGCACATCACAGATATAAAACTTTTACCTAGCCGTCATAAGCGCACTTCCTGGTAATGGAAGGGATGTAAAACAGCAATAACATAAAACTTTAGCCATAAGTCAGTGAGCAACGAGGGAGGGAGGAACGTATTTTACAAGATAAATAGCTGCATAGAGTGACGCTAGCTGTTGACCAGTATGATTGTGTATGATACCTGCAACACTGATGTACGTTGATGACACCTGCTGACTGTATGTGATACCTGCAACACTGATGTACGTTGATGACACTTGCTGACTGTATGTGATACCTGCAACACTGATGTACGTTGATGACACCTGCTGACTGTATGTGATACCTGCAACACTGATGTACGTTGATGACACTTGCTGACTGTATGTGATACCTGCAACACTGATGTACGTTGATGAACTGCTGACTGTATGTGATACCTGCAACACTGATGTACGTTGATGACACTTGCTGACTGTATGTGATACCTGCAACACTGATGTACGTTGATGACACTTGCTGACTGTATGTGATACCTGCAACACTGATGTACGTTGATGACACCTGCTGACTGTATGTGATACCTGCAACACTGATGTACGTTGATGACACTTGCTGACTGTATGTGATACCTGCAACACTGATGTACGTTGATGACACTTGCTGACTGTATGTGATACCTGCAACACTGATGTACGTTGATGACACCTGCTGACTGTATGTGATACCTGCAACACTGATGTACGTTGATGACACTGCTGACTGTATGTGATACCTGCAACACGATGTACGTGATGACACTGCTGACGTATGTGATACCTGCAACATGATGTACGTTGATGACACTGCTGACTGTATGTGAACCTAAACTGATGTACGTTGGATGACACTGCTGACGTAGTGATACCTGCAAACTGAGTACGTTGATGACACCTGTGCGGTAGACAAATGACAGTAAAGGGAACTGTGTGGTTGACATGGCAGTAAAGGGGAAGGGGGCTGGGAGGGCTGTGGGGGCAATGACAGTATAAGGATAAATTTTGTGGGTGAACAGTATAAAGAGAATTTAAAGGGGAACAAAAAAAGGAGACTGATTGGTAGCAGAAAAAGGGGGACTGTGTGGTGGACAGTGACATATAAGGAGGATGTTTTGGACGTGACAGTATAAGGGGATTTTTTGGTGGACAGTGGGCATTAAGGAACTGTGTTGGACAGTGACAATATAAGGAGAATTGTGGGGGACAGTGACTTTTTTAAGGAATTTTGGTGGAAGGGGACAGTATAAGGAGACTGTGTGTCGACTGACGTGTAAGGAGATTGTGTGGTGAATAGTGACGGTGCAAGGAGACTGTATGGTAGACAGTGACAGTACAAGGAGACTGTGTGGTGGACAGTGACAGTACAAGAAAACTGTGTGGTGGACAGTACAAGGAAACTGTACAGGGGACAGTGACCAAAAAAAGAGACCGTGTTGTATACAGGGACACTACAAGGAGACTGAGTGGTGGAGAGTGACTGTAGAAGGAAACTGTGGGGTTAATAGTGACAGTATTAGGGGACTCTTAGAAAAGAGAAAGGGTTTTCAAAGAACTGTTGTAGACGTGACAGTACAAAGATACAGTGTCGTAGACAGTACAAGGAGCGACCTGTTTTGCACCCATAATGTGAGACGTTAGTGCTATCGTCTGTTTTTTCTTTGGTATGTTTTCCGGACTGGGGGTACTCCGTTGTTTCTCGGACGCAGGTGACCCCCCTTTTATCCCCCGTCGCAAAGGTCCGCAAATGTCCCACAGTGTTGCTCGCGACGATGTTGTTACAAACACATGCCACCTCGAAAACTAAGATAAAATTTTTCCGTTTTTAAACCCGGGGGAGTAGCCAACCCCCGGATAACCCCCGGGGAGTTAGGACCCAACCCCGGGTAACCCCCGGGGAGTTAGACACCAGGATAACCCCGGGGAGTTAGCTTCCCGGAAAATCGGAGGTTTTTCCACCCAGGATAAAAACCCCCCAGAGTTTTGCCACCCGGATAAACCCCGGAGAGTTAGAACCCGGTAACCCCGGGGGTTTGCCACCCAGGTAACCCGGGGTTGCCCCCAGGATAACCCCCGGGGAGTCAGCACCCGGTAACCCCGGGAGTTAGCACCCCGATAAACCCGGGAGTTTGCACCCCGGATAACCCGGAGATTAGCACAGGGTAACCGGGGTTAGCCACCCGGATAAACCCCCGGGAATTAGCACCCCCGGATAAACCCCGGGGAGTCAGCCCTAAAAGTTAAAAACCCCGGGAAGGGTAGTCATCCCCGGGGTTTTTTACCATTGGGGGCCTTTTTTTGCCCCAAAGGAAAAAGTTTAGATTTGGGAAAGACCCATAGGAAAAATTTTTTTGGAAATGGGAGTTGGGTTGGAAAACAGGTACCCGTTTGGTTAGGAACGGACGGGGTTTCAAATTTAGGTTGGGTAAGTACTGGGGGGGAGGGTTGGATTTAGGGGACTTTCCCAAATCAGAGTTACTTTGGGGGGTAAAAAGGTTGGGGAAATGGGTTTTTTTTGGGGATGAATTGTAAAGGGACCCCGCCGAAAGGCCCAGGCCCCGAGGTTCCCCCCTTTCAGTTTTTTGCCCAACCCAGTTAAACTTAACCCCAGGTACCACCCGGTAACGGGGGAAGGTTGTAAGGGAAAAAATCCCAAGTTTTCCCCCTTCCCCGGGAAATGAAAACCGGAACCTTTTGGGGGGGAGGGTTGCCTTCCAGCCGCCTAGAAGAAGAAATTATGAGGGGGTTTGGGTTAGCATAGGGGAAACGTTGCTGGAACTTTTCTTCCCCTTTTAAAAGGATCAATTTGAAGTGTTCAAGTGACTGAAGTCAAGAATGGATTAAACAGCTGACCTGTTGTTAGACGTCAGGGACGTCTAGACAACCTAGAAGTGTTGAGCCCACCTATTTAAGTGCGACTTGAGCCAGTACCTCCTATGCGACATTCTTTGAAGACAATGCCCATCTTGACTCTGTTCAAGTCAGACGGAAGCTCAAGCATCTTAACTCTGTCATTGAACACTGGGAGTTTCTGGCGCGAAGATTACTGCACATCACAGAGAGAACGCATCCATGGCGTCGAGGTCCTGAACAAGATGTCACTACAACTTGATGATATAATATAATTGATGAGGATGGCCCGAGGTCCAGATGGCCAGTAGGGAAGATAGTGGTCATGAACCCTAAAATGAAAAGTAGTCAGGATAGTTGAGGTCTTACCTGGTTACCTGGAGGTTACCTGGAGGTTATTCCGGGGATCAACGCCCCCGCGGCCCGGTCCATGACCAGGTCTCCCGGTGGATCAGGGCCTGACCAACCAGGCTGTTACTGCTGACCGCACGCAGTCCAGCGTACGAGCCACAGCCCGGCTGATCAGGCACTGACTTTAGGTATCTGTCCAGCTCCATCTTGAAGGCAGCCAGGAGCCTATTGGTAATTCCCCTTATGCTTTGTGGGAGGCTGTTGAACAGTCTTGGGCCCCGGACACTTATGGTGTTTTCTCTTAGTGTACCAATGGCGCCCCTACTTTTAATTGGGGGTATTTTGCATCGCCTGCCCAGTCTTTTACTTTCATAGGGAGTGATTTCTGTGTACAAGTTCGGGACCATTCCTTCCAACGAGTACAAGTCAAGCGCTTCTAAGCGTTCCCAGTAGTTAAGGTGCTTGACAGAACTTATACATGCAGTAAAAGATCTCAGTACACTCTCTAGATCTGCAATTTCACCTGCTTTGAATGGAGATGTTAATGAACAGCAGTATTCCAGCCTAAAGAGAACAAGTGATTTGAAAAGGATCATCATTGGCTTGGCATCTCTCGTTTTGAACGTTCTCATTATCCATCCTATCATTTTCTTTGCACTTGTGATCGCGGCACTGTTGTGATCCTTGAAAGTGAGATCCTCAGACATTACTACTCCCAGGTCCCTTACATTATTTTTCCGCTCTGTTGTATGGCTAGAGTTTGTAGTATACTCTGTTCTAGTTATTATCTCCTCCAGTTTTCCATAACGGAGTAGTTGGAATTTGTCCTCATTGAACATCATATTGTTTTCCGTTGCCCACTGGAAACTTTGTTATATCTTCTTGGGGTTAACCGCGTCCTCAGCAGTTGACAGCCTCATGCAGATCCTAGTAACATCCGCAAAGGATGAAACGGTGCTGTGGTGTATATCTCTGTCTATGTCTCATATGAGGATGAGGAATAAGATGGGGGCGAGTACTGTGCCTTGTGGAACAGAGCTCTTCACTATGGCAGCCTCCGATTTAACTTGTGACCACTACTCTTTGTGTTCGATTTGTAGGAAGTTGAGATCCATCTCCCCACTTTCCCAGTTATTCCTTTAGCACGTATTTTGTGCACTATTACGCCATGATCGCATTTTTCAAACGCTTTTGCAAAGTCTGTGTATATTACATCTGCATTCTGATTTTCTTCCAGTGCATCCAAGGCCATATCATAGTGATCCAGTAGTTGTGAGAGGCAGGAGCGACCTGCCCTGAACCCATGTTGCCCTGGAGTGTGCAGATTTTGGGAATCCAGGTGATTTGCAATCCTGCTTCTTAGCACTCTTTCGAAAAATTTTATGATGCGGGACGTCAGAGCTATTGGTCTATAGTTCTTAGCTAATGCTTTGCTGCCACCTTTATGGAGCTGGGCTATATCCGTTGTTTTAAGTGACTGTGGATTTCACCCATGTCCAAGCTCCTCCTCCATAGTGTACTTAGGGCACACGAGAGGGGTTTCTTGCAGTTCAATGGCTTTTTCGAAGTCTATCGGAGTTAGGGTAATGTCGGAAATCTGGCATACATTTATGGAGTTATGAGGCTCATTCATGAAGAAATCATTTGGGTCGTCGATCCTCAGACTGATTAGTGGCTCACTAAACAGAGTCTTAGAGAGATTTCAGTATTTCACTCATTTCCTTGTTGTCATCTGTGTAAGTCCCATCCTGTCTGAGTAAGGGCCCGATACTAGATGTTGTATTTGCCTTGTTTTTGGCATATGAAAAGAAATATTTCGAATTTCTTTCAATTTCACTAATAGCTTTAAGCTCCTCCTGTCTCTCTTGGTTCCTGTAAGAGTCATTTAACTTAAATTCGATAGTAACCACTTCCCTGGTCAGCGCCTCCTTTTTCATGTATCAGATATTCTAGCACTTCTGAAAAAGCTCATGACTCCGTGTTTCTGTGGGGGTTTTTTCTTTTTTTCTCCCCAGTTTAAGCAAAGGTGCAGTTCCCCCGCGTTATATCTATAGAGTGCATTCCCAATAAAGGAGACCCTTTGCCCGCCAGAAAACCCCAGAAACCGTCTCGGGGCCCCTGCGCCAGATAGCAGGGGGTGGTAAAGACATGTGAGGGGGAATGTGGTGTGTCCAAGCTTAAAGGGGTCAAACGGGTTTCCCCCCCCCCCACCCCCTTCCCCGGGTGTGGAAAACTGTGTTTCTTTCGTTTTAGACACAAAAAATCGTTAAAAAATTTAGGAGGGTGTGTATTAGGGTAGAAAAAAAATATTCGTTCCCATTCAAAAGGAAGTCCCGTTGAGGTGTTGCGTGTTGCCACTCCTAAATCAAACTTAGTTTGAGTTTCTCATCAATCTTTAAACCCAAATTAATTACGGATGAGCAGAGAATACTGCGGAATACCTTGTAAAAAACTGTTTTTCGATACTTTGAAATGTGAGGAAAGGATTTTCTGGGCCCCTTGTAACGCGCTTGTAAGTTTTTAACATGATAACTAGGATGAGCTGGTACAGCCAGTGTAAGTGATAGCTTCAGAACTGATATAAAAAAAAAAATTTTAATGTTTTTGTAGTATAAAAAAACATCCCCCGGCACTGGGAAAACGCACATTACTAATATAATATATATATATATATATATTATATATATATATATATAATATAATTTATTTATAATTATATATAATATTTTTATTATATATATTTATATATATATAAAAATTTTATAATATATATTTATATATTATATATATATTTATATTATATATATATAATTTTATATATAATATATATATATAAATATTATATATATATTATTATATATATATTATTATATATTTTATATATTATTTATATATATAATTATATATATACTTTTATATTTTATATATATATATTTATTTTATATATATAAAAGTAACACACTGCGACTAGCCGAGCATACGAACCCATGTCGTTTTGGCCCACCTTATGGTGAGCAAAAATCACACATGCCGCTCTAACCCAAAGGACCATGCAATCCTACAAGAATGATGCACCCAGGAACCCAAAACGACATGAGTTCGAATCCTCTGCTAGTCTCAGTGTTGTTATTGATTAATACCACTCGTTCGTGGTTAGAATAATACATACATACACACGTATATACAGTAGACGTTGTTTAACATGATTTTGTCTTGCACGTTTTTGTAAAATTAGTTTTGTAAAATTAGTTTTGTAAAATTAGTTTTTGTAAAATTAGTTTAACACTGTTGCGCGAGGGAAAAAAATTTTGAACGCACGGTCGCTGGCCGGGTGGGATGGTCTGTGGGTTAGTGGGTTACACCATTGTGTCAATGGGGGAGACCTATCGCCATCCCCTGGCTCCCTAAGCCACCCACACCCACCCACACCACCCTCATCATCATGTGTTTAATGCTTACGAGACAAGTGTTTTTTGGGAAAAAAAAAATCCCAAACAAAAAACCTATATAAATGAAAGAAAAAAAGTGCATGGCTTTAAGACAAAAAAGGATCGCTTCACCTTGCCCCCTTTGGGGTAATGCTTTCGGGGTAAATTTCAGTTGAAAAACCCATGGTTATTTACAGCTTAAGAACCCTTGCGCTTTTGGAACTGTAGAAAAAAAAAACATTCCCAAAGAAATTTTGGGAGAGGTAAAACCAGTCAGCAGGGTTTGACAGAGGAAAATTTACTGAGGGTTTTAAAGGGCATAAATTTTATTCCTTAAGTAAAATTTTTTCCCTGCAGAGCAAGAACTTAAAATTAAAGGCTTCTTCATTTTTTTTGATAATTCTTGGATGTCCCCCCCACTGTAAAAGTTGTATTTTTGCCTCCAAATACATCTCAAATTAAAACCCAAATGGTTTTGGGGATTTTAAGTCATTCAAGTGAAAACTCCCACAAAAAAAAAAAAAAGGGTTATGAAAAAAAAACTAGTTGCATAAAGGGGGACTCTGACTCAACCTGGCAGCACCAAGCTTCTGGAAAAAATTTTTAAAATTCCCAAATCCCATCAGTATGCTAAAAGTGCATAAAAAAAAAAAGGAAGGCCCCAATAACATTTTTTGCGGCTGGGGAAAGTTATGACCTTCTTTTAACTAGTTTATCACTCGTTTTCCCTTGCTTGAGATTTAAGGTTCGGGGAAATTTGTTCAGCTGGGAAGGAGTACCATTTGATGGTTTTGAAAAATATGAATGAAGAAGATGTGAATGAGCTCTTAAAAGTGATGAAAATTTAAGGGGACAGGGAATCCGAGGAATGTTGGCAGAGCTCCCCTTGCACAGATAAAAAAGGGACCCACATAACAGAAGAATGAAGAAGAACCGGGAAAAAAAAAAAAATTTTAACACTGCGGGCAGTTATGTGAGCAGTTCACTTGTTGCTGCCTAAACTAGAAAACTTTTCCAAAAGAGGACCCTGACATATCTAAAAGAATTATTTAAAATGGGGTGGGAAAACCAGATGATGTTGCCTTATTTGTCGCTGTATAATGTACTGTTGGGAAAAAGAGGCCAGAAAATCCATTACGAATCTAGCACACCCCAAACAAAAAACCATAAACCTTCAGTACCAAAAAACTTCCCATCTGCTTCTGCCGACAACAAAAAAACTGTCCACCTCCCCCCAGAAAGGGCCACACCACCCCCTTACCCAACTTCTTCCAATCATCCACAAAAAAAACCATTCCCCAAAAATTTAATTTAAAAGAAATACTTTTTTTTTCTATTCCCTTTTGGTAGTTTAAGCAGAAATATTTCACGACAATGCACTAAAATTTACATTTTTCATTTTTTTTTTTTGTAAGTTCTGGAGATCAAAAAAAAAGTTTTTTGGCGGGTTTGGGGGCTCCCAGGAACTTTCCCCTTTTTTTCCCCATAAGTTCTTCATTTTTGTCTCACACGGCATTTTTTGGGAAATTATAATTTCCGTTTTAAAAAGATAGTTTTAAAATACATATATATATGTTTTTATTTTATATATATATATATATATATATATATATATTTTATATATATATATATTTATATATTTTATATATAAATTTTTAAAATATATTATATATATTTATATTTATTACATTGCGGGGGGTTTGGAAAGCAGAGAAAGTGTATTTTTTGAATAGGGTTCCCCCCCCCAAAATTTTTAAAAGGGAGCTCTACCACCCTCCTTGGGGGACCCCTTTTTTTCTTAATACTTTTTTTTTGCTCCTCCCACGACCCCCCCAACATGCTCCGCCTTCCCAACCTGGGAGCAAATGAGGATTGAAAGTTTTTCCCGGATTTGTTTTTCATCTTTTCTTCCATTTTTTTTTCCCAAGAAGTTTTCCCAAATTTTTTTTAATTTTTTTTTATTTCTCGGGAAATTTTTTCCAATTTTTTGGGTCCCCAAATTTCCCTCGGATAAAATTTTTTACCGTCGAGTAAAAAATTGTTTCCTTCCTTCCACCCCTGTCTATTCCTTGGATCGATTTTTGCCCCCCATCCTGAAAAACCCACCCCTTTTTCCTTAAAATTTTTTGGATTTTCCCTAAATTTTCCTTGGATCAATTTTTAATTTTGATATTCGAATTTTGGGGGTTTTCGAATTTTGTGGGGGATTTCCCCCTTACCCTTGCCATCATCCCTTTTTCCCTGCCCCTTCCCCCCTTTTTATCCTGCCACCTAACCCCCATTACCCTTTGCCCCTAAACCCCCTTTATCCCCCACCTAAACCCCCTTTAAACCCTGCCCCAAAAAAAACCCATTACCCTTTTGCCCTAAAAACCATTTATCCTGCACCTCCCCCCATTATCCTGCACCCACCCCTTTTCCTGCCCTCACCCCCTTACCTCCCACCTCAACCCATTACCTGCCCTCCCCCCTTTATCCTGACCTCACCCCTTTTCCCTGCCCCCACCCCCTTTTACCCTGCACCTTCCCCCCCCTTTATCCTGCACCTCACCCCCATTATCCTGCCCCTCCCCCCCCAATTATCCGGACCTCACCCCTTTATCCTCCACCTCCCCCCCATTATCCTGAAACCTCCCCCCCATTACCCTGCCCCTCCCCCCAATTATCCTGCACCTCCCCTCCATTATCCTCCCACCTCACCCCCATTATCCTGCACCTCACACCATTTTTTTTTACCCTCCCCCCCATTACCCTGAAACCTCACCCCTTTATCCTGCACCTCACCCCTTTTCCCTGCACCTCCCCCCCAAAATTTTCCTGCACCTCACCCCCGTTTTTTCCTGCCCCCTCCCCCCCATTATCTGCCCCCTCCCCCCCATTATCCTCGCCAAAACCCCCCATTTCCTGACCTCACCCCCCATTTTCCTGAAACCTCACCCCCTTACCCTGCATTTCACCCCCATTACCCTTGCCCCTCCCCCCATTATCCTGCACCTAACCCCTTTTACCCTGAAAACCTTTCCCCCCCCATTTTCCTGAAACTCCCCCCAAATTATCCTGCACCTCCCCCCCAATTATCCTGAACTTCCCCCCCATTATCCTGACCTCACCCCATTATCCTGCACCTCACCCCCCAATTACCCTGCACCTCACCCCCCTTTAAATTCCTGCTAACTTCCACCCCCATTACCCTGCACTTCACCCCATTATCCTGCACCTCCCCCCCATTATCCTGCAACTCGCCCCATTATCCTGCACCTCACCCCATTACCCTGCATTTAAACCCCATTATCCTGCCCTCACCCCCATTATCCTGCAACTCGCCCCTTTTACCCTGCACTTCACCCCCTTTACCCTGCACTTCCCCCCCTTTATCCTGCATTCCCCCCATTATCCTGCACCTCCCCCCCATTATCCTGAACTTACCCCCATTATCCTGCATTCCCCCCCTTTTTCCCGGCCCTCCCCCCATTATCCTGCACCTCCCCCTTATTCTGCCCCTTTTACCCCCATTATCCTGATCTACTTTGTTGACACACACTACCGCCCAACAAAAATTAACCCAGGTTAACCAAAATGTTCCTCACTTATTTTTAAAGTTACCTACATTTAAACCTTTATGTTCAGAAATAAACTTCAAACTTTTTTTTTAAATCAAAAACCCTACTTAAACAACAAACAAAAAAACCCCCCCCTTTTTTCACCAAGTCAAAATTTTAAACTTGTCTCATTTAAAAACCCAAAAACACTTCGGTACACACATACACTTTTTGCACCACGTTATAAATTTCTTCCAGTACTCAAAATTTTTCGTTATAAAACCCCCAATTTCCACAACATAAAAAATTTTTCTCTTTTTTCGGTAATAAAAACCAAAAAGATTCAAATTCAGCTCCAAATTTTAAACTAAACCCACAACGGGTAAAACCCCTAAACTCTTGACGCCCTGCTGCCCCAAAAAAGGGCCCTTTTCCCTTCCT
The DNA here is from genome assembly GCF_026875155.1 of Cherax quadricarinatus. Classification (NCBI taxonomy): domain Eukaryota; kingdom Metazoa; phylum Arthropoda; class Malacostraca; order Decapoda; family Parastacidae; genus Cherax; species Cherax quadricarinatus. The sequence continues at coordinate 33,329,769 of NC_069399.1, forward strand.
TTTACGCTGGTGGGGGGGGTTTCCCCAACACTTCCAGAGAAAAGGATCTGAGGTATATTCCCGACATAAGAAAAAAATTGAGGTCCCCCAAAGGAAGCCCCTGGGGCCCCACGCCCCGGGGTTTCAGTACCTTCACCATTAAAACCGGGGCCCCACTACTTCCTTATTTTGTTTTTAAAAATTATTCACACTACCTTTATTTTCTTTTAAAAAATTTACACAAAACCCCCTTTAAATTTCATAAAATTCCAAAAAAACTCCTCTCCGTACCCTATACCCTTGTTTCACGTAAAGAGAGAGAGTTTGTTTAAAAAGAAGATAGATAGATAGATAGATAGGAGAGGGAGGGAGAGAGGAGGGGAGGGGGGGGGAGAGAGAGGAGGAAATTTATTTTTAAATTTAAATTAAAGGGGGCGCTATACCCCAATTCAAAAACACATAATACACAACTCGCTTCTTTGTTCCAGCACTTCACAAATCACAATTTTAACTTGTTTTTAATTTTTAAAACCCACTCACTATCCACCCTCAATTTTCAGTTGTTCAAAAATACAAACCCCCAAATATTTAAAACTTTTTTCTCAACCCACATTACTAAAAATTTTATTACAAGTCCAAAATAATATCCTTTTAAACTTTTTGTCACTATAATTCAAAACTTCTAATTTTTCCATTTTTCACTCCCAACCCACAAAGTCATGAAGTTTGGGGGAAAAGGGCAAAGAAGCCCGGCAGACAAAAATTATAGTTTGGGAGGGCCCAAAAAGTCTCCCCAAACCTCAATCAGGAAAAAGATCTGGGGGTGGGGGTAAAAACCCGAGCATATCTCCTGAGTCGCACACCCAATCAAAAAATTGCTGCAGCTTTACGGGCGTCGGGGGAAAACCTAGGGATAGCTTTCCGATACCTCGGTAAGGAATCGTTCAAAAACTGTTTTTACCATTTTTTCATCCCCAAAATGGAGTATGAAACCCCATTTTTTGGAACCCAAAAATGGTAAAAGCACGTCAAGAAATTGGGAGAAAGTGAAAAGGTAGCAAAAAAGCTAGCCCCAGAGCAAAGGGGTTTTTCCCTACGAAAAAAAAGGTTTGAGGGAAATCGGCCTGACGAAACTGGGGACAGGGGCTCAGGGGGACATGATAAGGGCCCTTTATAAAATATGTGGGGAAAAGGGAGGGAGGGGGACAAAGACGGATGTTCCAGAGAGGGGAACACAGAAAAAAGAGGTCCTTTTGGGAAATTTTGAAGACTCAGTTAATAAAAGGGATTTTGGGAAGTATTTCTTTAGTCATAGAAAAGTCGGGCCCGTTAGAATAGCCTAGAAAGTAAAGTAGTGGAGGGGGGAAACCCCGTACATATTTTAAGGCGAGTTTTTCATAAAGCTCATGGAGCAGGGAGGGGAGAGGCCCTGTTGAAATCTTTTTGAAGAGGCGGGGCCAGGGGCTATGACTCGACCCCTGAAAACCAAACAAATGGGTTTGATTTATAAAAGGTGGTCCCACAAAAAAAAAAAGGGGGATCTGGAAGGCGGCGGGACCTGGTCAGCAATTTGGCCCCTTTGGAGTTCAACCCATTTTCCAAGTGCAAATTCTCAAAAATTGGGGAAGGGAAAAGGAAGCCCGCAGAGGGAAATTTCAGTTGGGGGGCCCACAGACTAAAAAAACCTCACTAAAGGGAAAAAAGATTTTGGGGTGGGGTAATAAACAAAAGGAAACATCTCCTTGCGCACATAAAAAAAATTTAATGCTGGCATTTGGGCCCCTTGCAAACCTCAGGAAACAGCTTTCCCAAAAATTCTTAAGGGGGAAATCGTTCAGGACCTGTACCCCGAGTACGTTGGCCCATTTTGGAGTATGCGGCACCAGTTTGGAACCCCACCTACCCCAAGCACGTAAAGAAATTAGAAAAAGGGGAAAAGGGTTTTTGAAAACCCAAGAATACCCCCCAGGCTAAAAAGGTATGCCCTACGGGGAAAGGGGTTTTAAGTGAAATCAAATGACGACCTGGAGGACGGGGAGAGGATAGGGGGGCCCATGAAAAACAAAATTAAAAATACTGAGGGAATTGAAAAAGGTGGAAAAAGACGGGTTTCCCGAGAGGGGGACAGAAAAAAAGGGGAAAACATTTGGGAAAGCTAAAGAAACAGAGAATAACAAGGATGTTAAGAAGTATTTCTTGAGCCACAGAGTAGGGCAGGAAGTGGAATAGGGTTTTGGGGAAACGATGTAGTGGGGGGCAGGATCCATACATTGCTTTAAGCGAGGTATGAAAAAAGCTCAGGTTTAGGGAGGAGTGACCAAAATAAACGACCCCGTGAAGGGGGCGGGGGGCCAAAGGGCTTGGGCCCGCCCCCCCGCCCCCCCCCCAACTAGGGGAGTACAAAAATAGTGAGTACACACACACAAAACACAACAATCACACCCCCACACACAAAACACCACCCCACACGCACACGGTCATACTAGAGGGTTAGAGCCCAAAAGAGCACCGTAAACACCCTAACAAAAAAACAATAAATTTGGGAAAATTTTGGGTTTAATTTTTTAGTGGGGTTGGATACCCAAAGGGAAGGGTTTTGGGTCCCGAGAACTTATCACCCTGGATTCTGCGAGAGGGGAGCGAAGCACTGTCGTAAATAAATTTGTCGGATTTACAAAAAGTGAAAGGACATGGCCAAAAAGTTATTGAAAAAAAAGCAAAAAGTGGCCCCTTATTTAAGAGAAGGACATGACATGGTTTAGTTACAAAACCCGTTTCAATGACATGCTTTCCAACGTTTTAGGGAATGAAGTTGGGTCAGGAGAACAGAAGAACACAGGAAAAGGGGTGAATGCACAGACAATTTTTCCCGCAGGGGTTTTAAGTGGGAAATTTTCTTCCTAAAATTTTTTTTGTTTTTCACGAAGGGAGAGGGGAATGGGTGGATTGTTTTTTCTTGGGCTACATAAAGCATTTGGTTTGTGTCCTCACAAGAGACTAGAGGGAAAAAATTAAGTTGTAGCAGTAAAAATAGGGGGAAGTAAACCCCAGTGGATTAAAAAGTAAATTAGAGGGAAAAGGGCACAAAGGGTAAATATTGTGAGGTGATTCAAAATGGGAAGAGTATGAGCAGGATTTTGAATTAGAATTTTATTGTTTGCCCGATTTGGGTGTTTTTTAAAAAAATCGTTTTAAAAAAAACACCCAAAAAGGAAAGGGAAAAGCTACAAACCCGAAAATTTTAAACAAAATGCTAGATTGGTCAGGTTGGGTTTATTTTTCTTGTTCTCAACCCCAGCAAATGAATTGTTTGAAATTTTGGGGGAGGGGGAAAAAGGGAAAACCCCGGGCAAAAAAGTCTGACTCTGGGGACATTTTACTGGGAAGGGCTTTATTAAAAAAGAACAAACCCAAAGGAGCAAATTTTCTGTTTAAATTATCGCCCCGAGGTACCATCCCAAAATTAAAAACCCCCTAAGGAGCCCTTTAGGAATCTCAACAAGAGGGAAAATTTAAGGCAACCCATGGGAAAATATGGGCGGGCCCATCTTTAGTTTCACATCATACCATGGAAACTAAACCCTTTTTGGTTATGTTAAGAAATGGAGAAATTGTAAGGGTAAATGGAGACCAAACCTAGGTTAGGAGATAAAAAAACTGTGTGATGGTACAAAAAAGACTTTTATTTGTTTTTTTGAAAAAAGGAGAAACAAGGAAAACAGAAACATTGCTGGGAATTAAAGACAAAAGAGGGGTCAGAAAGGGAAAGGGAGGAAGTGCCTTTTTAGACAGGGTAGTAAAGGGGAAATGGAATTTTGACCTAGGAAATTTTGTGCTCTGTCACGTTTAAATTTTTATTAGTAGGCATGAATAGGTCAACTACACCCCACAATACAACACACCACACACACAACCCCACACAACCACCCCACACACACCCAAAAACACACACACACACCACACACACACACCACATGTAGAAAAAAATTTATTTGAATTTTCCAGACGTTAAAACGGGCACCCAGTTGGGGGGAAAAATAGGGGGGGGGAGACGACCCTCTTTTGGGGGGGGGCCATAGTTCAGAAAACCAAATAAACAAATTTTTTTTCTTTGGGAAGTTTTCATTGAGATTATGAAAAATTTCCCTTAATGAGTTTCAGTGCAAAAAGCACTATCATGCCCGGCATTATGGGGGGACTAAAGTATTGGGTTACATATACTTATACTAAAGAAAAAAATTTTTTTTTTTTTAAATTTAATTTTTTAAAAACGTAATTTTTTTTTATTTTTTAGTTTGAAAAGTTTTTATTATCTAATTACAATTGTTACAATAAAAAATGTTGAAATTAATTTTTGGGGAAAAATTTAAAATTGTGAGTTGTTGAAAAAAGTCCCACAGTATTTAGAATTTTTACAATTGGTTGTAAGGCAGTATTGTTTTGGGTAGGGATTTATTCCCACATTGGAGTATTAATAATGTATGAACTTTGGGGTCTAGATTTAAGTTTTTAAAATTTAGGTAATTGGGGGGGATTTTTGGTTTAAAATTTAAATTTCTGAGTATTGTTTTTAGTTTAGGGTGAGTAGGGGCTTTGAGAAGAGGGCCCAAATTTGGGGTTAGACCCGGTTACTTTTGTATTTTTGGTTTTGGGAAATTTCCAAATTTTTGAGGCCCTTTTTTGTGCATAGAGTTTTTACACGTGTGATTGGACACGGGGTAAATAAAACAGATTTCTGTGTCTTGTTTTTGTGGTTGTGTGTCCTGTTTAGGGGTTTGGGGAGGGAAGTTTGAGTGGAGGGGGTTTTTGGTTTTTGGATGTACTGTTCTATGTATGTTGTAGGCTCATGAAAGTATGATTATGTATCTATTTAAAATTTCTAAGTTTTTGCCTAGTAAAAAGGCCCCCACAGGGTTTTTGTATTTTAAAACCTTCTAAAAACATATTTAAGCTTTAAATTAGAGTTAAGTCATTTTAGCTTTACATTAAGGGAATTTTCACTTCCCATACCCTTAATTTGTGTTTTGCACTCTTTCCTGCCCAAAAACAAACCCCGTCCGGCCTTTCCTTGCTTTAAAGGGTGGCAGTACATTACAAACTGTGAGAGAGGGCGGGGCAACCTTTCCCATGAGGCGTAAAAAATTTCCAAATTTGTTTAAAACATACACGAAGCGAATTTTGTTATTTTATTTACCCCGTTCCCGGGCTTTGCTATTGGCCCGACTGTTTTTCACGTGGGTCAGGTATTTCTAAAGGGGTTTTTCAAAAGGGTCCCTTTCCCTACGTAAGTTCTCCCGTCTGTGAATGTGCCTTTTATGTTCTCTTTCCCCCGGGCAAGGGGGAGGGGAATTTTCCCCTCAGAGATCTACCACAGAACTGTCCCAAACAACTCACACTCCCCACTGTTTTGCTTGGGGTTCATAATTTTTAATTCAGGTAACCCAGGGTTTGGTTTCAGCAGGTCTGGGAAACTGAATTTCCCTGGGTGAACAGGGGCCACTAAACCCCACTCAACTTAAACCCCCCGACAACCTTTATGGGTACCCCAACACCAACACACACCCCGGCTCAGGGGAGTGGGCCAAATAGCGATCAGTGAAGAGGCGGGGGCCAGGGGGCTCGGGGCTGACCCCCGCCCAAACCCCAACTAGGGGGAGGTTCAAATAGGTGAGTAAATTTTAAAAGTGAAGAGGCGGGGGAAAAGGGGCTAGGACTGAATCCCGCAACCTCAACTAGGTGAGTTTTTTTATATATATATATAATATATATATTTATTTTTATATTTTTTATTATATATATATATATATATAAAATATTTTTTTTATATATATATATTTATATATATTTATATTATATATATTTTTATATTTAAAAATATTTTTTAATTTTTTATATATTATATATATATGGGATTATATATATAGGGGTGTGTGTGTGTACTCACCTAGTTTAGGTTGAAGGGGTGAGTCCCAAACTCCCGGCCCCGCCCCCTTCATGGTCGCTTCTTGGTCCCCTCTTCCCCGAACCCTGAAACTTTTTCATAAAATCTGCTTTTTAAAACTATGTATTTGGGTCCTTGCCTCCACTAAATCGCTTCCCAAACTATTCCACTTTCCGAATACTCTGTGGGTGAAAAAAAACTTCCTAACATTTTCCCGTGATTCTCTGTGTCTTCAACTTCCATCTGTGTCCCCTTTTTAGCTGTGTCCCTTTGGAAAATCCCCGGTTTTTTTTAAACCCTTTTCAATTCCTCTCAGTTTTTCTTAGTTTCTTTACCCTGCTTTTTGGGTAGGTGTGGTTCCGATGGTGCCCAATTTCTCCAAAATGGGCCTTAAAAGTACACAGTGTACAGAGTCCTGAACGAATTTCCTTTTTAAAAATTTTCCGGAAAAGCTGTTCTGAGGTTTGCAGGGGGCCCCTATGGGTGCAGCGTTTTTGGGGTTTATGTTTTACTTAGGGATTTGCCTGGTGTTTTTACTCACCCCCAAAAATCTTTTTCCTTGGTGGGTTTGTAGGGCTCTGGCCCCCCATACCATTTCTCCGTCCCGTGGTCTTTTTTGCCCTTCCCCAATCTTCTTTAAATTTTTTAAATTGGTGGGGTTTTAACTCCAGGGCCAAATTTTGGACCAGGTCTGCAGCCCGTCCCGTCCCTTTGTTGTTTGCCCGGTTTCGATCAAATTTAATTTTTCTCATCAACTTCACGTCATCCCGCAAAAAAGGGACTCTTCGGAGTTAAATTTCCCTTTCCCTAAAGGCGTTCCAAAAATTCCCGGGGAAAAATTTCTGGCTTGGATACCCCCGCGGGACCCGCCCGGTCCAAAGGGGCCCACTCTGAAACCCCGAAAAGTACCATGACCGCTGCTGTCTTCCTGACAAGTATTCCCTGAACCAAATTTTTGTGTATATGGGTTTTCAAAAAAGTGGGGGGGTTTTTTAAAAAAATTTTTTTAGGGTGGTAGTTCGTTATAATTTTAAGGGGAAAGCTTGGGGGAAAACACCAACGCCGACCCGCCTCTCTTGTCCTATCTTCGCTGCCCCCCCAAATGCCTACAGGGTGGGGGTGTTTGAAATCCTGCCCATGGGGCAGCAGCAACATGAAAAACGTGATTCAACCCCCAGGGCGGTTTGGTTTGTGAGTCAAAATTTTCTGGTTTTCATGGTTACTGGTAACTGGTTACTAGGAAAATGGTACTACTATGAGGGCTCGGCGACGCTAACGTATGTCGTCCCGGGCATACAAAATAATACAAAAATAGAGATGGCAGGTGTTTTCGGCTTGGGTGATTCTGTTAAAGTAAAGTAACAACAATTGAAAAATTATAAAAATACTAAGTGAATATTGGGAAAAAGGGAGCTTACATAAAATGAAACTGTAATGCAATTTAAGGGGTTTAATTTTAGCACAAACATCGGAAAAGGAAAAATCAACGTTGGGATTAAAAAATGAAATGATAAAAAAAAAAATTTACGGTCGATCTGTATTCATGTGATCTAAAAAAAGGATTTGAGGGGAAAGGGAAAATTTTTCCCAAGAAAAAAGTGTTTAACAGGAAAGGCAGTTTTGGTTGGGACTCAAATCTAGGGCTGTTAACTCTCAGAAATTCAGAGAGAAAAGTGAACACACCCAAAAAAAATTTTTGAAATGATAAAATTTATACTGTTTTAAAAAAATTTAAACATACAGGTTATTTTCATTTAACCCCCAAATCGGGTAGGGTGAGTTTTTAAAATTTAAAACGAAAAAGGGGGGTCATCTCTGGGAGGATCAAAAATCTGGGTTTCAATTTGGGTAACTCATTTCTGTTTTTGAGGCAAATCTTTAATTGGTTGTAACAAATGTTACCCTTTAGGATTTTCAAAAACATGTCGTGTACGTAGGGGATTTCGACATTCAGGTTTTATTTCTGACTGAGTATCAGGGTAGAGAGTACAGGATTTAGGAGGATTTTCAGAGTCTGTCCCTTAGTCTGGGTTTTGGGAACCCTCATTATCTTTTCTTTCTAAACCCTTTTATGATTAAAAGCGATTTCTTTATACTGACCAAATACTAATTTCTCTAACCGTTATATTTTTTTCCCGTGATATGTTTTTAAATACTCGATAAAAGGGCCCAACCCAAAAAATTTTATCAAGCTTAGGGATTGCAGACGTTTTGTTAAAAATTAGTCAGCATAATCTCGAACCTACTTTGATTTTGGACGGCTTTGCTCGAGTGTTTGCGACTCTTGGAAATTCTGCTGTTGATTTATGAAGTGTTTCACGGATTCTTCTAAAAACAGTTTGAGCTAAGCTGGTACGAGTTGACTATGAAATCATCAGGGTTGTAATTTGGTTTCGGATTAGAATATAACAACTCATAAGGCAAACGTTTATCTACACCGTACAATGAATAATGTGGAGTGTCACCTATGGAAACATTGTAAGCAGAATTTATAGCACACTGCACATCAGGTATAACTTCATCCCAAGTTTCACTGTTGGGATTGATAGTGGCTCTCAAGACATCAAGTACTTTCTTATTGGTTCGTTCTGCTAACCCATTGCTGGCAGGATGATTGAGGAAACAATGGTGGATTTAGAGATCTTGTACAAGGTACACAAATTTTCAAGAATCTCATTACAGAATTCACCTCCATTATCTGTTACTAGGGACTTAGGGGTGGTATGCCTGCAGATAATGCGTTCTTTAAAACGCTTTAGTACTGTCTCGGCAGTCTTATCTGCAATAGGAACTAACTCACAATATCTTGTGAAATGGTCTACCATAACACACAGGTGTTTGTTGCCTTGGAGGGAACATTGGAAATTAGTTAACAAATCTAGCGCAACTCTTTCCCACGGTTCGCTAGTAGTTGGATACACTTGGATTGGATTAGGACCATTAGCATTACCTTTATGTTGCATGCAGACACTACATTTCTTAACATACTCAGAAATATCAGTTGCCATACGAGGTCAAAAGTATTTCAATCTGGCTTGTTTTACTGAACGATCCATACCAGGGTGTGCAACACCTAGTACATCGTGAACTAGCTGTAAGGCTACATTCACTAGTGACTGTGGAATTACTAACTGGTAAACTCTTCTGCTAGGAGTACCCAACTCGGCTGTTCGATACAGTAATTATTGGTTCATGACAAAGTCACTGATGGGTGCTGGTGGCTTCACAGTCAGAATAAGATCTTCCTGGAGCAGGAATCGAATCACACCAGACCACATGGGATCTGTTCGTTGAGCATTCTTTACATCTTCGGCAGTAAATGGAGGGATAAGCAGTTACGACATGTCCTTCTCGTAGAACCGACTCATGTGTCCTCCCTTAGTGGAGTAGCTGGTTCTCACCTGCGTGTCCGAGGTCGGACTTCCCTCACTTTTTCTATCCAAGGTAGAGATTTCACTGCTTCCTTCCTTGTTGTCGACCAGATTACTTTCCCTGGTGACCTTCTACTGGGATTTGCTTCCATGCGAGACTTACGTATTGTGCTCGATCCTTATCGATGGCTTGCCCAAATTGATGACTTGATGTACCTTTTGGGGTTACCCGCTTGGGTTCCCGGG
>NC_069399.1:33339805-33370234 GCF_026875155.1 Cherax quadricarinatus
TATATATATATATATATATTTTCTTTATTTTGGAAATAGAGTGGATTACTTACCTCTGGTTAGGGCTACGGCCACCAGGTTGGTTTGGCTTGTATACTGGCTGGTTGGGGTTATACCCTGGTTGATTTTGGGTAATACCCAGGATGATCTGGATTATATCCAAAGCCGGTAACCTGGCTGATTTGGGTTAATGACTTGGTTTGGTGTTGGATTGTATCCAGGTGATTCGGATTATAACCTGGATAATTTGGATGTTACTGTCCTGGTTGAGGCTGACCTGGTTGAGGCTGACCGGTTGAGGAGGGCTGGGTTGAGGTGGAGTGGTTGAGGTGGACTGGCTGAGGTTGTGGACCTGGCTGTGGTTGGGGTCTGGGCGGGTAAGGAAGGTCTGGGAGCTGGGCTGGTGCGGGGGGGAGCTGGTTAGTTGGGGTCAATAGTCAATAGGCAAGGTAAAAGAAGTCTCCTCCTCCTCCTGCTTGTGTTCCTCCTGACGAAAGTCTTGCCCGCGTCTCTCGGGCGCACATCTCTTCAGATTCTTGTCTTCGTGGGTGCAGCGGGCACGCACAGTACTCCCCTGGCACACACCGTCATATAACGACCCACAAGGGTCGTTCACCTCGCCTTTATGGGCTTTTCAAGTTTGCACTTCGTCGATCTCACGCCTGCAAGAAATATTTTCATAAAATATACGAATTGACATAATATATTCACTGTTGACATCGAAATAAAACTTGGTTATAAACCTGCGAGCTTTCTTATTAAACCTTTACACAGTACGGTTTTTTTTTGTTAGGTAAAAGGACACAAGTGCAACTAACGTGACACAATAAAACATCAATTAGTTGCAATCTTGTGTCCTTTACGTAAATACTGTCGGTAATATTCCAACATTAATTCAACGAATTTTTTTTGTAAGTGTATTAAAAAATACATTCAAAAAGTGAAACAGTTAGGTAAAGGCCTTCAAGTTTTGGTTGTGAACTTTTTTCAATCAAATTAAAAGAAAATAACACTTTATAGAGGAGCTGTATAAGAGAATTGATGTTGTGTACATCTGTCCTTCGTCAGGATTTTTTTTAAACTCTAAGTTAGTTCTTAACTATTTCTATACACCATAATAATTATGACAGGCTATAACACACTTGCCGTTTTTGCAGTCCTAGGAAACATTCGTACTTACATGGAAATAAATGGTAAAAATGTACGACACAATGTAAATATTAAACACAAGCAGTATTAATGTGATCTTACTGGCAACGTTTCGCCCTACACAGCCACGGGCTTTACATAGTCACAGATCTGTTTGTGACTGATAATGCCACTGTGTGGGTTGAAAACGTAGTCAATAAAAGATCACATTATTGCTTAAGTGTTATATTTCCCATTTGTAATTTTTTCAACATTATAACAGAAATGACATGTAAGCCAGGGATGGGATTCCTTATCTGGGCGGTGTGGGTTTTTTCTTGCTAGATCAGTTGAAGGTGCTGTTAGGGTCTTTAAAACTAGGATTAATTCAGATATGGGTTAGGAATGGTAAATAATTGATTTTGGAAATATTGGACATAGGCTTTGATATTATTATCTTAAAATAACAGTCTCGAGTAATACTGGGTAATTTTGGATAATACCTGAAATTGTGTAAAAAGCAAAGCCAAAGCATGTGCGAGGAACATTTGATGTATGGCAATAACTGAAACGTGGTATAATTTACCGAGTCAGGGATATGGTTTCTGAGGACATATTCGAAGGTTTAAGTTTGTTCCATGTGGATAGGATTTAACGCAAGGGGGTGGAGATGCCTTATATGTACAAGAAAATATAAATTGTGGCATAAAAACAGGTATAAATAGTGGTTTAGTAACATAATTGTTTGGGGTAGAATTCTCGAAAGTCAAGAAAATCTTATATCAATCCTCGGGTTTGGGAAACGCTAGGATTCTAGACATGTAACGTTAGGGTTCTGGACACGATAACGTAGTGATACAAGGGGGTCTTTAAACAGTGGTGAATTTTTACTTAGCTCTCAGCGGTGATTGTTACTTAGCTGTGAGCAAGACATGTCTAGTGTGCTCTCCGTTCTCAGCTACTGAGAGTGTGATGTTGGCTTCCTTTCGGTATGAGCAGCTATATCTCCAGCTTAAGGCAGAATTAAAGGAAGCAAGAAGAGAAATTCAACGACTGAAAGGTTAATGTGCAATAGTTATCCCCATATACAATGTCGCGATGATCGGACCAACGAATGGATGTAGTCGTGGAATGATGGGAAAGAGGCTGAAGATGGAGATTCCAGGAGATGCTGTGAAAACCAGCAACTCTTTTTCCGGTTTCAGTGAATTTGAATCGACCGTCCATGATCTCCAATGAAGACAGTTCCAACCAAAGACAACTGTTTATCGGACACAGTGAAAGCCAGCCAGTGAGACATCCCAGTGAAGTCCATCACTCCTAAGACCATTCGGAATCACATGCACACCTCCAGTCAAGGGGTAAGGAACATTGTTTTAGTTTGTGGACAGTTCAGATTAAGTTTATGGGATAGGGCTTTTTTTCCTAGAGATAGGAGAAGAGGAAGGCAGAGGGTATGTTTTTCTGGGCTGGGGATGAAGGATGTTGTAGCCATTGGACACATGAGAGGTACTTGGCAGCAACTCCTATTATCTGTCTTCGGTCCTGGGGGCACGATGTTGGCAGGGGCAGGGACTGTATTAATATTAGTAGAAATACTGACAATATGTTTAAGTAAAGGACAGAAGTGCACTAATGTTGATATTTTATTGTGCAAAATTTTGCTTCCAGGGCTTTGTCAAGATGTTACAGAACCACAAGGACACAAAGGGTATATATAAGCTTTGAGTGAGGTGTCGTACTAGTGGACGGTAGTAGGTAGTAGTTATTACATGATGGTGGAAAAAGTTCAGCTGGTATATGAGTAAAAAGGTTACAAAAGCTTGACTTTGGTAGCATAAAAATAGGTTGGGGCAAATGGTTATGGTTTGGATTTGAGAGGCCTGTTTCAGTGCCCTTCCTCTATTAGACATAGAACATAAGAAAAAGAGGATCACTGCAGCAGGACCCAACAGGCCTGCGGCAGTGCTGGCATGTCCTTTTTATGTAGTAGCCATTCTGCGATGGCACGGTTTTTTTGTTTCAGGAGGAGTCTTGCTAAGCCTTCTGAGAAGGAAGAAGCTACCTTTGTCTGTTTGTGTTAGAAACTTTTAGTTGCAGAAATTTGGTCTTTGATCACTAGGTCAGGCATCCCTGAAGTTCATGAGATGCAGGCGATAATTCCAGTGTTGTACGGGAGGGCATTTGTTCAAGTTATCGTCCTACTTGCATTAATGCATGCAGGAATGATACTTTAGGTGTTGGCATATAAATGGGACCTCGAAGGAGACAGGAGCTGTTAGTGGGGAAAAACAATAAGTGTAGTCAAGGGACAAGATAAAAAACCAATATTTCAAAATAGTAATACCACAGGAAATAGCATACATGAGGACTCCACTAGCAATAGTGGGATATGTTACCAGACACAACTGGTGTGAGCCTCCATTGTTAGTACCAGTGGAAGATAGGAATAAGGACAGGTAAAACATACACCAACAAGGATACTCGTCACCAGAAATCAAGGCAAACGGAAACCCCAAGCCCTGTGCACATACTATGGCACTTGGTATCTGCAGGAATGGGAGGAATCTTGGAGGAAAAAAAAGCAGATGGACGTGCAACTTTGACACCTAGAAAATGCTTTGTGTGCCAATATGACAACAGGAAAATGCAACTCACTTCCTGTAAGCTTTTTCACCACTGAAATGTGTCCCTCTCAGTACAGGAAAGGAGACTGTGCTATAACTTTAATTGCCAGACACTCCATCTAATGGGAACCAAAAAGATACAAAACATCCAGGCCATGGGGAAAACCTGGGTAGCAACAGCCCACTCAAGCGGGAGAGGTTTTTCAGTGCAGGAAGAAAAAAAAAACTGGCAGGAATATGGCCGGAAACCTAGCCACAAATCCAGTAATTTTCTGGAAGTGGAACTCATTCGATAGCCTCCACTCCAAAACCAACAGATACAGATATTAGTGCGCGGAAAAAAAAGTCCACCCAGTACCATCATCCACAGTCCGATGACATTCATCTTTGCAAATATACAGGGTCTAAAGCCAGCTCAAGAAACAACAAAATACCTTTCAACCGTGGACTGCTTGCAGAGGCAAATGCAATGTTCGCTGCCTTCACAGAGCCCAACATAAAGGATCACATGGACAATGAAATTGGATCCCAGGTTACAAACCTATACAGAAGTGCCAGGACATGTGAACAGGGAAAACGAAAAGGAGAAGGTTGGCTGTATATCGCAGAGTCACTTGTCTGCACAGAACTGCTTTATGCCTCAAATGAGGTAGTGGAAGTTTTAGCAGTAAAGATCGCGAACCACAACCTTGTCATTGTTGGTAGTCTACAAGCCTCCGGATGCAACGTCCTGCCATTCCAGGAACAGCTGTTTTTTCATAAACTGACACTGTCTGGAAATCTGCCAGCTCTGCCTCAAACTTCTTGCTCTGGGGAATTCAACTTGAGGACCTAAAATGGAGGAATAATAGCAATTAATGTTGTTGATGATAACACCAGGAGACAGCATCTGACGAGAAGTCACACTCACGAGCTTTGTAAATCTTGCCACAAATTAACTTAAAACCAGCTAATATAGATCCTCTAGGGATGGAGGAATACACTAGATACCTCTATCCTTCACTAACACATGATGAATTTCTGATACGAATGTCACCAATCCAAAAACAATATACTCATATCATAACATAATTGAGGTTCAGACATGTATGCGCGGAGGCCCCCGACCGACAAAAATGATGATTAGTCACGAGGGAGGCCTGTCACCAATTCAATCTTCAATAAACAGAACACTAAAATGGGACCAAGGTTAAACCAAGTTTCCTATACCGCTATAAGCTGGGGAAGTAGACTAAGCAACACAGACCCAATCTATGTCTAGAACAGATTAACTCGGTGGCATCGTATGTATATGCTCTAGGCTTATTCCTTTAAGAAACCTAAGGAGTAGTAGATGTAAAATAGAAAGAGACAGGCGCTCTTTACGGTTGTGTGTGTTATGTGGGTTATATGGTTTGAGTGTGTTCTGTGGGTTGCTGTTGGTTCAGGTGTTGTTTGGGTTATGTGGGTTAAGTGGGTTGTGTTGTTATGTGGGTTGTGTGTTTTATGTGGGTTATATGTGTTGTGAGTTTTAGTGTGTTGTGTGGGTTATGTGGGTGTGTGGGGATATGTGGGTTATGTTGGGTAGTGTGTTATGAGGGTTGTGAGGGTTATGTGTGTTCTGTGGGTTAAGTGGATAAGTGGGTTTCTGTGGGTTGTCGTGATATGTGTGTTGTGTGGGTTTATATGGGTTATGTCGGGTTGTGGTGGCTCTGAGGGTTATATTGGATGTGTGTGTTGTGTGTTTCTGGTTTGTATGGTTATGTGGGTTGTGTGGGTTATGAGGGTTGTTGAGGTTATATGGGTTATGTGGGTTGTGTGTGTTATGGGGTTGTGGTGTATGTGGGTTTATCTGGTTGTGTGTGTTATGTTGGTTGTGTGGGTTATGTGGGTTGTGTGGGGTTATGTTGGTTATGTGGGTTGTGTTGTTAATGTGGGTTTGTGTGTGTTATGTGTGGTTAATGGGTTGTGTGTGTTATGTGTGTTGTTGTGGGTTATGGGGATGTGTGGGTTGACGTGGGTTATGTGGGTTCTGTGGGTTGTGGGGTTGTGTGTGTTTTGTGGGTTGTGTTGTGTTTGTGGGTTGTGTGTGGTTATGTGGGTTGTGTGGGTTATGTGGGTTGTGAGGGTTATGTGGGTTATGTGGGTTGTAAGTGTTATGTGGGTTGTGTTTGTTATATGGGTTATATGGTTGTGTGTGTTTATGGGGTTGTGTGGGTTATTGTGGGTTGTGTGGGTTATGTGGGTTATGTAGGTAGAGTGTGTTATGTGGGTTCTGTGTGGTTATGTGGGTTATTGGTTTGTGTGTGTTATGTGGGTTGTTGGGATATGTGGGTTGTGTGAGGTTATGTGGGTTGTTGTGTGTTATGTGGGTTGTGTGTGTTATGTGGGTTATATGGGTTGTGTGTGTTTATGTGGGTTGTGTGGGTTATGTTGGGTTGTGTGTGTTATGTGGGTGTGTGTGTTATGTGGGTTATATGGGTGTGTGTGTTAGTGGTTGTGTGGGTTATGTGGTTGTGTGGGTTATGTGGGTTATGTGGGTTGTGTGTGTTATGTGGGTTGTGTGGGTTATGTGGGTTGTGTCTGGGTTTTTGGGTTATGTGGATATTTGTGGGTTCATGTGGGTTGTGTGTTATGTGGGTTGTGTGGGTTATATGGGTTATGTGGGTTGTGTGGTTAAGTGGGTTATTGGGTTGTTGTGTGTTATGTGGGTTTTGTGTGGTTTATGTGGGTTGTGTGGGTTTGTGGGTTGTGTGGGTATTATGGGTTATGTGGGTTGTGTGTGTTAATGTGGGTTGTGTGTTGTTATGGTGGGGTTGTGTGGGTTATGTGGGTTTGTGTCGGGTTATGTGGGATTATGTGGGTTGTGTGTGTTATGTGTGTTGTGTGTGTTTATGTGGGTTATATGGGTTGTGTGGTGTTATTGGGTTGTGTGGGTTATGTGGGTTGTGTGGGTTGTGTGGTTATGTGGGTTTATGTGGGTTTGTGTGTGTTATGTGGGTTATGTGGGTTGTGTGTGTTATGTGGGTTGTGTGTGTGTTTGTGGTTGTGTGGGTTATGTCGGGTGGGGTGGGTATGTGGGTTAAGTGGGTTGTGGTGTAGTTATGTGGGTTGTGTGGTTATATGGGTTATATGGTTTGTGTATGTTATGTGGGTTGTTGAGGGTTATGTGGGTTGTGTGGGTTATTTTTGTGGGTTTTGTGGGTTGTGTGTGTTATGTGGATTGTGTGTGTTATGTGGGTTATTTGGGTTGTGTGTGTTTGATGTGGGTGTGTGGGTTATGTGGGTTTGTGTGGGTAGGTGGGTTTGTGGGTTGTGTGTGTTATGTGGGTTGTGTGGGTTATGTGGGGTTGTGGGGTTATGTGGGTTGTGGGATTATGTGTGGTTCTGTTGGGTTGTGTGTATGTGGGGTTGTGAGGGTTAATTATGGGTTATGTGGGTTGGTGTGGATTATGAGGGGTTATATGGGTTGTGTGTGTGTTATGTGGGTTGTGTGGTGGTTATGTGGGTTGTGTGGGTTATAGTGGGTTGTGTGGGTTTGTGTGGGTTATGTGGGGTTGTGTGTGTTATGTGGGTGTGTGTGTTATGTGGGTTATATGGGTTGTGGGTGTTTGTGGGTTGGTGTGGGTTATGTGTGGTTGTGTGGGTTATGTGGGTTTGTGGGTTGTGTGTGTTCTGTGGGTTTTGTGTGTTATGTGGGTATATGGGATGTGTGTGTTTATGGTGGGTTGTGTGGGTTATGTGGGTTGTGTGGGTTATGTGGGTTATGTGGGTTGTGTGGTGTATGTGGTTGTGTGTGTTATGTGATGTTATATGGGTTTGTGTGTGTTATGTGGGTTGTGTGGGTTTGTGGGTTGTCGTGGGTTGTGTTGTGTTATGTGGGTTGTGTGGGTTATGTGGGTTGTGTGGGTTATGTGGGTTATGGGGTGTTGTGGGATTATGTGGGTTTATGGTGGCGTTGTGTGTTATGTGTGGTTGTGTGGTTTATGGGTTTATGTGGGTTGTGTGGATTATGTGGGTTATATGGGTTCGTGTGTGTTATGTGGGTTGTGTGGGTTATGTGGGTTGTTGTTGGATTATGAGGTGAGGTTGTGTGGGTTGTTGTATGTGAGTTGTGTGGTTATGTGGGTTGTGTGGGTTATTGGGTTATGGGGATGTGTGGATTATGTGATTTATGTGGGTTGTGTGTTTATGCGGGTTGTGTGGGTTATGTGGGTTGTGTGGGTTATATGGGTGATGTGGGGTTGTGGTGGGTTTATATGGGTTATTTGGGTTGTGTGGATTATGTGGGTTATGGGGTTGTGTGTTATGTGGGTTGTGTGGGTTCATGTGGGTTGTGTGGGTATGTGGTTTTGTGGGTTGTGTGGATTATGTGAGTTGTGTGTGTTATGTGGGTTGTGTGGGTGTGTGGGTTATGTGGATTGTTGTGGGTTATGTGGGTTCTGTGTGTGGGTTGTGTGGTTTATTTGTGGTTGTGTGGGTTATGTGGGTATGTGGCTGTGTTGGGGCTTGTCGTGGGTTATGTGGTTGTGTGGGTTATGTTGGGTTATGGGGGTTATGTGGGTTTGTGTGGGACTTATGTGAGTTGTGTGGGTTTGTGGGTTGTGTTGGTTGTGTGGGTTATGTTGGATTGTGTGGGGTTATGAGGGTTTATGTGGGGTTGTGTGGGTTATTTGGGTTGTGTGGGTTTTGTGGGTTATGTTGGGTTGTGTGGCTTGTGTGGGGTTATGATGGTGTGGGGGTTATGTGGGTTGTGTTGGTTATGAGGGTTATGTGGGTGTGTGGTTATGGGGTTGTGTGGGTTATGTGGCTTGTGTGGTTTATGTGGTTTTGTGTCAGTTGGGGGTATGTGGGTTGTGTGTTTATGTGGCTTGTGTGGGTTTAGTGTGTTCTGTGGGTTATGTGCTTGGGGTGGGTTAGTGGGTTGTGTGGGGTTTAGTGGGTTTATGGGTTGTGTGAGTGTGGTTATGTGGCGTGTGTGGGTTATGTGGGTTGTGTGGGTTATTTGGGTTGTGTGGCTTATGTAGGTTGTATGTTAGTTCTGTGGGATTGTGTGGTTTTTGTAAGTTAGGTGGCTTGTGTGGGTTAGTGGTTTGTGTGGGTTTATGCTGGTTATGTGGCTTGTGGTGGGTTATGTGGGATTGAGTGGGTTATGTGGGTTGTGTGTTTTATGTGGGTTATGATTATGTGGGTTGTGTGGGTTTTGTGGGTTGTGGTGGGTTATGTGTGGGTTTGTTTGGTTAATGTGAGTTATGTGATTGTGTGAGTTATGTGGGTTATGTTGGTTATGTGGCCTCGTGTGGGTTATGTGGGTTATGTGGGTTGTGTGGGTTATGTGGGTTGTGTGTGGTTTAAGTGGGTTATGGGGGTTGTGTGATTTATATGGGTTATGTGGGGCTGTGTGGGTTATGTGGCTTGTGTGGGTTATGTGGGTTATGTTGGTTCGTATGCTTTGTGGGTTATGTTGGTTTGATGGATCGTGGGGGTTATGTGGGTTGCGTGGTTTATGTGGTTTATGTGGTTTATATGGGTTATGTGGGTTGTGTGGGTGGGTGGGCTTATGTGGGTTGTGTGGTTATATGGGTTATGTGGGTTGCGTGGTTAATGTGAGTTATGAGGGTTGTGTGGGTTATGTGGTTTGTGTGGGTCTTTGTGGGTTGTGTGGTTTATGTGGGCTCTATTTGGGTTGTGTGGGTTATGTGGGGCTATATGGACTGTGTGGGTTATGTGGGTTTTGTTGGGGTTTGTTGAGTTGTGTGGGGTATGTGGGTTGTGTGGATTATGTGGGGTGAGTGGGTTGTGTGGATTGTGTGGTTGAGTGTTATGTGGGTGGTGTGGGTTATGTGGGTATGTGGGTTGTGTGGATTACGTGGGTTATGTGAGTTGTGTGGGTATATGTGAGTTGTGAGGGTTATTGTGGCTTGTAGGGTTATGTGGGTTAAGTGGCTTGTGTGGGTTTTTTTGGGTATGTGGCTTGTGTGGGTTATTCTGGGTTTATATGGTTTATTTGGGTTATGTGGGTTAAGTGGCTTGTGTGGTTTATGTGGCTTGTGTTGTTTTTTGTGGCGTGTGTGAGTTATGTGGCTTGTGGGGTTATGTGGCTTGGGATGGGTTATGTGCGTGAGTGTCTTGTGTGATTATGTGGGGTGTGTGAGTGGTGTGGGTTATGGTGGGTATGAGGTGTTATGGGGCTTGTGTGGGTTTATGGTTTTTGTTTATGGGGGTTATGTAGCTTGTGTGGTTATTTGGGTTATGTGGATTATATGGGTTATTATGGGTTAATGTGGCTTATGTTGGTTATGTGGGTTTATGTGGCGTGTGTGGGGTTTATGTGGGTTATGTGGCTTATTGGGCGTTATTGGGGTTACGTGGTTTGTGTGGGTAGGTGGGTTATATGAGCTATGTGGGTTAAGGGGTTGTGTGGTTATGTGGGTTTTAAATGAGTTATGTTGGTTATGCTGGCTTGTGTTGTGGGTTATGTGGCTTGTGCTGATTATGTGGGCTATGTGGCTTGTGTGGGTTTAGTGTGTTATGGTCGTTGGGTGGGCTGTGGGGTTTATGTTGTTGTGTGGGTTATGTGGATTATGTGAGTTGCGTCGGTTGTTTGGGTTATGTTGGTTTATTATGGGTATGTGGTTGTTCGGGTTATGTGGGTTTGTATTGTTTATGTGGGTTTGTGGTTGGTTATGTGGCTTGTGTGGGTTAGGTTGGAGATTAAGTAGGTTATGTGGGTCTGTGTGCTTTGTATGGGTATTGTGGGTTGTGTGGGTTAGTGGGTTGTTTGGTTGTATGGGTTATGTATGTTTGTTGTGGGTTAGTGGGTTATATTGGTTGTGCGGGGGTTATAGGGTTTGTGTGGGTTATGTGGGTTGCATGGGTTGTGTGGTGGGTTATGTGGATTGTGTGGGGTTTATTGGTTATATGGGTTGTGGGTTATGTGCATTGTGTGGGGTTATTTGCATTATATGGGTTTTGTGGGTTTTTAGGGTCGTGTAGGTTGTGGGGTGTTGTGTTGTTGGTGTGGGTTGGTGTGGGTTGCGTGGGGTGCGTGGTTTGTGTGGGTGTTGTGTGGTTTTGCTTGGCGTTTCGGGTGGAGCTGAAACGGGTTAATTTTAGCGAGACAGTGTGGTCGAAAACTCGAATCTGTTACTCCGAAAACAAAAATCCAGACTGGACCATTCATGACCATGTTAGTACCCGTGGTTAGTGACCCTTGGTTAATATCCATGGCTAGTATCCTATGGTTAATACCCTTTGGCTACTACCATTAGTACCCATGAATGATTATATACTGATGGTTAGTACCATGGTTACTACCCATAGTTAGTACCCTTGGTTAATATTCCTTGGCTAGATTCCATGGTTAATACCCTTTGCTAGTTCCCATAGTTAGCACCTTGGCTACTACACCATTAGGACCCCATGATTAATACTTATGGTTAGTACCCATAGGTAACTACCCTATGGTTAGTCCCATGGTAATCTACCCATGGTTAGTACCCATGTTAGGGACTTATGGTTGTAACCCTTTGAAATACCCATTGTTAGTAACTTAGGGTGGGACCAGGGTTATTGCCCATGGCTAGTACGTAGGTTAGTGCCCTCAGTTTGTACCAGGTTAGTGCACAGTTAGTACCCAGGGTTATGTGCCATAGTTAGTACTCATGGTTAGTTCTCATGAGGTAGTGACCCACCACTAGTACCAGAATTAGAGTTCCAGGTGGCTTACCCATGGCTAGAGGACAGAGGGTCAGTGCCCCACTGTTTAGTCCCAGGGTTAGTACCAAAAGGATTGTAACACATGGTAGTACCCTGGATAGTTCCCCTCGGGAGAGTACATAGGCTTCTACAGTGTTCCTGGCTCTCATCCAGTTGGTCCTGGCTCAACAGTGTGCGTCCTCAACAGTGTCCTGCCTCAAACAGGTGTTCCGGGCCTCAACAGTGTTCAAGGCCCTCAATCCAGTGTTCCAGGCCTCTACTGTGTTCCATGGCCGCAACAGTGTTCCAGTCCTCAACCAGTGTTCCTGTCCTCAACAGTGTTCCAGGCCTCAACAGTGTTCAGGCCTCAACAAGTGTTCCAGGCCCTCAACAGTAGTTCCAGTCCCAAACAGTGTTCCAGTCCTCAAACTGTGTTACCGGCCTCAACAGTGTTCCAGGCCACAAAACCGTGTTCCAGGCCTCAACCGTGTTCCATGTCCTCAACAGTGTTTCAGGCCTCAAACAGTGTTTAGGCCTCATTCAGTGTTCCAGGCCCTCAACAGTGTCCGGCCTCAACAGTGTTTCAGCCTTCAACAGTGTTCCAGGCTAACAGTGTTCCCAGGCCTCACCAGTGCTCCTGTCCTCTAACAGGCTCCTACCTCAACAGTGCTCCTCCCTCAATACAGTGCTCCTGCCCTCAAAAGTCCTCCTACCCTCAAAAGTGCTCCTGCCCTTAAGGAGTGCTACAGGCCTCAAGAGTGCTCAGGGCCTCAAGGAGTGTTCCTGCCCTCATCAGGCGCCTGCACTCAAACAGTGCTCCTACCCTCATCCGTGCTCCTGTCCTAACAGTACTCCAGCATCAAACCAGGGCTCTACCCTCAACAGTTGCTCTGCCTCTCAAACTGTGCTCCTACCCTTCAATCCATGCTCTGCCCTCACCCAGTTGTCTCCTTCCCCTCAACAGTGTTCTGCCCTCAACAGTGCTCCTACCTCAACAGTGCTCCTGCCCTTAAACAGGGCTCCTGCCTCAACAGTGCTTGTCCTACCCTCAACAGTCTCCTGCCTCACAGTGCTCCTGCCCTTAAGAGTGCTCCAGGCCTCAAGAGTGCTCCTGCCCTCAACAGTGCTCCTGCACTGAACAGGGCTCCTCCCTCAACAGTGCCCCTGTCCTCAACAGTACTCCTGCACTCGACAGTGCTCTACCTCAACAGTGCACCAGGCCACAAACAGTGTTCCCGGCCTCAACAGTGTTCCAGGCCTCAACAGTGTTCCAGTCCTCAACAGTGTCCAGTCCTCAAACAGTGTTACAGGCCTAAAACAGAGGTTCCAGGCCACAACCAGTGGGTTCCAGGCCTCAACAGTTTCCTGTCAGCATCTGGTGTTCCAGGCCACCACAGTGTTCCAGGCCTCTCAACAGTGTTTTCCAGTCCAGCAACAGTGGGTCCAGGCTCCTCAACAGTGTTCTAGGCCTTCTCAACAGTGTTCCAGGCCCTCAACAGTGTTCCTGCACTCAACAGTGCTTCCTACCCGCAACAGTGCTCCTTCCTCAACAGTGTTCCTGCCCTTACAAGTACTCCTGCACTCAACGTGCTCCTTACCTCAACAGTGCTCCAGGCCTCAACAGTGCTCCTGCCACTCAACAGTGCTCCTACCTCAACAGTGCTCACCTGCCCTTTAATAGTGGCTCCTGCCTTCCACAGTGTTCTGCCATCATACCCCAGTTTTTTTTGGGGCTTCCTGCCCTTAATAGTGTTCCTGCCTCAAACAAGTGCTCCTACCCTCATCAGTGCTCCTGACTCAACGTGCTCCTGACCTCAAACAGTGCTCTACCTCAACAGCTCTCCTGCCCTCAACAGTGCCTCCAGACCTCTAACAGTGCTCTACTCAACAGTGCTCCTGCCTAACAGGGCTCCTGCCTCAACAGTGTCCTGCCCTCAACAGTGCTCCTGCATCTCTAAACAGTGCTCCTACCCTCAACAGTGCTCCTACCCTCAACAGCACTCCTGCCTCTTAACGTCTCCTACCCTCAACAGTGCTCTACCCTCAACAGTGCTCCTGCCCTCACAGTGCTCTACCCTCAACAGTGCTCCTACCCACAAACCAGTGCTCCTTACCTTCAACAGTGCTCCTACCCTCAACCAGTGCTCTGCCCTTAACACGTGCTCCTGCCTCAAACAATGCTCTTTCAAACAGTGCTCTACCCTCAACAGTGCCCCTGCCTTAAACAGTGCTCCTACCCTCAAAGTGCCCCTTGCCCTTACAGTGCTCTACCTCAACAGTGCCCCGCCTTAACAGTGTGACTACCCTCAAACGTGCCCCCGCCCTGACCAGTGCTCCAGGCCTCGTTAAGCCTTTCCCAACCTAAGTACATAAAATAAAATTAACCAACATTTCCAAGTATAAAAAATAAATCAGTTTTCTGGATATAATATTTACTTCCTACCAATCATGTTGCTCCAGGTAACACAAACGTGACCACACGAAACAATCATTCTTTCAACGTTTATAAAGTGTCACATTACTATACGTTAGAGTTTGTCTTACGGTGTTTAAAAATCTTGTGTCATATTATTAAATTGTAAAAGATGCAAGAAATAGAAAAGGACGTATTTAGAAGAAACATAAAACAAAACTCGGAGGAATCAGCGTTAGAACTTGTTTAAGATTTTTTTTTATCTTAATGATGTTAAGTAAAGTTTAATTTTAAGACCAGTTTAATTTTTTTTTATAGAGAATTGGGAGTTTTTTATACTTTAATATATATATATAATAGATATATATATATTATAATATATTATATATATATATATTTTATATATATATACATTACATATTCATGCAACATACATTACAGTAGGACAAGACGTTTCGGCAATATGGTACAGGAAAAAAATGGGGCTATATACGAAAATGCATTATATGGAGTGAATAACTTATGGGAGATACTAGGCTATGTTCTGTCTCACCTCTGAAAAACTCAAGTTTTGTTGCCAAATGCATTAATAATAACTAGGTATGTATAATCATGTTAAAAGGGATGGCTGATGTTATGGGCACATTAACGGCACGTTATTATAATATACTACAGAAATGAGGTTAAATTAAGCATAACCTATGAAGTCAAGCAAATATAGACTTATCTTAAGTTCTAGTTTTTTAAAAAGGCTTGATGTTAGTAGAAAAGTTTAATATTGGTCCCGATTGGTCTCAGATGACGGTAATGAATAAGACACACATGCAAAATTTGGATATGTTCATTTTTAAAACATTTCACATATATTGTAGGCTTCTTCTGCCAAAGCACCACAAACCAAATTGTGCTAATGAGTCCCCCTCTACTTCGGGTATTGGCAGTGCAGTGGGACTTGTAACTTGAGCAGTGAAGGACGTGACTATGTGTACACTCTGTGGACTGAACCAGATTCCCTCCATGAGCAATCACCAGCAGCTTAAAAAGGGAATTGAGGGTTGCTAAAGCTCCCGAGATACCGGTGATTGATAGAGGAAAAACAGTGGATTAGTTAGTTGTCTCAGGCAAGACGGAAACCTGGGGCAGTCGCCAGACAGCATGGAATAAAGTTGTAGATCAAAGAGGTGGAAGGTGGAGAGGTAGACACGATTGGAAGAAGAGACTGCTGTGGAAACTTTGAACTCTTTCTCTGTGCTTATCAGACATAATGCGATGTGGACTACTGGTAACGTAACAATGAAGAACAACAAGGTAAGTATTTTGTGCGGTTGGGAACAGTCAGTTTAGTTACATGGATAGGGCCTTTGCTTGAAGGATAGGAGCAGGAGACAGAGGGTATGTGCTTCCTGGGCTGGGATGGAAGTATTGTTAGCAGTTGACATATATGGTAATGGGATCAATCCTCTTATCTGCTCCAGTGCTGGAGGCAAGATGAGGCAAATGTAGAAGTGAGGATTTAGTTTGAAGGTATAAAACCGCATTAGACATTATTAGATGAAGGGGAGGGGAGCCTGTTCTTGTGGCATTAGCCTAAGAAGGGGTGTTAGAGATGAATGGCTGTCCAGAGCGAATGAGTATAATTGCTGGCTGGACAAACACCTAAGATAATGCAGATGAGCGATCAGTGTGGACAAGTGTAATGTTATAGGACTTGGTAATGAAACTAACCTCAAAGTTATAAACTAGGTTGAAGTAGGCTTGATCATACAGAATGTGAAGAGACTTGGGGAGTCAATGGTAGCAGAAATCTAAAGCCAAGACCAGCAGTGCCTAAGTTGTGTGCAATAAGGTTAGCAGATTACTAGGATTTATTTCAAGAAGTATAAGTAACAGAAGTCCATAAGTATTTTACAGCTCCATACATCACAGTGAGGCTTCATTTGGATTATGCGCTCAGTTATGGTCTCCTTGATGTTAAATTAGAAACATGTGCAAAAATATTGCGTATCTTTATGAGGAAAACGTTTCCGCACAGCCCTAACAAGCCATTCTCACTGCCACCATGCATTAAGCTCTAATAAATTTATTTACTCATGGGCAAGTCCCACTTAAATCCGCCCCTCTCACTTCATGTATTTATCAACCCTAAATTTTGAAAATTCGAGATTTTTAGTTCCTAACCGTACTAAGCAGACGGTTCCACTCATCAGCTACCTTATTTCCAAACAAGAATAGTGCACAGGAGCAAGTAAAAGAGGCCGGGGAGTGGCATGGAACCTGCTTTGCATGGGGTCAGTAGGCTGTTGCAGTGTTCCTTCTTTCTTATGTTTTTTGAAAACTGGCCCATCTGTGCTGCAGTCAAAAAAGCTGGAACGAGTCAGGTAGAGTCGCCGCGAAAGGTGGATATTTATACGAATAAAATAATCATAAAAACGGAAACGCCAGTACCGAAGGCGCGAAATGTGGTGCTTATTGACTTGTACTTAAATAATATATATCATTTATATATATATATATATATATATATATATTGTTTTATATATATATATATATATATATATTTTCTTTATTTTGGAAATAGAGTGGATTACTTACCTCTGGTTAGGGCTACGGCCACCAGGTTGGTTTGGCTTGTATACTGGCTGGTTGGGGTTATACCCTGGTTGATTTTGGGTAATACCCAGGATGATCTGGATTATATCCAAAGCCGGTAACCTGGCTGATTTGGGTTAATGACTTGGTTTGGTGTTGGATTGTATCCAGGTGATTCGGATTATAACCTGGATAATTTGGATGTTACTGTCCTGGTTGAGGCTGACCTGGTTGAGGCTGACCGGTTGAGGAGGGCTGGGTTGAGGTGGAGTGGTTGAGGTGGACTGGCTGAGGTTGTGGACCTGGCTGTGGTTGGGGTCTGGGCGGGTAAGGAAGGTCTGGGAGCTGGGCTGGTGCGGGGGGGAGCTGGTTAGTTGGGGTCAATAGTCAATAGGCAAGGTAAAAGAAGTCTCCTCCTCCTCCTGCTTGTGTTCCTCCTGACGAAAGTCTTGCCCGCGTCTCTCGGGCGCACATCTCTTCAGATTCTTGTCTTCGTGGGTGCAGCGGGCACGCACAGTACTCCCCTGGCACACACCGTCATATAACGACCCACAAGGGTCGTTCACCTCGCCTTTATGGGCTTTTCAAGTTTGCACTTCGTCGATCTCACGCCTGCAAGAAATATTTTCATAAAATATACGAATTGACATAATATATTCACTGTTGACATCGAAATAAAACTTGGTTATAAACCTGCGAGCTTTCTTATTAAACCTTTACACAGTACGGTTTTTTTTTGTTAGGTAAAAGGACACAAGTGCAACTAACGTGACACAATAAAACATCAATTAGTTGCAATCTTGTGTCCTTTACGTAAATACTGTCGGTAATATTCCAACATTAATTCAACGAATTTTTTTTGTAAGTGTATTAAAAAATACATTCAAAAAGTGAAACAGTTAGGTAAAGGCCTTCAAGTTTTGGTTGTGAACTTTTTTCAATCAAATTAAAAGAAAATAACACTTTATAGAGGAGCTGTATAAGAGAATTGATGTTGTGTACATCTGTCCTTCGTCAGGATTTTTTTTAAACTCTAAGTTAGTTCTTAACTATTTCTATACACCATAATAATTATGACAGGCTATAACACACTTGCCGTTTTTGCAGTCCTAGGAAACATTCGTACTTACATGGAAATAAATGGTAAAAATGTACGACACAATGTAAATATTAAACACAAGCAGTATTAATGTGATCTTACTGGCAACGTTTCGCCCTACACAGCCACGGGCTTTACATAGTCACAGATCTGTTTGTGACTGATAATGCCACTGTGTGGGTTGAAAACGTAGTCAATAAAAGATCACATTATTGCTTAAGTGTTATATTTCCCATTTGTAATTTTTTCAACATTATAACAGAAATGACATGTAAGCCAGGGATGGGATTCCTTATCTGGGCGGTGTGGGTTTTTTCTTGCTAGATCAGTTGAAGGTGCTGTTAGGGTCTTTAAAACTAGGATTAATTCAGATATGGGTTAGGAATGGTAAATAATTGATTTTGGAAATATTGGACATAGGCTTTGATATTATTATCTTAAAATAACAGTCTCGAGTAATACTGGGTAATTTTGGATAATACCTGAAATTGTGTAAAAAGCAAAGCCAAAGCATGTGCGAGGAACATTTGATGTATGGCAATAACTGAAACGTGGTATAATTTACCGAGTCAGGGATATGGTTTCTGAGGACATATTCGAAGGTTTAAGTTTGTTCCATGTGGATAGGATTTAACGCAAGGGGGTGGAGATGCCTTATA
Source organism: Cherax quadricarinatus (assembly GCF_026875155.1). Classification (NCBI taxonomy): domain Eukaryota; kingdom Metazoa; phylum Arthropoda; class Malacostraca; order Decapoda; family Parastacidae; genus Cherax; species Cherax quadricarinatus. The sequence goes on from NC_069399.1 coordinate 33,357,998, forward strand.
TGTACAAGAAAATATAAATTGTGGCATAAAAACAGGTATAAATAGTGGTTTAGTAACATAATTGTTTGGGGTAGAATTCTCGAAAGTCAAGAAAATCTTATATCAATCCTCGGGTTTGGGAAACGCTAGGATTCTAGACATGTAACGTTAGGGTTCTGGACACGATAACGTAGTGATACAAGGGGGTCTTTAAACAGTGGTGAATTTTTACTTAGCTCTCAGCGGTGATTGTTACTTAGCTGTGAGCAAGACATGTCTAGTGTGCTCTCCGTTCTCAGCTACTGAGAGTGTGATGTTGGCTTCCTTTCGGTATGAGCAGCTATATCTCCAGCTTAAGGCAGAATTAAAGGAAGCAAGAAGAGAAATTCAACGACTGAAAGGTTAATGTGCAATAGTTATCCCCATATACAATGTCGCGATGATCGGACCAACGAATGGATGTAGTCGTGGAATGATGGGAAAGAGGCTGAAGATGGAGATTCCAGGAGATGCTGTGAAAACCAGCAACTCTTTTTCCGGTTTCAGTGAATTTGAATCGACCGTCCATGATCTCCAATGAAGACAGTTCCAACCAAAGACAACTGTTTATCGGACACAGTGAAAGCCAGCCAGTGAGACATCCCAGTGAAGTCCATCACTCCTAAGACCATTCGGAATCACATGCACACCTCCAGTCAAGGGGTAAGGAACATTGTTTTAGTTTGTGGACAGTTCAGATTAAGTTTATGGGATAGGGCTTTTTTTCCTAGAGATAGGAGAAGAGGAAGGCAGAGGGTATGTTTTTCTGGGCTGGGGATGAAGGATGTTGTAGCCATTGGACACATGAGAGGTACTTGGCAGCAACTCCTATTATCTGTCTTCGGTCCTGGGGGCACGATGTTGGCAGGGGCAGGGACTGTATTAATATTAGTAGAAATACTGACAATATGTTTAAGTAAAGGACAGAAGTGCACTAATGTTGATATTTTATTGTGCAAAATTTTGCTTCCAGGGCTTTGTCAAGATGTTACAGAACCACAAGGACACAAAGGGTATATATAAGCTTTGAGTGAGGTGTCGTACTAGTGGACGGTAGTAGGTAGTAGTTATTACATGATGGTGGAAAAAGTTCAGCTGGTATATGAGTAAAAAGGTTACAAAAGCTTGACTTTGGTAGCATAAAAATAGGTTGGGGCAAATGGTTATGGTTTGGATTTGAGAGGCCTGTTTCAGTGCCCTTCCTCTATTAGACATAGAACATAAGAAAAAGAGGATCACTGCAGCAGGACCCAACAGGCCTGCGGCAGTGCTGGCATGTCCTTTTTATGTAGTAGCCATTCTGCGATGGCACGGTTTTTTTGTTTCAGGAGGAGTCTTGCTAAGCCTTCTGAGAAGGAAGAAGCTACCTTTGTCTGTTTGTGTTAGAAACTTTTAGTTGCAGAAATTTGGTCTTTGATCACTAGGTCAGGCATCCCTGAAGTTCATGAGATGCAGGCGATAATTCCAGTGTTGTACGGGAGGGCATTTGTTCAAGTTATCGTCCTACTTGCATTAATGCATGCAGGAATGATACTTTAGGTGTTGGCATATAAATGGGACCTCGAAGGAGACAGGAGCTGTTAGTGGGGAAAAACAATAAGTGTAGTCAAGGGACAAGATAAAAAACCAATATTTCAAAATAGTAATACCACAGGAAATAGCATACATGAGGACTCCACTAGCAATAGTGGGATATGTTACCAGACACAACTGGTGTGAGCCTCCATTGTTAGTACCAGTGGAAGATAGGAATAAGGACAGGTAAAACATACACCAACAAGGATACTCGTCACCAGAAATCAAGGCAAACGGAAACCCCAAGCCCTGTGCACATACTATGGCACTTGGTATCTGCAGGAATGGGAGGAATCTTGGAGGAAAAAAAAGCAGATGGACGTGCAACTTTGACACCTAGAAAATGCTTTGTGTGCCAATATGACAACAGGAAAATGCAACTCACTTCCTGTAAGCTTTTTCACCACTGAAATGTGTCCCTCTCAGTACAGGAAAGGAGACTGTGCTATAACTTTAATTGCCAGACACTCCATCTAATGGGAACCAAAAAGATACAAAACATCCAGGCCATGGGGAAAACCTGGGTAGCAACAGCCCACTCAAGCGGGAGAGGTTTTTCAGTGCAGGAAGAAAAAAAAAACTGGCAGGAATATGGCCGGAAACCTAGCCACAAATCCAGTAATTTTCTGGAAGTGGAACTCATTCGATAGCCTCCACTCCAAAACCAACAGATACAGATATTAGTGCGCGGAAAAAAAAGTCCACCCAGTACCATCATCCACAGTCCGATGACATTCATCTTTGCAAATATACAGGGTCTAAAGCCAGCTCAAGAAACAACAAAATACCTTTCAACCGTGGACTGCTTGCAGAGGCAAATGCAATGTTCGCTGCCTTCACAGAGCCCAACATAAAGGATCACATGGACAATGAAATTGGATCCCAGGTTACAAACCTATACAGAAGTGCCAGGACATGTGAACAGGGAAAACGAAAAGGAGAAGGTTGGCTGTATATCGCAGAGTCACTTGTCTGCACAGAACTGCTTTATGCCTCAAATGAGGTAGTGGAAGTTTTAGCAGTAAAGATCGCGAACCACAACCTTGTCATTGTTGGTAGTCTACAAGCCTCCGGATGCAACGTCCTGCCATTCCAGGAACAGCTGTTTTTTCATAAACTGACACTGTCTGGAAATCTGCCAGCTCTGCCTCAAACTTCTTGCTCTGGGGAATTCAACTTGAGGACCTAAAATGGAGGAATAATAGCAATTAATGTTGTTGATGATAACACCAGGAGACAGCATCTGACGAGAAGTCACACTCACGAGCTTTGTAAATCTTGCCACAAATTAACTTAAAACCAGCTAATATAGATCCTCTAGGGATGGAGGAATACACTAGATACCTCTATCCTTCACTAACACATGATGAATTTCTGATACGAATGTCACCAATCCAAAAACAATATACTCATATCATAACATAATTGAGGTTCAGACATGTATGCGCGGAGGCCCCCGACCGACAAAAATGATGATTAGTCACGAGGGAGGCCTGTCACCAATTCAATCTTCAATAAACAGAACACTAAAATGGGACCAAGGTTAAACCAAGTTTCCTATACCGCTATAAGCTGGGGAAGTAGACTAAGCAACACAGACCCAATCTATGTCTAGAACAGATTAACTCGGTGGCATCGTATGTATATGCTCTAGGCTTATTCCTTTAAGAAACCTAAGGAGTAGTAGATGTAAAATAGAAAGAGACAGGCGCTCCTCCTCAACAGTGCTCCTGCCTCAAAGTCCTCCTACCCTAAAACAGTGCCCCTGCCCTTAAGAGTGCTACAGGCCTCAAGAGTGCTCCAGGCCTCAAGAGTGTTCCTGCCCTCAACAGTGCTCCTGCACTCAACAGTGCTCCTACCCTCAACAGTGCTCCTGTCCTCAACAGTACTCCTGCACTCAACAGTGCTCCTACCCTCAACAGTGCTCCTGCCCTCAACAGTGCTCCTACCCTCAACAATGCTCCTGCCCTCAACAGTGCTCCTACCCTCAACAGTGTTCCTGCCCTCAACAGTGCTCCTACCCTCAACAGTGCTCCTGCCCTCAACAGTGCTCCTGCCCTCAACAGTGCTCCTACCCTCAACAGTGCTCCTGCCCTTAAGAGTGCTCCAGGCCTCAAGAGTGCTCCTGCCCTCAACAGTGCTCCTGCACTCAACAGTGCTCCTACCCTCAACAGTGCTCCTGTCCTCAACAGTACTCCTGCACTCAACAGTGCTCCTACCCTCAACAGTGCTCCAGGCCTCAACAGTGTTCCAGGCCTCAACAGTGTTCCAGGCCTCAACAGTGTTCCAGTCCTCAACAGTGTTCCAGTCCTCAACAGTGTTCCAGGCCACAACAGTGTTCCAGGCCTCAACAGTGTTCCAGTCCTCAACAGTGTTCCAGGCCACAACAGTGTTCCAGGCCTCAACAGTGTTCCAGTCCTCAACAGTGTTCCAGGCCTCAACAGTGTTCTAGGCCTCAACAGTGTTCCAGGCCTCAACAGTGTTCCTGCACTCAACAGTGCTCCTACCCTCAACAGTGCTCCTGTCCTCAACAGTGTTCCTGCCCTCAACAGTACTCCTGCACTCAACAGTGCTCCTACCCTCAACAGTGCTCCAGGCCTCAACAGTGCTCCTGCACTCAACAGTGCTCCTACCCTCAACAGTGCTCCTGCCCTTAATAGTGCTCCTGCCTTCAACAGTGTTCCTGCCATCAACAGTGCTCCTGCCCTTAATAGTGTTCCTGCCCTCAACAGTGCTCCTACCCTCAACAGTGCTCCTGACCTCAACAGTGCTCCTGACCTCAACAGTGCTCCTACCCTCAACAGCACTCCTGCCCTCAACAGTGCTCCAGCCCTCAACAGTGCTCCTACCCTCAACAGTGCTCCTGCCCTCAACAGTGCTCCTGCCCTCAACAGTGTCCTGCCCTCAACAGTGCTCCTGCACTCAACAGTGCTCCTACCCTCAACAGTGCTCCTACCCTCAACAGCACTCCTGCCCTTAACAGTGCTCCTACCCTCAACAGTGCTCCTACCCTCAACAGTGCTCCTGCCCTCAACAGTGCTCCTACCCTCAACAGTGCTCCTACCCTCAAACAGTGCTCCTCCCCTCAACAGTGCTCCTACCCTCAACAGTGCTCCTGCCCTTAACAGTGCTCCTGCCCTCAACAATGCTCCTATCAACAGTGCTCCTACCCTCAACAGTGCCCCTGCCCTTAAACAGTGCTCCTACCCTCAACAGTGCCCCTCCCCTTTAAACAGTGCTCCTACCCTCAACAGTGCCCCCGCCCTTAACAGTGTTCCTACCCTCAACAGTGCCCCCGCCCTAACAGTGCTCCAGGCCTCTTTTAAGCTCTTCCCAACCCTAAGATACATAAAATAAACATTAACCAACATTTCCCAAGTATAAAAATAAATCAAGTTTTCTGGATATAATATTTACTTACTACATAATGTTGCTCCAGGTAACTACAAACTGACCACACGAAACATCATTCTTTCAACGTTTATAAAGTGTCACATTACTATACTTAGAGTTTGTTTTACGGGTGTTAAACTCTTGTGTCATATTATTAAACTTGTAAAAGATGCAAGAAATAGAAAGACGTATTTAGAAGAAACATAAAACAAACTCGGAATCAGCCATTAGAACATGTTAAGATTTTTTTTATCTTTAATGATTAAGTAAAGTTTAATTTTATGACCAGTTTAATTTTTATAGAAGAAATGGAGTTTTTTATACTTTAATATATATATATATATATATATATATATATATTATATATATATATATATATATATGTATTATATATACATACATATTCATGCACACATACATACAGTAGACAAGCACATTTCGCGCAATATGGTACAGAAAAATGGAGCTATATACGAAAATGCAATATATGGAGTGAATAACTTATGGGAGATAATAGGCTATGTTCTGTCTCACCTCTGAAAAACTCAATTTTTGTTGCAAATGCATTAATAATAAACTAGGTATTGTATAATAATTTTAAAAGGAAGGCAGATGTTATGGGCACATTAAAGCACGTTATTATAATATAATACAGAATGAGTAAATTAAGCATAACCTATGAAAGTCAAGCAATATAAACTTATCTTAAGTTCTAGTTTTTTAAAAAGGCTTGATGTTAGTATAAAAGTTTAATATGTGTCCCGATTGGTCCTCAGATGAGGTAATGAATAAGACACACATGCAAAATTTGGATATGTTCATTTTTAAAACATTTCACATATATTGTAGGCTTCTTCTGCCAAAGACCCACAAACCAAATGTGCCTAATGAGACCCACTACATCGGGTATTGGCAGTGGTGACTTGTAACTTGCGCAGTGAAGACGTGACTAGTGTACACTCTGTGGACTGAACCAAGATTCCCTCCATTGAGCAACTTCACCAGCAGCTTAAAAAGGAATTGAGGGTAGCTAAGCTCGAGATATGGTGATTGATAGAGGAAAACAAGAGGATTCGTAGTAGTCCTCAGGTCAAGAAGGAAACCTGGGCAGTAGCCAGACAGCATGGAATAAAGTTGAAGATCAAGAGGATGAATGGAGAGGTAGACACGATGAAGAAGAGACTGCTGTGGAAACTTTGAACTCTTTCTCTGTGCTATCAGACAAATGCGAGTGGACTACTGGGAACGTCACAATGAAGAACAACAAGGTAAGAATATTGTGCTGGTTGGGAACAGTCAGTTTAGTTACATGGATAGGGCCTTCTGCTTGAAGGATAGGAGCAGGAGACAGAGGGTGTGCTTCCCTAGGGCTGGGATGGAAGATATTGTTAGCCAGTTTGACATATATGGTAATGGGATCAATCCTCTTATCTGCCTCAGTGCTGGAGGCAATGATGTAGGCAAATGTAGAAGTGAGGATTTAGTTAGAAGGTATAAAACAGCAATAGACATTATTAGGATGAAGGGAGGGAGCCCTGTTATATGTGGCATTATGCCAAGAAGGGGGTGTTAGAAATGAATGGCTGTCCAGAGCGACTGGTATAAATTGCTGGCTGGACAAACACTAAGGATAATGCAGATGAGGTTCAGTGTGGACAAGTGTAAAGTAATAGGACTTGGTAATGAAAATAACCCTCAAAGTTATAAACTAGGTGAAGTAGAGCTTGATCATACAGAATGTGAAAGAGACTTGGGAGTCATGGTAAGCAGAAATCTAAAGCCAAGACAGCAGTGCCTAAGTGTGTGCAATAAGGTTAGCAGATTACTAGGATTTATTTCAAGAAGTATAAGTAACAGAAGTCCAAAAGTTATTTTACAGCTCCATACATCACTAGTGAGGCCTCATTTGGATTATGCCGCTCAGTTTGGTCTCCTTGATGATAAATTAGACACATGTTGCAACAATTGGGTATCTTTAATGAGGAAACGCTTTCGCACAGCCCTAACAAGCCCATTCTCAATGCCCCCATGCAATAAGCTCTAATAAATCTATTTACTCATGGGCAAGTCCCACTTTAAAACCAGCCCTCTCACTCATGTATTTATCCAACTAAACTTGAAACTACCGAAGATTTTAGCTTCCATAACCCTACTAGCAGACTGTTCCACTCATCAGCTACCTTATTTCCAAACAAGAATTAGTGCACGGGAGAAAATAAAAAAAGGCCGGGGTGGGAAAGAACCTGTTTTGCGGGGTCAGTGGGGCCTGTTGCGTTTTCCCTTCTTTCTTTTTTTTTTATGAAACGGGCCCCATCTGTGTGCAGAAAAAAGCTGGAAAGGGTTAAGTGGGCCGGGCGAAAGGTGGAAAATTTATACAAAAAATTTTCAAAAAAAAGGGAAAACCAGTACCCGAAGGCGCGAAATGTGGTGCTCTACTGAAATTTAATATAATATAAAAAAATTAAAATTATATATATAATAAAATATATATATATATACTTTTATAAAATAAAATTAAAATGAAAATATATATTCTTTTTTTTGGGAAAAATAGAGTAAATTACTTACCCTGGGGGCAGGGCCACCGGGTTTGGTTTTGGATTGTATCCTGGCGGGTTTGGGGGTTTAAAATACCGGGTTTGATTTGGGTAATACCCGGGTGGGGGGTTTAAATTCCGGGCCCGGTTAACCTGGCTGTTTTGGGGGTAATGCCCTTGGTTTTGGTTTTGGATTGTATCCAGGCTGATTGGGGTTATAACCGGGATAATTTGGATACTGGCCTGGTTGGGGCTGCCCTTTGGTTGGGGCCCTGCCTTTGGGTTGAGGGGGCCGGTTGAGGTGGACGGGGGTTTGGGTGGCCCCGGCTGGGGTTTGTGGCCCTGGTTTGGGGTTGGGGTCGGGGCCGGGGAAGGAGGTCTGGGAGCGGGAGCTGGTGGGGGAGCTGGATGGTTTTTTGGGGGGCCCAAAGTAAAAAAGGAAGGTCAAAAAAATCTCCCCCTTTCCCTGCTGCTTGTTTTCCCCTTCCTGCCGAAGTTTGCCCGCTTTCTCCGGGCGAAACATCTCTTCAGATTCTTGTCTTCGGGGGGGTGCCACCCGGGGCACCCACGGGAAAATTTCCCCTGGCACACACCGCAAAAAAAAAAAAAAAACGACCCCAAAAGGGGTGGGTTCACCTCGCCTTTTTTGGCTTTCCAAGTTGCACTTCGTCGACCTCACGCCTGCAAAAAAATATTTTACTAAAATTTTTTAGGGGAAAATTGACAAAATTATATTCATTTGCCACGAAAAAAAACCCATGGTTATACCAGGAGCTTTTTTTAAAAAACCTTTTACACATTCGGTTTTTTTTTGTTAGGTAAAAGGCACAATTTGAAACAAAACGTGACCCCCATAAAACATAAACATTAGTTCCCTTGTGTCCTTTTCGTAACATTACGGGGTTTTAAAAAATTCCAACTTTTAATTTTCAACGAATTTTTTTGTAAGTGTTTTTAAAAAAGTACTTTCAAAAATTGAACAGTATGTAAAGGCCTTCAATTTTGGTTAAACTTTTTTCAATAAATTTTTAAAAAGAAATAACATTTTATAGAGGAGCGTATAAGAAAATTTGACGGGTTTTTGTAAACTATTTCCTTCGTAGGTTTTTTTAATCTAATTATTTCTAAACTATTTATATACAACCCAAAAAATTAAAAAACAGGCTATAACACATTTTCCCCTTTTGCAGACCTAGGAAAATTCGGGACTTACAATGGAAATAAAAGGGATAAAATACCGAACCCCAAAGGAAAAAATAAACACAAGCAGGGATAATGTGATCCCTTTAAATGGGAAAAGTTTCGCCCCACAGTGGGCTTATCAAGTCACGATTTGTTTGGGGACTTGATAAAGCCCCCGTGTGGGGTGAAACGTAGTCAATAAAAATCACATTTTTACTGCTTAAGTGTTTATATTTCCTTTGTAATTCAACATTTTTAAAAAAGAAAAAGAACATGTAAACCCGGGAAAGGGGTTCACTTATCTAGGGCAGGTGTGGGTTTTTTTTGGGAGTTCAGTTGAAGGTGCTTTTTAGGATTTTAAAATAGGATTAATTTTGAAAATGGGGTTAGGAAAGGTAAATAAAGTTTTGGAAAAAATTGAAATAGGTTTTATATTTTTTAAAATTTTTAAAAAACAGTCATCGGTAATAAATGGGTAAAGATAATAACAGAAAATTTTGTAAAAGCAAAAGCCCAAAACATGTGGAGGAACTTTGAAATTATGGCCCCAAAAAACGAAACTGGTATAATTTAAAAAAACAGGATTGGGGTTTTTGAGGGGACATTTCGAAAGGGTTTTAAATTTTTCCTGTGGATAGATTTTAAAAGCAAAGGGGGGGGGAGGGTTTCATTTTTTTGTACAAGGAAAAAATAAATTGTTGCAAAAAAAAAAAAGTAAAAAAATTAAAATGGTTTTTTTTAAAAAAACGTTTGGGGAGAATTTCCAGAAAATCAAGGAAAAACTTATATCAAACCCCCCTGGGTTGGAAAAAAAAAAAGACTTCTAAAATATAATAAAGTTTGGGCTTTTGACAGATAACGTAGGAAAAGGGGGTTTAAAAAGTGGGGATTAAAACTTAGGGTCTCGGGGGTGATCTGTAACCTTTTTAAAAGGGGGGTTGGGGTCCCAAAAACATGACTAGTGTTCTTCCCTTTCCCGCTAAACCCGAATTGTGATGATGGCTTCCTTTGGCTATGGCACTTTTCTCCAGCTTAAGGAAGAATTAAAAGGAAGCAAGAAGAAGGGAAAATTTAACGCTGAAAGGTTTTTTGCAAATTTTTTCCCCCATAAAATGTCGCCGATGTCGAAACCCAAAGAATGGTTTAGTCCCAACGATTTGGGGAAAAGGCTGAAGATGAAGAAATCCAGGGACTGTGTGAAAACCCGCAACTCCCTTTTCCTGGTTTTCAGATGAATTTGAATCACCTCCATTTATCTTCCAAAGAAGACAGTTTCCAAAAAAAGACAATGGTTTTTCGACACAGGGGAAGCCAGCCCGTGAAGACACCCCGTGGGAAATCCACACTACTAAGACCATCGGGAAAAATCATGCACACCTCCAGTCAAGGGTTTAAAAAAAACAAGTTTTTGTTGGGGACGTCAGATTAAGTTTTTGGATAGGGGTTTTTTGGGCCTTTGGATAGGAAGAAGGGGGCAGAATTTTGTTTTTTCCTGGGGTGGGGGAAAGAAGGTGTTTTCTAGCCATCTGGAATTTTATGAGAGGTACTGGCAGCAAAACCATTATCTGTTCAGTCCTGGAGGCAAAAGATGTTGGCGACTGTTTTTAAATTAGTAGAATTAAATGAAAATATGTTAAGTAAAAGGACAGAAATCAACTAAAGTGATTTTTTATTTTTGGCAACATTTTGCCCAGGGGCTTTGTCCCAAAAGTTCAAAACAAATTTTTAAAACAAAGGGGATATATAAGCTTTGAATGAGGGGTAGTACTAGTGGAGGGTAGTTAAATAGAGTTTATAATTGGGGGAAAAAATAGCGGGATAAGAGGGAAAAAAATTTTCAAAAACTTTTGATTTGGGAGCAAAAAAAATAGGTTTGGGGAAATGTATTTGTTTGGATTTGGGGAGCCTGTTTCATTTCCCTTCCTCTTTTACATAAGAAAATAAGAAAAAGGAAAAACTGCGCAGGCCAACAGGGCCCGCGGGGTGCCTGGGTTGGGCCCTTTTTTGTAGTACATTATGGATGGAAAAGGGTTTTTTATTTTAGGAGGTTTTTGCTAAGCCCTTTTGGGGATTTAAAAAAGCTGCCCCCTTTTTTGTTTGTGTTAGAAACAATTTTTTTTGAGAATTAGGTTCTTTGATCAATAGTTTAGGGATCCCCGGGAAAATTTCATGAGTTTCTGGGGAAAATTCCCCGTTTTGTACGGAGGGTTTTTTCAAATTTTCGTTTTTACTTTTCATTAATGCATGCAGGGAAAGAAATTAAGGTGTTGGCATTAAATACCTCGAAAGGGGACCCGGAGCTGTGGGGGGGGAAAAAAAGTTTTAGTCCCAAGGGCAAGATAAAAACCAAAATTTAAAAATAGTAATACCACAGGAAAAAGCAAACAAAAAAGGGCTCCACTAGCAAAAAGTGAGGATATTTACCAGAAACAATGGTGGAAACTCAAAGTTAGTACCAGTTTAGGTAGAATAAGACCGGGAAACATCACCAACGGGGAAAACAGTCCCCAGAAAAACCCCCGGGAAACGGAAACCCCAACCTTTCCCAATTTTTTTTTCTATGCAATTGGTATCTGCAGCATGGAAATCTGGAAAAACAGATGGGGCGTGCAAAATTTGACCACCCTTTGAAAATGCTTGCCCATTTTGACAAAGGGAAAAAAGAAACTTTCCTGTAAACTTTTTTACCCCGAAATGGTCCCCCTTCAGTACAGGAAAGGCTGTGCTAAAAATTAAATTGCCCGGCACAAACCCTCTAAAAGGGAAACCCCCAAAAAAAAAAATACAAAACAACCAGGCCATTGGGGGAAAAACCCGGGTAGCCCCCGCCCTCAAGAGGGAAAAGGGGGGTTTTTTTAGGCCCGGAAAAAAAAAAAAACTGGCAGGAAATGGCGGGAAATTTTTCGCCCAAAAACCCCGTCCCTTTTTGGAGTGGAACCACATTTCGATAGCCTCCCCTCCAAAAACCCAAAAGTACAGATATTTAATGCCGGGGAAAAAAAAAGCCCCAGTACCACCAAAAACCACCCGTCCGATGCATTTTTTTCTTTGAAAAAAAACAGGGTCTAAAACCCGCAACGGGAAAAACAAAAAAACCTTTTCCGTTTGGGCTGCTTGGGGAAAGGGAAATTTCAATTTCGCAGCCTTTCACGGACCCACATTAAAGGTCACTTGGGACAATTTAAATATGGATCCCCGGTTTCAACCTAACAGATGTGACAGGGGTGAACCCCCCCCGGGGGGGAAGGGGGTTTGGCCCTGTAAATCGCAGAAATAAATTGTTTGCACAGAAATTCTTAAAAGCCCAAAAAAAAAGTTTTGGGAAGTTTTTGCAGTAAAGATCGAGAACCCAAAAAAAGTTTATTGGGGGTTTGTCTAAAAAGCCCCCGGGTGCAACTCCCCGCAAAACCCGAAAAAGCTGTTAAAAATTGGGCCCCTGTTTTGGAAAATTGCCAGCTCCCGCCCTCAACATCTTTCTCCTGGGGGATTTCAAATTTAGGGGGACCAAAAAAAAAAAATATAAAAAAAATTT
>NC_069399.1:33370734-33401474 GCF_026875155.1 Cherax quadricarinatus
AAAACCAAAAAAAAACAAAACAATAACACAACAATAACAACAACAAACAACACAACAACAATAACAACAACAACAACAACAAAAACAACATAACAACAACAATAACAACAACAATAACAACAACAACAACAATAACAACAACAACAACAACAACAACAAAAAGACAATAAACCAACAACAATAACAACAACAACAACAACAACAACAACAACAATAACAACCCAAAAACCAAAAAACAACAACAACAACAATAACAAAAAACAATAACAACAAAAACAACAACAACAACAACAACAATAACCCAAAAACAACTAACAACAACAACAACAACAAACAATAGCAACAGCAACAACAACAATAACACAACAACAACATAACAACAACAACAAATAACAACAACAACAATAACAGCAACAACAACAACCAACAATAACAACAACAATAACAATAACAACAATAACAACAATAACAACAACAAAACAAAAACAACAAACAACAACAACAATAACAACAAAACAACAACAATAACAACAACAACAACAAACAACAACAACAACAACCCAAAAATAACAACAACAACAACAACAACAACAACCCAAAAACAACAACATAACAACAACAACAACAACAACAATAACAAAACAAAACAAAAAACAATAACAAACAACAATAACAACAAAAACAACAACAACAATAACATAAAATAACAAAAAACAACAACAACAACAACACAACAACAATAACAACAACAATAACAACAACAAAACAACAACAAAATAACAAAAACAACAACAACAACAACAACATAACAACAACAACAATAACAACAAACAACATAACACAACAAAAAACAAAACAACAATAACACCCAAAACAACAACAACAACAACAATAAAAACAACAAAAACAACAACAACAATAATAAAAAACAACAATAAACAACATAAACAACAACAACAACAACAACAACAACCCAAAACAAAAAACAAAACAACAATAAACAAACAACAACACCAAAAACAACCCCAAAAACAACAACAACAACCCCAAAAAACAACAACAACAACAAACCCCAACAACAAACCAAACAACAACAACCACAAACAAAACAACACAACAACAACAACAACAACAAACAACAACAACAACAACAACAAAACAAAAACAAAACAACAACAATAACAACAACAACAACACCAAAAACAACAACAACAACAACAACAATACAACAACAATAACAACAACAAAACAACAACAAAACAACAACAACAACATCCACAAAACAACAACAACAAAAAACAACAACAATAACAACAACAACAACAAACAACAACAAAACAACAACACAACAAACAACAACAACCAACAACAACAACAACAACAACAACAATAACCAACAACAAACAAAACAACAACAACAACAAAAACTACAAAAACAACAAACAACAACAACAACAACAATACAACAACAACAACAACAACAACAACAACAAAAACCAAAAACAACAAAAACAAACAACAACAACCACAACAACAACAACAACAACAAACAACAACAACAACAACACAACAACAACAACAACAACAAAAACAACTCAAAAAACAAAAAAAGCCCCAAAAAAAACACAAAAAACAAACCCCCGAAAACAACTTCGGAGGATAAAAAAAATAACCCGGGACCACGACCAGGAATCCCAACCCCATGCCCCAGACCCCAAAACACTTACCCAAATGAATTCATACTCATAGTACCCCTTGACCTCCATGACCCTCCAAGAACCCAATGGCCTCAAATGACCCCCAGACCAACCCAGAACTCCATGACCCTAAAACCCAGTGACCTCAATTGACCCCATTCCTCCAGGAAACCCCCCATGACCAATGCCTCAAAAGACCCCCAGTGAACCCCTAAAACCTCCAGTGACCATGACCCCTAAGACCCCCAGTGACCCCCCATACCCCTAAGACCCTCCCAGTGACCCTCCATGACCCCTAGTGCCTCCCTGACCCTCCAGTGAACCCTAATGCCTCCAGGACCTCCAGTGACCCCCTAGTGACCTCCATGACCCCCCCAGTGACCCTAAGTACCTCCAGTGACCTTCCATGACCCTATGACCTCCCTTCCCTCCCAGTGACCTCCAGTGACCCAAACCCAAAACCCCATAATGACCTCCAGTGCCCTCCCCGTGACCCTAATGAAACCCCCAGTGACCCTTTCCCGTGACCTCCTCAGTGACCCTCCTTTGAAACCCCCAGTACCTCCAGTGACCCCTAATCCTCCATACCCTCCAGTGAACCCTAGTGACCTCCAGTGACCCTCCAGTGACCCCTAATGACCTCCAGTGACCTCCAGTGACCCCTAGTGGCCTCCAGTGACCCTCCAGTGACCCCTAGTGACCTCCAGTGACCCTCCAGTGACCCCTAATGACCTCCAGTGACCTCCAGTGACCCCTAGTGGCCTCCAGTGACCCTCCAGTGACCCCTAGTGGCCTCCATGACCTCCAGTGACCCCTAGTGCCCCAGTGACCCTCCATGACCCTAGTGCCTCCAGTGACCCTCCATGACCCCTAGTGACCTCCAGTGACCCCAGTGACCCCTATGGACCTTCCCCAGTGGAAACCCCATTTACCTCTAGTGACCTCCTGGCCTCCATGACCCCAGTGACCCTAATTGACCTCCAATAAACCCCCAGTGGCCTAGTGACCCCCCATTAACCCTCCATTTACCCTATGAACCCAAAAGACCCCCCAGTGACCCCCTATGCCTCCAAGTGACCTCTAGTAACCCCTAGTGACCTTAAGTGACCCTCCAGTGACCCTCCAGTTCTCAGTAGTATCAGTTCCCAGTAGTACCAGTAACCAGTTACCAGTTACCAGTAGTATGACTCACTACCAACCGTCAGTGTGAATCACTGTTGCTCACTGACATTACAGCTGACCAAAGCAGCTTTTGAACTCCACTCACCCCCAGGACCCAATTCGTGAGTCAGTCTTAAGAGAGGGAGCAGAGAGGCAGGGCGGGCCTGGTGCTTCCCATTATAGTTATACTAGAACATCCAACGTGAGTGTTATTACCCAATCCACGTTATCGAACCCCCCCCCCCACACACATGACAATTTGGTGACAGCGGTGTGGGCGTGGATTTACGGGTATTTCAGACGTTAGAAGATTGTGGGGTGCTGGCAGGTCAGAGGTCACGTCCGTCAGCCTCAACCGGCCGCTCCAGCTTAAAAACCAGTTGCAGCTGTCTTTCAAGCTTCCTGGCTTAGTTCGTGTGCTAATTGCTTCAATCTCCGAGGGGTTGACCCGGATTTTGCAATTAAGCCAGCCAGTAAGCCAGTCTCATAGGTAATGCACTTACGGTGTACTTAGATGACGTAATCGTCATGTCTAAAGACGTGGATACACACTTGAAAAGACTTGACATAGTACTTGGTAAGCTTGAAGAAGCCAATTTAAAGATCAAACTGTCTAAATGTCAATTTTTCAGATCAGAAATTAAGTTTCTTGGTCACGTAGTCACTCCTAGAGGGGTTACGACTGACCAAAGTAAAGTAACTGCAGTACTAAATTTTCCAACACCCAAAACTGCTGATGCCGTAAGATTCTTTGTGGGCTTAGCAGGTTTTTATAGATTTTTTATTGCTAATTTTTCTTCCATAGCTGCTCCTCTGACTGAGTTGCTTAAGAAAGATGCTCCTTTTGTTTGGACCTTGCGTCAAGAAAGAGCATTCCAAACTCTAAAAGAAAAGCTAACATCTGCTCCAATTTTGAAATTTCCAGATTTTTCTAAGCCCTTCTATCTGAAAAACTGATGCTAGTTCAATTGGCATAGGTGCCGTACTAGCTCAGAAGACTGATAGCAAGTACAAACGCAGTTGCATTTTTCTAGCCGAGTCCTTACGAAGGCTGGGAAAGTAATTATACAGTAACTGAGCAACAAAGCTTTAGCAATAGCATGGTCTTTAAAGCACTTCCGAGACATTATTTATCAGTACTCTGTTCATGTCTTGACAGACCATGCTCCACTGATACCCTTATTTTCCCGAACAAACAACCTACTGGAAGGTTAGCCAGATGGACCTTGACTATCCAAGAGTTCAATCCCACCTTTGAGCATTTACCTGGCAAGTCAAATGTAGTCGCAGATGCCTTATCGCGACATGTTAGTATAGTAACTGCAGACCCTCCATTTAGTGCTGAAGATGTAAAGAATGCTCAACGAACAGATCCCATGTGGTCTGGTGTGATTCGATTCCTGCTCCAGGAAGATCTTATTCTGACTGTGAAGCCACCAGCTCCCATCAGTGACTTTGTCATGAACCAAGAATTACTGTATCGAACAGCCGAGTTGGGTACTCCTAGCAGAAGAGTTTACCAGTTAGTAATTCCGCAGTCACTAGTGAATGTAGCCTTACAGCTAGTTCACGATGTATTGTATGGATCGTTCAGTAAAACAAACCAGATTGAAATACTTTTGGCCTCGTATGGCAACTGATATTTCTGAGTATGTTAAGAAATGTAGTGTCTGCATGAAACATAAAGGTAATGCTAATGGTCCTAATCCAATCCAAGTATATCCAACTACTAGCGAACCTTGGGAAAGAGTTGCGTTAGATTTGTTAACTAATTTCCAATGTTCCCTCCAAGGCAACAAACATCTGTGTGTTATGGTAGACCATTTCACCAGATATTGTGAGTTAGTTCCTATTGCAGATAAGACTGCAGAGACAGTAGCTAAAGCATTTAAAGAACACATTATCTGCAGGCATACCACCCCTAAGTCCTTAGTAACAGATAATGGAGGTGAATTCTGTAATGAGATTCTTGAAAATTTGTGTGCCTTGTACAAGATCTCTAAATCCACCATTGTTCCTCATCATCCTGCCAGCAATGGGTTAGCGGAACGAACCAATAAGAAAGTACTTGATGTCTTGAGAGCCACTATCAACCCCAACAGTGAAACTTGGGATGAAGTTATACCTGATGTGCAGTGTGCTATAAATTCTGCTTACAATGTTTCTATAGTGACACTCCACATGCTGCATTGTATGGTGTAGACAAGCATTTACCTTATGAGTTGTTATATTCCACTCCGAAACCAAATTACAACCCTGATGCTTTCATAGCAACTCGTACCAGCTCAGCTCAAAGTGTTTTTAGAAGAATCCGTGAAACACTTCAGAAATCAACAACAGAATTTACAAGAGTCGCAAACTCTCGAGCAAAGCTGACCAAAATTACAGTAGGTTCAAGAGTTATGCTGACTAACTTTAACAAAACGTCTGCAATGCCTAACTTGATCAAAAGTTTGTTAGAGAAATTAGTACTGGTCAGTATAAAGAATCGCATTTAGATCATATTAAGTTAGTATGTGATGATAATGATGTTCCAACCCAGACTAATGTGACAGACTCTGACAATCCTCCTGATCCTGTACTCTCTTCCTCTGATACTCAGTCAGACGATCAACCTGAATGTCGTTATTCTCTACGTACACGACAGGTATTGAGAACTCCTCAAGTATCATTTTTGAACTCCACTCACCCCCAGGACCCAATTCGTGAGTCAGTCTTAAGAGAGGGAGCAGAGAGGCAGGGCGGGCCTGGTGCTTACCATGCTTACCTATGCTTCCCATATATTCCGTTATAATTATACTAGAACATCCAAAGTGAGTGTTATTACCCAATCCACGTTATCGAACCCCCCCACACTTGACACAGTGACCCTCCAGTGACCCTACAGTGACCTCTAGTGACCCTCCAGTGACCTCCAGTGACCCTCCAGTGACTCTCCAGTGACCCTCCAGTGAACTCCAGTGACCCTCCAGTGACTCTCCACTGTCTGGAAAATCTTCCAGCTCCTGCACCCAACATCTTGCTCCTGGGGGATTTCAACTTAAGGCACCTAAAATGGAGGAATATAGCAAATAATATTGTTGCAGTAATAACACCAGGAGGCAGCTCTGATGAAAACTCACACTCACACGAGCTTTTAAATCTCTGCACAAAATTCAATTTAAACCAGCAAATAATAGAGCCTACTAGACTGGAGAATACACTAGACCTCATCTTCACTAACAATGATGATCTGATAAGAAATGTCACCATATCAAAAACAATATACTCAGATCACAACATAATTGAGGTTCAGACATGTATGCGCGGAGCCCCAGACCGACATAATGAGACTAGTCACGAGGGAGCATTCACCAAATTCAACTTCAATAACAAAAACATAAAGTGGGACCAAGTAAACCAAGTCCTAACCGATATAAGCTGGGAAGATATACTAAGGAACACAGACCCCAACTTATGCCTAGAACAGATTAACTTGGTGGCACTCGATGTATGCACGAGACTTATTCCTCTAAGAAAAAGGAGGAGTAGATGTAAAATAGAAAGAGACAGGCGCTCCCTTTACAGGCGACGGAAAAGAATAACAGAGCGGCTAAAAGAGGTCAATATATCTGAAATGCGTAGGGAGTCACTGGTCAGAGAAACATCAAGCATCGAACTTAAGCTAAAGGAATCTTATAGGAGTCAGGAATCGCGGGAAGAACTAAAAGCCATAAATGAAATCGAAAGAAACCCAAAGTATTTCTTTTCCTATGCCAAATCAAAGTCGAGAACAACGTCCAGTATTGGGCCCCTACTTAAACAAGATGGGTCCTACACAGATGACAGCAAGGAAATGAGTGAGCTACTCAAGTCCCAATATGACTCAGATTTTAGCAAGCCGCTAACCAGACTGAGAGTCGAAGATCAAAATGAATTTTTTAGGAGAGAACCACAGAATTTGGTTAACACAAGCCTATCTGATGTTATCCTGACGCCAAATGACTTCGAACAGGCGATAAATGACATGCCCATGCACTCTGCCCCAGGGCCAGACTCATGGAACTCTGTGTTCATCAAGAACTGCAAGAAGTCCCTATCACGAGCTTTTACCATCCTATGGAGAGGGAGCATGGACACGGGGGTCGTCCCACAGTTACTAAAAACAACAGACATAGCCCCACTCCACAAAGGTGGCAGTAAAGCAACAGCAAAGAACTACAGACCGATAGCACTAACATCCCATATCATAAAAATCTTTGAAAGGGTCCTAAGAAGCAAGATCATCACCCATCTAGAAACCCATCAGTTACACAACCCAGGGCAACATGGGTTTAGAACAGGTCGCTCCTGTCTGTCTCAACTATTGGATCACTACGACAAGGTCCTAGATGCAATAGAAGACAAAAAGAATGCAGATGTAATATATACAGACTTTGCAAAAGCCTTCGACAAGTGTGACCATGGCGTAATAGTGCACAAAATGCGTGCTAAAGGAATAACAGGAAAAGTCGGTCGATGGATCTATAATTTCCTCACTAACAGAACACAGAGAGTAGTCGTCAACAGAGTAAAGTCCGAGGCAGCTACGGTGAAAAGCTGTGTTCCACAAGGCACAGTACTAGCTCCCATCTTGTTCCTCATCCTCATATCCGACATAGACAAGGATGTCAGCCACAGCACCGTGTCTTCCTTTGCAGATGACACCCGAATCTGCATGACAATGTCTTCCATTGCAGACACTGCAAGGCTCCAGGCAGACATTGCAGACACTGCAAGGCTCCAGGCAGACATTGCAGACACTGCAAGGCTCCAGGCACACATTGCAGACACTGCAAGGCTCCAGGCAGACATTGCAGACACTGCAAGGCTCCAGGCACACATTGCAGACACTGCAAGGCTCCAGGCAGACATCAACCAAATCTTTCAGTGGGCTGCAGAAAACAATATGAAGTTCAACGATGAGAAATTTCAATTACTCAGATATGGTAAACACGGGAAATTAAATCTTCATCAGAGTACAAAACAAATTCTGGCCACAAAATAGAGCGAAACACCAACGTCAAAGACCTGGGAGTGATCATGTCGGAGGATCTCACCTTCAAGGACCATAACATTGTATCAATCGCATCTGCTAGAAAAATGACAGGATGGATAATGAGAACCTTCAAAACTAGGGAGGCCAAGCCCATGATGACAACTCTTCATGTCACATGTTCTATGCAGAGGCTGGAATACTTGCTGCACACTAACAGCAACCTTTCAAGGCAGGTGAAATTGCTGACCTAGAAAATAGACAAGAACCTCACGGCGTGCATAACGAGATAAAACACCTCAATTACTACTGGGAGCGCTTGAGTTTTCCTGAACCTGTACTCCCTGGTAACGCAGGAGGGAGAGATACATGATTATATACACCTGGAAAATTCTAGAGGACTAGTACAGAACTTTCACACGAAAATCACTCTCAACGAAAAGCAAAAGACTTGGCAGAACGATGCATCATCCCACCCCAATGAAAAGCAGGTGTGTCACTAGCACTTAAGAGACCATACATAAGTGGTCCAGGGGACCGAGACTGTTCAACTGCCGTCCCAGCATAACATAAGGGGATTTACCAACAGACCCCTGAGTCTTCACAAGCTGGCACTTGACAAGCACCTAAAGTCAGTTCCTGACCAGCCGGGCTGTGGCTTTCGTGCGTTGGTTTGCGTGCAGGCCAGCAGTAACAGCCTGGTTATCAGGCTCTGATTCCACAGCAGAGAATGTGCCTGGTCACAGACCGGGCCGCGGGGGCGTTGACCCACGCCGGAACCTCTCTCCATAGGAAAACTCCAGGTAACCCATAATGACCCTGTTAACTAACTCCTTGGTTCCTTCTGTCCCCCCCATGACCCTTGACACCCCTAGCCACGTTGGTTTAAATACCATGACACCCATAATCCACCCCCTCATAACCCCCGTGACTCAGCTCACCATGGATCACATGTATTAGGGAGGGGGGAGGGGTGGGAGGGGTAAACTAATGTGTATGTAAAGTGCCTTGTTTGGGGGCCCTTAAAACCCTACTGAGGCATTATTATTAACATATGTTATAATATATTATTATTGTTGGAACATTATACACTAGTATACATATAGAGTTTGAGAGACTATCCACTAGCTGGTTACTGAGCTGGCCAACTCATAATGCGTGTCCTCAACCCTCCAGGAAGACCAACTCAGTACTTCACCTCCAGTTGGACCCTCAGTGTCCCACCTTTTGGCTGGAACACTCAGTGTCCTCACCCTCCAGCGTGGAACCCACTACAGTGTCCTCACCACCAGGCTGGACACTGAGTGTCCTACCACAGGCTGAATCCATCTCAGGTGTCCTCACTCACTCCCATTCTGGATACCTCAGTGTAATCACCTCGAGCTGGAGCACTCAGTGCCCTCTCCCTCCAGGATGGACACTCGCATGTCCTCACCATTCAGGCTGGACCACTCCGTGTCCTCTCCTCCAGGATGGATCACTCAGTGTCCTAACACATTCATGCAGGACCACTCAGTGTACCTCACCTCCAGCGTGGACACTCAGTGTCCACACCACCAGGCAGGACGCACTGAGTGTCCTCACCACAAGGCGTGACGCACTCAATTGCCTCACTTACGGCCCATACAGGAATACTCATGATAATCACCTCGAGGCTGGAGCACTCAGGTTGCCTCCCTCCAGGAAGATCACTCATTGGGCTCACCTACAGGCAGGACCACACTCAGTGTCCTCACATTCCAGGCTTGACCACTTCATGTCCACACCTCCTGATTGAACACTCATTGTCCTCACCTCAAAGGCTGGACCATTCAGTGTCCTCACCCCAGGCTGGAACCACTCATTGTCCTCACTCCATGTTGGACCACTCAGTGTCCCACACCTTTTTGGCTGGAACACACAGTGGCCTCACCTCCCAGACTTGAACAATCAGTGTCCAAACCTCAGGCTGTAACACTCACTTCCTCACCTTCAGGCTGGAAACTCACTGTCCACACCCCCCAGAGGGACCACTCATGTCCCCCCCCCTCCAGGCTGGACCATCAAGTCTTCAACTCAATGCTGGAACACTCGGTCCTCACCTCCAGGCGGAAACCCGTGTCCCACCTCCAGGCTGCCCTCTCAGTGTCCTAACCCCCAACTGGCCACTCGTGTCCACACCTCCGGTTTGGCCATCAGAGTTTCACCCCCCAGCTGGCCCACTCGTTTCCTCACCTCCGGGCTGGACCACTCAGTGTTTCACCTAAATGCGGGACCATAGTGCCCTCAATCCAGGTGGCCACTCGGGGCCCCTCCCCGGGCGGACCACCGGGTTCCTCACCTGCAGGGGGACCCTTAGGTGCTCCCCTCCAGTGGTCCACTCAGTGCCCCACCTTCGGGCTGGAACACTCAGTTTCCTCACCTTCAATGAACCACTCGGTGCCCTCACCTCCAGGCTGGACAACCAAGTCCTCCCCACGGGGGACACTCAGTGCCCTTACCCCCGCCGGGCCATCAGTGTTAACCTAAATCGGGGAAAAATCATTTCCAACCCCCAGGCTGGACCACTCAGGCCCTCTCTGCGGCTGGACCATTTGTGGCTCCCTCTGGGCTGGCCACTCATGTCCTCTCCTTCAGGTGGAACATCAGTGCCCTCACCTCCAGCTTAACCATTTCAGTGTCCCCCAAAAAGGGCGGCCACCAGTTTCCTCACCTCCACAGACTACCAGTGTCCTCCCCCGGGCGGGGCCACTCACTGTCTTCACGTCCGGGCTGGAACATTTTGTGTCCTCACCCCCGGGCGGGAAAACTCAAATCCCACCTCCGGGCGGAACATCTTATCCTCCCCCAGCTGGAACACTCAGTGTCCTCACCCCCGGGGGAAACACGCATGTCCTCCCCTCCAGGCTACCACCAGTATCCTCACCTCCGGGTGACTACTCATGTCCCTCACCTCAGGCGGACCATACTTCTTCACGCCAGCGGGACCACTTAGTGTCCTCACCTCCGCGGGCCCACTCAGTTCCCACCTCTGGGGCTGGAAACTTAGGTCCTAACCTCCGGGTTGAACCTCAGGTCCTCACCTCCAGACGGACCCTCAGTTTTCCCCTAGGCGGGACCCTCATGTCCTCACCCCCAAAAACGGACCACTCATGTCCTCTCCTCCAGGGGGACCACTCATGTCCTCACCTCCGGGCTGGAACACGGGTGCCTCAATCAGGCGGGACCACTCAGTGTCCTCACTCCCAGGCGGGAAATTCATGTCCTCACCTACGGGCGAGCCTCGTGTCCTCTCCCCAGGCTGGTCCTCATTCCTCCCCACGGCTGGAACACTCAGGTCCCTCCCCTCCCTGGAGCATCAGTGTCCTCTCCTCCGGGGGATCACTCATGTCCTCACCTCCAGGCTGGAACACCAGTTCCTCCCTCCAGGCTAAACTCATGTCCTCACCTCCACTGGAACACTCATGCCCTCACCCCAGGCGGAACACCTGTCCTCACCTCCAGGCTCACCACTCAGTATCCTCCCCTCCAGGCTAACCATCATTCCCACCTCCAGGCGGGAACACTCATGCCCCCACCTCCGGGCTGGACCACTCAGTTCCTCACCTCCGGGCGAACACTAGTGCCTCACCTCCGGGCGGGACCATCAGTGTCCCACCCCCGGGGCTGGAACACCAGTGTCCTACCTCCGGCTGGAACACTCAGTGTCCCCCACCTCCAGGCTGGACCACTCATACCTACCTCCAGCGGGGACCACTCTGCCCTCACCCCCAGCGGAACACTCAGTGTCCTCACCCCAGGCGGGACCACTCAGTATCCTCCTTTCCAGGCTAAACCCCTCAGTATCCTCACCTCCAGGGGGAAAACACCAGTGTCCTCACCCCCAGGCTGGAACCTCAGTGTCCTCACCTCCAGGCTGGACCACTCTTTCCCTCACCTCCGGCTGGAACATCAGTTCCTCACCTCCAGGCTGGAACACTCAGTGCCTCCCCTCAGGCTGGACCACCAGTATCCTCACTTCCGCGGCTCTAGTATCCAACCTCCGGGCTGGAACACTCGTGTCCTCACCCCGGCTGGACCTCAGTTCCTCCCCCCAGCTGGAACCTCATGCCCCTCACCTCCGGGCGGGAAACACTTAGTGTCCTCACCTCCAGACGGAAACTCTTTTCCCTCCCTCCAGGCTGGAACACTCAGGCCCCTCCCTCCGGGGCTGTAACACTCATGTCCTCACCTCCAGGTGGACCACTCATTCCTAAACCCTGAGGCTGGACTACTCATTCCTCCCTCCGGGGCTGGAAACCCGTGTCCTCACCCCAGGCTGGACCCTCAGAATCCTCACCCCCATGCTGAACCACTCAGTCCCCCCCCCTAAAAGGTGGAACACTCAGTGTCCTCACCTACGGGCTAGAATACTCAGTGCCCCTCCCCTCCAGCTGGAACACTCAGTGTCCTCACCTCCAGAGGGCCCCCCCCCCCCCGTGTCCTCACCCCCAACGGGCCCTCAGTTCCTCACCCCAACGGGACCACTCAGGGTCTTCCTCCAGGTGGACCACTCAGGTCCTCACCTCCAGGCGGGAAAACACTCATGTCCTACCTCCGGGGCTGGACCACTCGGTGTCCTCACCCCCGGGGCTGGCCCCACTCGTGTCCCCACCTCCAGGCTGGACCCTGGGTGTCCCACCCCAGGCGGGACCACTCAGTGTCCTCACCTCCGGGCGGGGAACACTCAGTCCCCCTCACCCCCAGCGGACCACCAGGTCCTCACCTCCGGGCTGGAACACTCATTTCCTCACCCCCCGGGCTGGACCATCTCCCCCCCCACCTCCAGGCTGGAACACTGGGTGCCCCTCACCCCCGGTGGACCCTCAGTGTCTTCACCCCATGCTGACCATCGTTCCTCCCCTCGGCTTGAACCCTCATGTCCTCACCTCCAGGCGGGTCTTTTGTTCCTCACCTCAGGGCGGGAACACCATGTCCAAACCCTTTAATTTCTGGAACACCCCCGTGTCCTCCTTCAGGCCGGAACACTCATGTCCCACCCCCTTACAAAAACACCAGGCCCCTCCAAGGCTGGAACACTCGTGTCCCACCCCCGGGCTGAAACTCGTTCCCATCTCAGGCTGGACCACAAGTGCCCTCCCCCGAGCGAAATTTTTCTGTGTCCCCCTCCAGGCGGGAAACACTCAGGGTTCACACCCCGGGGACACTAGGTCCTCCCCCCCGGCGGAACATAGTGTCCTCACCTCGGGATGGAACACTAAATGTCCTCACCTCCGGGCTGGACCAATCATGTCCTCACCTCCAGGCTAAACCCTCGGCCTCCCCGCGGCTGGACCACTTAGTGTGCTCCCTCCAGGCGGGTCCCCTGTGTCCTCACCTTGGGGTGGAAAAATCGGCCCTCCCCTTCAACTGAACCACCGGTGCCCTCACCTCCAGGCGGACAACTCAATGTCCCCCCCACGGGCGGGACTACTCATCCCCTTACCTCCCCGGGACCACTCGTGTCTTCACCTCAATGCGACCAATCAGTTCCACCCCCCCAGGCTGGCCCACTCATGTCCTCATCTGCAGGCGGACCCCTTATGTGCTCACCTCCAGGGGAAACCCTCAGGTCCTCTCCTTAGGCCGGAACCTCAGTGCCACACCTCCAGGTTTAAACCCACTCATGTCCTAAAATAAAGGCGGGCCACCATTTTCCCACCCCCGGGCTAGACTATCATGTCCTCACCCCCGGCTGGACACTCAATTCCTCCGTCCGGGCTGGACCACTTAGTGTCCCCCCCCCTCCGGGCTAGACCACTCAGGTCCTCACCTCCAGGGGGAATCTCATATCTTCCCCCTCCAGGAAGCCCGCTGAGTGCCCTCACCCCCAGGGGGGAACCCAGTGTCCTCCCCCTCCAGGTTAACCACTCAGTGTCCTCACCCAAAGTCGGACCATTCAGTTTCCCACCCCCAGGTGGACCACTCAGTGTCCCTACCTCCGGGCGGGCCCACTCACTGTCCTCACCACCAGGCGGCCACTTAGTGTTCACTCCAGCTGGACCACTCAGTGCCTAACCTACTTTGGAACCACCGGTCCCCCCCCTTCAGGGGAACACCATTGTTTCACCTCTGCTAAAACCTATCAGTTCCCACCCCCGGCTGGAACGCTCATTTCCCCTCACCTCCTGCGGAACACTCAGTGTCCCCCCTCCGGCTGGAACACTCAGTGTCCTCCCCCCCAAGCGGGAAACCCTCAGGTCCTCACCTCCGGGGCGGACAATCATGTCCTCATCCAGGTGGACCACCAGTGTCCTCACCTCCAGGCTGGACCACTTAGTGTCCTCACCTCCTGGGGGAAACCAGTGTCCTCACCTCCATGCGGGGAACACTCGTGTCCTCACTCGGGCTGGAACACTCAGGGGTCCTCACGTACAGGCGGGAAACCCTTCTGCCCCTCACCTCCGGCGGAAAACTCAGTGCCCTACCTTCTGGCAGACCACTCATCAGCGTGTGTCCTCCTTTCGGGGCGGGAAAACTCAGTGCCCCAAACCTCCGGGCTTGACCACTCAGTGTCCTGGGCCCGGGCTGGAACATCGGGTCCTCACCTCCGTTACAACTCAGTGCCTACGTCCAGGCTTGAACACTCAGTGTCCCCCCAAATCAAGCTGAACACTCAGTGTCCCACCTCCGGCTGGACCACTCAGTGCTTCCACCTCCAGCTAGAAATCAGTGTCCTCACCGCCGGCTGAACGCCATGTCCTCACCTCCAGCTGGACCACTTTGTGTCCCCCTCATGGCGGGAACACCGTGTCCTAACCCAAAAAATTTCTGGAACACACCGTGTCCCCCCCTTCGGGCCCGGAACACTCATTTTTCCTCACCTCCAGGGGGACAACTCAGTGTCCCTCTCCGGTGGACCACTCGTGTCCTTCCCTCGGGGCGGGAATACTCTGTGTCCTCCCCTCCGGGTAAAAACCTCAGTGTCCTCACCTACGGGCGGAACACTCAGTGTCCTCACCTCCGGCTGACAACTCAGTGTCCTCTCTCCGGGCTGGCCACTCAGTGTCTTACCTCGAGGCGGGAAATACTCGTGTCCTCACCTCCGGGCGGAAAACTCATTTTCCCACCCCCCGGTGGACCACCATGTCCTCACCTCCGGGCGGAACACTGTGCCTCCCCTCCGGGGAGGGAACACTAAATGTCCTCCCTCCTGGCTGGACCAAATCGTGTCCTCACCTCCAGGCGGGAACACTCAGTTCCCACCTGGGGTGGCCCACTTGTGACTCCCCTCCAGGCGGGTCCACTGTGTCCCCCCTCGGTGGAAACTCTTCCCCCTTTCAGACGAACCACTCGGTCCCCTCCCTCCAGGCGGGACAATCAGGTCCCACCCACAGGCTGGACTACTCATTCCCTTTACCTCCCGCCGGGACCACTCAGTGTCTTCACCTCAATGCGGACCCCTCATTTTTCCACACCCCCGGGGCTGGCCCACCAGTGCCCTCTCTGCGGGCGGGAACACTCATTCCCACCCCCGGGTTAACCACTCGTTCCTCAAACAAGGCGGGACCACTCATTTCCCCCACCCCCGGCTACCTACTCAGTTCCTCACCTCCGGGGCTGGACCACTAAATGCCCTCACGTCCGGCGGGACCCTTAGGTCCCCACGTCCGGGCTGGACCACTCAGTGTCCCCCACCTGCAGGCTGGAAATCAGTGCCCACCTCCAGGCGGAACTTCATATCTTCCCCTCCAGGATAGCCCCGCGGGGGCCTCACCCCCAGGGGAACACTCATGTCCTCACCTCCAGGCTTAACCACTCTTTGTCCTCACCTCAAGGTCGGCCTTCTTTTCCTCCCTCCAGGCGGCCCACTCGTGCCTAAAATCCGGCTGGACCCTCACTGTTTTCCCCCTCCGGGCTGGACCTTGGTCTCACCTCCAGGTGGACCATCAGTGCCAAACCTACATTCTAACCAACCGTGTCCTCACCTTCGGCGGCCATCAGTTTTCACCTCCTGAACCTATCATTTCCCTACCTCCCCGGGCTGGAACATCAGTGTCCTCCCTCCAGGCGGGAACCTCAGTGTCCCACCTCCAAGCGGGGAAAACCTCAGGTCCTCACCTCCGGGCAGGAAACTCAGGTCCTCATCTCCAGACGGGCCCACCAGTGTCCCCCCTCAGGCGGACCCTTAGTGTCCTCACCTCCGGCGGGAACACTCAGTGCCCTCCCTCCAGCGGAAACTGATGTCCTCCCCTCGGGCTGGAACACTCAGTTCCTCACCCCAGGCGGAAAAACTCAGTGCCCCCCACCCCAGGTTGACCACCTTTTCCTCCCCTCCAGGCTGGAACACTAGGTGTCCTCACCCCAGGCGGCAACTCAGGTCCTCACGTCCGGCGGACCATCAGTATCCCCACCCCAGGCTGGTCACTCAGTGTCCTCACCTAAAATGGAACACTCAGTGTCCCCCCTCCGGGCTGGACCACTCAGTATCCCCCCTTTCCCCGGGCTAAACCCACCAATCCTCACCTCCGCGGGAACATCAGTGCCTCACCCCCCAGGCTGGAAACTCGTGTCCTCCCCTCCAGGCTGACCACCCGTACCTCACCCCACGCGGACCACTCAGTGCCCACCTCCAGGCTGGAACCCCAGTGCCTCCCCCCAGCTGGCCCATCAGTATCCCACCTCCAGGCTGGACTACCAGTACCCCTCACCTCCAGGCTGGAACCACCAGTGCCCTCACCCCGGGCCCTGGAACACTCAGGTCCTCACTTCCGGGCTGGAACACTCATGCCTCACCTCCAGGCTGGAACACTCATGTTTTCACCTCCGGCTTAAACTCAGTGTCCTCACCCCAGGCTGGACCACTGTACCTCCCCTCGGCTGACTCTCAGTGTCCTACCTCCAGGTGGACCTCAGTTCCTCACCTCCAAACGACCACTCAAAATCCTCATCCATGTGAACCACTCTACCTCACCTCAAGGCTGGAAACTCATGCCCTCACTACGGGCGGAACACTCAGGTCCTCCCTCCGACGGAAACCACTCAGTGTCCTCACATCCAATGGACCACTCAGGTCCTACTCCAACGGGACCACTCAGTGTTTTCCCCTCCAGGCATGAATACTCAGGTCCTAAACCTCCGGGCTGGAACACTAGTGTCCTAAACCCAGGCTAACCACCAGTTCCTCACCTCCGGGCGGACCACTCATGTCCCACCTCCGGCTGGCCCCATGCCCACCCCCGGGCTGGCCCACTCATTTCCCCTCACCTCCAGGCGGGACCACTCAGGGGTCCCACCACCGGGCCTGGAACACTCGGGGCCCTCACCTCCGGGTGGCCCAAACCGGTGTCCTCACCTCCGGCGGACCACTCAGTGTAAACCCACCTCCAGGCGGACCATCGGGTCCTCATCCAGGCGGGACCACTCAGTGCCCTCACCTCCGGGCGGAAACTCAGTTCCTCACCTCCGGGCTGGACCACTCATGTCCTCCCTCCGGGCTGGAAACACTCGTGTCCTCACCTCCGGGGGTGGACCACTCAGTGTCCTACCCTAGGCGGAACACTCGGTGTCTCATCCGGGCGGGCCCATCAGTGTCTTCACCCCATTAGACCCTCAGTGTCCTCACCCCCCGGCCGAAGTCATTCCTCACCTCCAGGCGGCCCAATTTGGGGGTTCTTCCATGGGGGGAACCTCATGTCCTAACCCTTAAATTCTGGAACACACCATGTCCCACCTTCAGGCCGGAACACCCAGTGTCCTCCCCCTGCGGAACACCAGTGTCCTCACCTACGGGCCGGGGACACTCAGTGTCCTCACCTCCAGGCTGGAACACTCAGTGTCCCACCTCCAGGCTGGACAACCATTTTCCTCTCTCCAGGCTGGACCTTCAGGTCCTCACCTCGAGGCTGGAATCTTGTCCCCCCTCCGGGTGGAACACTCAGTGTTCCCCCTCCGGCTTGACCACCAGTGTCCTCACCTCCGGGCGGACCTCAGTCAGTGGTGTCCTCATTTTTCGGGCTCAAACACTCAGTCCTCACCCCAGCTGGACCACTCAGTGCCCCTCACCTCCAGGAGGAACACTCAAGTCCCCCCCTCCGGGCTGGAACACCATGTCCTCACCCCAGGATGGAACACCAATTCCTCCCTCCTGGCTGGACCACTCAGTGTCCTCACCTCCGGGAGGGAACACTCATGCCTAAAACCCCACGGGAACCTCGTGTCCTCCCCTCCAGGATGGAACACTCAATTCCTCCCCCCTGGCGACCACTCAGTGCCCCTCCCCCAAAGGGGTGGAACATCAGTTCCTCACTTCCCCGGTTTGGAACACCAGTGTACCACCTCCAGGATGGAACACTCAATGTCCCACCTCCGGGTGGCCCAACAGGTCCCCCTCCAGGCTGGACCACTCAGGCCTCCCCTCAGGTGGAACCTTAGTGTCCAAACCTCCAGGTTTGAACTTTCTGTCCTCCCTCCAGGCGGGGACCACTCTGTCCTCCCTCTAGGCTGGAACACTTGTGTCCAAAACCCAGCTGGCCCCTTCAGTGTCCTCACCCCCAACGGGACCACTCAGTGTCCTCTCCCCAGACTGGACCACTCATGTCCTAACCCCCAGACGGGACCATCGGTTCTTACCTCCAGGCTGGACATTCAGTGTCCTCACCCCAAACGGGCCACTCAGTGCCCCCTCCTCCAGACTGGACCACTCAGTGTCCCCCCTCACGCTGGCCCAATGATGTCCCACCACCAGGCTGGCCACCAGTGTCCTCATGCAGGCTGGAATACTCATTGCCCACCTCCTGGCTGGAGCACTCAGGTCCTCTCCTCCAGGTTGATCATCAGCGTCCTCACCTACAGGCTGGACCCTCAGTGCCTCATTTCCCCGGGCTTGACCACTCAGTTCCTCACACAAGGGGGAATACTCAGTGTCCTCACCCCAGCGGCCCACTCAGTTCCTACCTCACGCGGACCATCAGTATTTTTACCTCTGGGTTGGGCCCACCAATGTCCCCTCTTTTTTGGCTGGAAACACAGTGTCCCACCTCCGGGCGGAACACTCTGTCCTCACTCCAACTGTAACACCATTTTTCGTACCTCCAGCGTGGCCCACTCATGTCCTCCCCCAGGCGGGACCACGATTCCTCACCCCCCAAAGGCTGGACCACTCAGTGTCCTCACTCCCATTCGGGAAAAACTCGGTAACCCACCCCGGGGCGGGAGCACTCAGTGTACTCTCCCCCGGAGGGATCACTCGTGCCCCTCACCTTTCAGGCTGGACCACTCAGTGTCCCATTCCGGCTTGACCATCAGGGGTCCACCCTCCATACGAACATCAGTGTCCTCCCTCCAGGCTGGCCATCGGGCCCCTCCCCTCCTGGTAGACCATCAGTTCCCACCCCAAGCTGGACCCTCGGTCCTCACCCCCCGGCGGACCACTCATTGCCCTCACCTGAAGGCTGGACCCTTACTGTGCTCACCTCCGGGGCTGGACCCTCATGTCCTCACCTCGGGTTGGAACACTCAGGTCCTCCCTTCAGGCTGGCCCACAAGTGTCCTCACCTAAAGGTTTTAACCACTCATGTCCTCACCTCAAGGCTGGCCCCATCGTGTCCTCACCCCCAGGCAGGCCGTCAATGCCTCACTTCCACTGGACCACACGTGCTCAAACCCTCCAGGCTGGACCCTCATGTCCTCACCTCCGGGCTGTAACACTCAACGTCCCACCTCTAGGCGGAACCTTTGTGTCTTCACCTCCTGGCTGGAACCAGAGTCCTCACCCCATGCGGGAAACTAATTCCTCACCTCCAGCCTGGAACCTCATGTCCCACCCCCGGGCTGAAACATTAGTTTCACCCCCGGGTGAACATCAGAGTCCTCACCCCTGCTGGAACACTCAGGGCCTCACCCCCAGGCGGACCACTCATGTCCCACCCCCACGTGGAACATCAGGTCTTCACCCCCATGCGGGAACCCAGTGCCTCCCCCATCGGAACACTCATGTCCTCCCCCCATGCGGGAACCTAAGTGTCCCACCCCCAGGTGGAACACTCAGGTCTTCACCCCGGGCGGAAAGTCGTTCCTCTCTCCAGGGGAAACTCAGTGTCCCACTTCCAGGGGGACCACTCATGTCCTACATCAAGGCTGGAACACTCATTCCTCCCTCCAGGCGGGACCACTCAGTGTCCTCACCTCCGGGCGGGGAACACTCAGGTCCTCACCTCCAGGCGGGACCACTCTGCCCTCACCCCGGGCTGGACACTCATTCCTCACCTCCGGCTGGAACACTCGTTCCTCACCCCCGGGCTGGCCACTCGTGTCCTCACCTCCGGCTGGAAAAACCAGTGTCCTACCCCCAGGCTGGACCACTCAGTGTCCTCACCTCCAGGCGGACCACTCATGCCTCCCCTCCAGGCGGGAACACTCGTGTCCTCACCTCCGGCTGGACCACTCAGGTCCTCCCCTCCAGGCTGGACCCTCATTCCTCCTCCAGGCTGGACCACTCAGTGTCCTCCCCTCCGGGCGGAAACATCATGCCCTCACCTCCAGGCTGGACCCTCATGTCCTCACCTCCAGGCTGGAACCTCAGTGTCCCACCTCCAGCTGGCCCCTCAGGTCCCCCTCCGGGCTGGAAACACTCAGTGTCCTCACCCCAGGCTGGACCAATGTCCTCACCCCAGCTGGAACACTCAGTGCCCTCACCCCGGGCTGGACCACCAGTGTCCTCACCTCCAGGCTGGAACACCATGCCCTCACCTCCGGGCGGCCACTCAGTGCCCTCACCTCCGGGCGGGACCACTCAGGTCCTCACCTCCAGGCGGGAACACTCAGGTCCCACCTCCGGGCTGGACCATCATGTCCTCCCCTCCAGGCTGGACCATCAGTGCCCTCATCCAGCTGGCCATTCAGTGCCCTCACCTCCCTGGAACACTCAGTGTCCTCACCTCCGGGGTGGCCCACTCATGTCCCCCCCTCCAGGCGGGAACACTCATGTCCCACCTCCGGGCTGGCCCACTCAGTGTCCTCACCCCCAGGCTGGAAACACTCAGTGTCCCACCTCCAGGTGGCCCTATGCTCACCCCAGGTGGAACCCATTCCCACCTCCGGCTGGAACACTCAGTGTCCCCACCTCCCGGGCTGGAACACTCATGCCCCACCTATTTTAACAATTCCTCGCGCTTTAAAATTTTTTGTATCATTATATTTATTTATTTATTTTTTTATTTCCAATTTGTGCACAATAAAGAGGTACAAAAAAAAAAACGGGAAGGCAGTATCCCAAAACCCCTTATACATGCATAGCATTGGGGGTGGGTTAAAAATTTAAATTAAGATTAACTAAGCAATGATTATTTTTATTATTATTTTAAAACAAAAAAAAAGCGCTAAGCCACAAAAGGGCTAACACGCGCTACTAGCAAATGACACGGTGATAAAACATTAATGTAAACAGAAAATATAAAGCACAAGGGGTATTTCAAAGACGGTCATATGGTTTTATTAGTTAGGTAGTGATTCTGTTAGGTAGTGTATTTAAAAAAAAAATAAAGTTAGATTGGGGTTTTTGGTTTTTCATTTTTGGAATAATTTTAGAAAAATTTAGATATACTTTTATAAGGTTCGTTTTCATATTTATTTAGTTTTGGGGAGAAGTAACTTTTGGAAGAGACTTTAATTTAAAAACAGGTTGTTTTCTTTTATATTTTCGGGAAAGAATTTCCAGATTTTAGGGCCTTTTATGTAAATTTTAGTTTTTGCATAGTGTAGATGGACACGAGGAACACAAAGATGTCGTGCCTTTTGTTTTGGGCATGTGTTCTGTTGGGTTGGCAAGGGGATGTTTGAGGGGGGGGTTAATATCAGGTTAAGTGTTTTATTATGTAATAGGTGCATAAAAATATGAATGTTTTGTATGGTGAAATAGGGTTTTGTGTATGAATATTGGTGGAGTGGCTGCGAGTGAGAATTTGTTATCATTCTAACTGCAGCCTTTGTTGGGTAATTATGGTCTGAAGATGGTTAAAGTTGTTTAGCCCCATGCACAATCCATAGGTGAGAAAGGTAAAAGAGAGTGATATAGGGCCAGGAGGGCTGACGTGGGAACATATACCGTATCTTCGATAGAGGCCTACAGTCTTTGGGAAATTTTCTTTGAAATTGATGTAATGTGTTGAAAAATTTGGTCTATTATCAAGGTGGATTCCCAAGAATTTTCCCTCTTTTGTTTGTGATAGGGATCCGTTTATCATTTTTGTTTAAAAGGGACTCTGAGCCTGTTACCAAAAATGAAGAATGGGGTTTTTTCAAAAGTTTTTTGTAAGTTTGTTAGCCTCATCCAGGTAGATATTTTCTTAATTGGTATTTACTTTTTGGCATGTGACTGGGGTCGGGTGAGAGAAGCGTTGTAGTGTCACTGCAAATAGTGTGGGTTTGAGTAATTGGAAGCATTTGGAAGGGCATTTATGTATAGGAGAAAGAGAAGAGGGCCCGGACACTTCCCCGTGGGGACCAACTGTAATTTGGGTTTTGCAGAAGAGTTTGCCCCATTTGCTACACTATTTGGGTTCTTTTTGCTGAGGAAAACTTGAGGTGTTGAGGAGTGCCCTCTTATACCATAGTGTGACAATTTACGTGGAGCAAAATCATGGCAAATGTATCAAAAGCTTTACGTAAGTCAAAGAAAATCCCCATTTGGGGCTTCTTTTTTTTCTATTGCGGTATAAAGTCTACATGTGTATTACATTTAGTTTTTTATTAGGGTGAATCCAAATTGGAGGGGTTGATATGTTTTTTGGGGATAAAGGGAGGGTGATTCGTTTTTGAATTTAAATTTTTTTAAATTTTTGAGAGGGGTGTAAATTGGAAAATTTGGCCCATGTTATTAATCTTTTGGTCCCCCCCTCCTTTGGGATGGGGGACCCTTTCATTTTTAGTACTGAGGGAAGGGGGAGGGTTCAGGATTTGTTAAAGAGTGGTTGCAAAGATTGGGGATAGCCCCTTGTACCTTTTTTGTATTAAAGGGTGGTAAGGTACTAAATCTCCGCCCTTTTTTTTTGTGCGTTTTAAAAATAAGGGGGACTTCGATGGGTTTAGTGGAGCTAGGAAAAGGTGTTCGGGGGAGTTTCCGGTGAGGTAGTCATTTGGGGGGTATTAGCTTGGGATTTTTTTGGCAAGGTTTTGTCCTATATTTGGGAAGAAACATTTAGTCTGTTTTCTGTTTTGTTGGGGGGGAGTTGGGGGGATTGATTTTGCAATTTTTTTACTATTTCGGTATCTTTTTTGTTCCTAGAATTTTTGATAGGGTCTTCCAGTCTTTTTTTTATCCCTCTAAGTTGGATAATTGTTTTCATAAAACAATTTTTTGCCCTTCTTATCAGGCTGGTTAGGGTTGACGAGTAACGTTTTTTTTTGGTCCGGTTAGTGACCCCTTCTTCTGTTTTTTTATATTGGGGTTTTGTATTTATATTTTTTTATTTTTTTTTATTTTATTTATTATTTTATTATTATTATTATTATTATTTTTTATTTAGAGGGGGTCGGTGCCAGAGAAATTGGGGGGGTTTTTTTATCGCCTCACAAATTAACCTAGCAGGTTTTATTGAAGGAAAAAACCGTTAAAACACTTCACTGGTTTTATTTATTTTATACAAAAATATTGTCTGTGGTTTTTTATGGTGGTTTTGACACATGTTAAACCTCCCCCGTTTTAGATAAATCCTCGTGGGTGGTTAATAAACCTCTTCAATGGTAGATAAACCCTTCTGGGTGGTTAATAAACCTCCCGAAAGGAAATCAAACCCATCTGGGTGGTTTATAAACCTCCCTGTTGGAAGTCAAACCCTCACGGGTGGTTTAAATAGCACCCCAGTGGATGCTAAACCTATCTGGATGGTTTAATACCTCCGTAATGGAAGGTAAACCCACCTGGGTGTTTTATAAACCAACCTGGATGGTTTAAAAACCTCTCCACGGGAAGTTAAACCGACCTGGGTGGTTTAAAAACCACCCCAGGGGAGGTAAAAACCCCTCCGGGTTTTTTGAAGAGAAAAAAAGCCACTGGCTTAACCCTGTATTGATTTATTGCAGAATATACACCAGCTGTGACCAACTGTGACCAGCAATGACAACTATGACTATCTGTGACCAACTGTGACCAGCTGTGACCAGTTGTGACCAACTGTGGCCAGCAGTGACCAGCTGTGACCAACTGTGACCAGCTGTGACCAACTGTGACCAGCAGTGACCAGCTGTGACCAACTGTGACCAGCAGTAACCAGCTATGACCAATTGTGACCAGCCGTGACCAGTTGTAACCAACTGTGACCAGCAATGACCAGTTGTGACCAACTGTGACCAGCAATGACCAGTTGTGACCAACTGTAATCAGCAGTGACCAGTTGTGACCAAGTGTGACCAGTAGTGACCAACTGTGACCAGTTGTGACCAGCTGTGACCAGCAATGACCAACTGTGACCAGTTGTAAAAGTGTGACCAACTGTGGCCAGTTGTGACCAGCTGTGTCCAGCTGGTCACAACTGGTCACAGCTGGTCTTAGGCCTAAGACAAGTTTTTTGATGTTTACTAATTTCGTTTTTTGACCTGAGGAAAGTAGGCCTACAAGCAGGCTTGTGGGCCTACTAGCCTTTCATAGGCCTACCATCATGCCTACTAGAAGGCACACAAGCAGGCTTACTATCAGGCTAGTAGCCCTACAAGCAGATTAATAGGCCTACTAGCAAGCTAGTAGGCCTACTAGCTGCTGCCAGATGTAAAAATTGTCCTTATTGTCTACGTAAACAAAGTTGAATTAATTTTAATAGGCCTATATAGACTTTAAAATTAATTATAATTGTCCTATATGAGTAATAAAATTAATTTTAATAGGTTTATATAATTTTGAAATTAGTTTTAATAGGCCTATTTAACTTTAAAATTAATTTTAATAGGCCTATATAATTTTGAAATTAGTTTTAATAGGCCTATTTAACTTTAAATTAATTTTAATAGGCCTATAATGCTTTGAATTTAATAGGCCTATATGAATTTAAAAAACGAATGCATAGGCCCATGCAATTAAATGAAAAAAATCTATATATACTTGGGCTTTGGCACTCAATGAAATTTTAAGAAAAAATAGGCCTATGTGAAAACCTCGTGTTTCAGTGTAGCAAGTATTTTTATTTAGGCCTATTTTGTCTAGGTCCTATCCATTCATTAGTCATTTTTGCACTGCATAAACATTTGTAAATTTAGGCGAAGTATAAATATTCATTAACTTAGGCCTATTTTGCCTGGGCCTATGCATTGTTTAGTAAGTTAAGATATAAATATTCTTAAATTTAGGCCTATTTTGCCTAGGTCTATGCATTCGTTAGTGACAGTTTTATACTAAAAATCACAAAGCAATAGGCCTGGGAAAAAATTCCCCTGTGCCTCTAAGCCTATACTATTTACACAACTTATAACTTATTTTTCTAGTTATTTTAAGCGATAACTAATATTTTTTTACAGTATTTTTAAGGGATAACTATTTTTTACAGTAATTTTTAAGGGATAACTATTTTTTACAGTAATTTTTAAGGGATAACTATTTTTTACAGTAATTTTTACAATAATTTTAAGGGATAACTAATTTACATTTATTTTAAAGGGTAACTAATTCGCAGTTATCTTACGATTATAACTAATTTTTACAGTTATCTTAAAAGGATAACTAACTTACAGTAAATTTTAAGGGGTAACTAGTTTTTTACAGTTATTTTTAAGGGGTAACTTTTTTACATTAAATTTCAAGGATGACTATTTTTTTAAGTTATTTTAAGGGATAACTAATTTACAGTTATCTTAAGGGATAACTAATTTACAGTTATCTTAAGGGATAACTAACTGCTAGTTATCTATGTTAGAAATGTTATCATGACCTGCAAGAAGGCCTACACTCAACTAATTGCCGAGAAATTATCTTATTTTTATAGGCCTACTGGCTAGAGGTCGGGAATGTTTATCGGATTAAACTATGGAGAAATAGGCCTATTTTGGCCTAAATAGGCCTATTTCTTGCATAACTAACATTGCTTGTGTTATCCTAAACTAACTTAGTAAATTTTCTGGTGCCGATTATGATTATTTTTGTTATTTTTGGTTAGTGAAAGTAATCGACCAATTACAGGGCTTGTTTACTTATTTTTCCCGCTCTTTTTAGCCAATGAGAGGCAGTGAAGATTTCCCGCGGTTCTTCTGACCAATGAGCGGCTTTGTTTACTTACTTTCCCGCGGGTTTCAACCAATCAGCGACGTTGTTGCTAAAAACTGCGCCATTATGGCGCCACATAACTGATAATGTGTTTTTATGATCTTATTATGAAGTTTTCGGTGTTTTTATTGTGCTTTATTGTGTTTTATGTTTGATGGTGTTTTATTTTTATGTTTGTGGTGTTTTATAGCGTTTTATATTGTTTTATGATGTTTTATGTTTTTTTTAAGTGTTTATGTTGTTTTATATTGCCACGTAACTCATGATTCATCACATTTATACCAGCATAGGCCTAATTTATCCCAGCATAGGCCTAATATATCCCAGTATAGGCCAAAGGCCAATAAAAACCTCTTTTTACACTCTAAGACATTAAAATCTAGACAAGTTTTGACAGCTTCAGCTTTAAGCTTATTAACAAACACTTTCTTAAGCTTTAAGTTATGAAGTCAGCTGAAACACTTCAGCTTAAAGCTTATTAAGCTGTGAAACACTTCAGATTAAAGCTCATTAAGCTTTAAGACACTTCGGCTTGAAGCTTATTAAGCTTTAAGACACTTCGGCTCGAAGCTTATTAAGCTGTGAAACACTTCAGCTTAAAGCTCATTAAGCTTAATTAAGTCACTTCAGCTTAAAGCTTAGTAAGCTTTAAGCTGACAAAATCAGCTGGAGCTTATAGAGACATGTGACCCCAGTATCCAGAGGTCACTGTACCACTCAGTCAACCACAGCTTATTAACCAGCTCCACTCTCTGAAATTCTGTGTAAATCAATTTTTTTTTTGTAAATCAAAATTCTGTGTAAATCAAAATTTTGTGTAAATCGAAAATTTGTGTAAATAAAAAAAAATGTGTAAATCAAAATTTCGTGTCGAAAAAAACATTCGTGTAAAAACGAGCACTTTGGGAGCTCAAAATTCATATTAACCAGACTGTCTGATTAACCGGCGTACAGTGACCCTCGTTTGTGTGGGCCCTTACTGATTTAGAGCTTTATGTCTGTGTTTATCGTGTCTATATGTCTATTCTTGTCTGTGATATGTCTATTGTGTCTATGATATGTCTATCGTGTCTATGATATGTCTATTGTGTCTATGATATGTCTATCGTGTCTATGATATGTCTATTCTTCTCTATTATAAGTCTATTGTGTCTATGATATGTCTATGATATGTCTATTATGTCTAATATATGTCTATCCTTTCAAATTACATCAAATTCAAAGCGATTTTGATCTAAATTCTAAACAACTTTCTTTCATTTTTTCACTGGAGTAAAACGGAGAACTTGAAGAATAATCACGAATTGGGGAAATACAATATTTGTGGCTATTGGAGGAACCAGAAGGATAGAAGGAATAGACAGGAGGCAGAGAGAAGGATGGAAAGACACAGGAGGGAATAGAATGAAGGGAAGAAGATGCAGAGAAAGCGCAACACATCAACGAATAGGGAGGTGGAAGAGAGGGAAGAACAGGGAGCCACAGGACCAAGAAACTACCAGAAGCTTCGGTATGAGATGAATATAGGCCGATAAACAGGGAGAGAAGGAAGACAGGAGAGAGCCACCTTTTGGAAAATACCCTACCACAACGGGGCAATGGGAAACGGAAGTCAAAACGGGAGCAATGGTACAAACGGGGAAACCATGTCAAATCTGCGCCAAGTCTTCAAGAGAAAGGGATCTCCTTTTGAGGTACAGTCCACAGTTTTTCCTTTTTCTCCTTTTTATCGTTTTCTGCTGCTCCTCCTGCCGCTCCCCCTCGCTGCCCTCGGGCTGTGCCTCCTCGGCAGGGGTGGTGAGGTTGTGCAAAAGCTCATGGACTGCCTGGGAGAGGCGGGGTGGGTTGGGGTGGACCAGGGGCCGCAAGGCGCGACCAAACTACGAAAGAGGGTCTCAAGTTTGACCCTCTGGCGATGTGTCTCTGGTAGGAGATGTCCGGCAGGCAGGCTTCCAGGCAGCCCTCGGCAGCCCTGTGGGAGGAGGAGAGGTGTTACCAAGAGGTTAAGAAAGTTTCCAGAAAGTCTTGGAAGCCCTGGGGTAGGAGGGGAGGAGTTACCAAGAGGTTTCCAGGAAGACATAGATATATTTATCCACAGAGATATAGATTCAATTATAGTAATATTAGTTCAGGGTTGTATAAATTGGATCTAGGCCTTTCGCAGTGCAATGGAGATTTCATCAGGAGCTTGCAACTTTTCAGAAAAGGTTGTTTTAGGAACTTACACTACTTCCTCAGCCTCGTCGTTGGGGTCGTCGTTGAGGTGGTAGTCAGGGTGGTTAAGAGGTCGTGAGGTCGTAGAGAGACGACCTCTGAGTGTCCACCAGCATAGTGCCAGGGTCACAACCATGAAGGTCACCAGGTTGGCCAGCGTGGTCAGCAAGACGACCACTACCAGGTCGTTAGTGGTGTAGCAGGTGGTAGGTGGGGAGGTGGCACTGCTGGAAGCACTGCTGGAGGTGATGGCACTGCTTCTGGAATCACTGGCACTATTGGTGGCACTGTTGGAGTAGGTACTGTCACTGCTCTTGTCACTGCTGGAGATACTCTCACTGCTCCTGTCACTGCTGGAGGTACTCTCACTGCACCTGTCACTGCTGGAAGAGGTATTGTCACTGCTGGAGGTAATGGCACTGCTGGAGTAGGTACTGTCACCGTTGGAGGTGTTGCTAGAAGTACTCTCACTGCTGGAGATAATGTCAATGCTGCTGGCACTGCTAGTTGTGTTGCTGGAGCTGGTGACACTGCTGGAGGTGTTGCCGGAAGTACTGGCATTACTGGAGGTACTGTTACTGCTTCTGGAGGTGTTGCTAGAAGTACTGTCACTAATGGAGGTATTGATGGAGCTGGTGGCACTGCTGGAGGTGCCACTGCTCCTGTCACTACCGTAGTAGGCACTGCTGGAGGTACTTTCACTGCTTCTGTCACTACTGTAGTAAGCACTGTCACTGCTGGAGGTGCTGCTGGAAGTACTGACACTGTTGGAGGTGGTACTGCAGCTCTCACTGCTGTAGGAGGCACTGTCACTGTTGTTGCTGTGGGTGGTAATGCTGTTCTCACTGCTGTAGGAGGCACTGTTACTCTCGCTGCTGCGGGTGATACTGCTGCTCTCACTGCTGTAGTAGGCACTGCTGCTGGCACTACTGGGGCTATCACTGTTGCTGTCACTGTTGTAATAGGCACTGTCACTGCTGGAGGTGGTACTGCTGTAGTAGGTACTGTCACTGTCGTTGCTGGGGGTATCACTGCTGAAAGTGACACTGCTGCTGTAGGAGGCACTACTGAAAGTGACACTGCTCATGTCACTGTTGTAGTAGGCACTGTCACTGCTGTGGGAGGCACTGTCACTGTCGTTGCTGGTAGTACCACTGCTGTTATCACTGCTGAAGGTGCCACTGTTGTAGTAGGTACTGTCACTGCTGCTAGAGGTGTCATTGTCCCTGTCACTGCCGTAGGGGCCACCTGGGGTCCCTGGAGAGGGCCAGGAGCTAGCACCCAACCCATCAGTCAGGGAGGTAGGGCCGCTTTTGGGGTCATGATCTGACGTCCTAGCCATAGAGGCGCCCCTGCTGACGTTCCCGGTGACGCTGGTGAGCTGGGACGTCAGCCCCTCCTTCAGAAGGTCAGCAATGTCCTCTTTTGGGTCCCAGTTGGAACGCAAGCCATCCAGGGACGTCCCTAAGGACGCCTTTGTGCTCTCGGATGGGACTGTTAGCAAGAGGGGCGCTGAAGGGACCCTCTGATGCTCCAATTTTTGACGTCTATCGCCGTCCCTGGAGTCCCTTTGGTCCTGCCATCCCTCATGTCCATTTCCAGGCCTTAGGTCCTTCTCCACCACCAATCCCAAGCCCCTATCCCTATCCTTTTCGTCCCAATGAGAGCTGGAGTCTGGGGTGGACTGATATCCTGAGATAGGCGCTGTTGTTCCCTTATTCCCAAGACTAAGGAAGCTTGTGATGGGAATGGTCGTGGCTAGGGATGCTACGGAGAGCCCAGCATGGCCTCTACTATCAGGATGGGGAGATAGTGGACGTCCAGACGTCCAGACGTCCTGGTCTGTTGTGGTAGGTACTAGTGGATTATCCGTAGGAACAGTTAGCAAGGATAGGAGACTATCCGGGGTTCCGGGGCTCTGGGGATAGACTCCAGGATAGTAGGGCTTCAGGATCCTTCTATCCCTCAGGGGATAGGCCGTCCCGGAGGCCTGGCCATACTCCTTCTCCAGTCTTCTCTTCTTGTGTCGAATTCTATGTCTGCTTAAATGGCCTTTCCGTCTCCTCTTTCTCCTCTTTCTTTTTCTCTTCCACTTGGAAGAGGAGGAGAGAGCTCTCTCCCAGCCAGGCTCTAGCTCCTGGGCCCCGAGAGAGCTCAGGGAGAACTCTCTGGCTTTTCTCTTGTCTCTCTTGTAGTGAGAGGTTGTGGAGAGAGACTTGTGCTTCTTTACAGGTGAGTCTGTAGTTACTTTGAAGCCTTCATGTGAGTCTGTAGTTACTTTGAAGCCTTCATGTGAGTCTGTAGTTACTTTGAAGCTCTCAGATGAGTCTGTAGTTACTTTGAAGCCTTCATGTGAGTCTGTAGTTACTTTGAAGCCTTCAAGTGAGTCTGCAGTTACTTTGAAGCCTTCATGTGAGTCTGAGTTACTTGAACCTTCAGTGATTTAAAT
>NC_069399.1:33401974-33426292 GCF_026875155.1 Cherax quadricarinatus
TT
The DNA here is from genome assembly GCF_026875155.1 of Cherax quadricarinatus. Lineage (NCBI taxonomy): Eukaryota > Metazoa > Arthropoda > Malacostraca > Decapoda > Parastacidae > Cherax > Cherax quadricarinatus. The sequence continues at coordinate 33,401,977 of NC_069399.1, forward strand.
CCATCATCTCTTTACTGATTTTCCACCCTTTTTCTGTCCCCCCTGAACCTCCGCAGGAAGTTCTCATCCTGTGTAGTCCCCCCTTTATGTTTGGCCTGACCCCTTCAGTTTCCCGTTTCCTTCTCCCCCTTGTAACTCTACTATATAATCAAAAATCAGAACCACATGATCGCTAGCTCCAAGGGGGCCCCTCGTAAGTGATTCCTCAATGTCTGAACTGCTCAGGGTGAACACAAGATCCAGTCTTGCGGCTCATCCTCCCTCCTCCTCTGGTTGTGTCCCTGACATGTTGATGCATGAGGTTTTCAAGTACCCCATCCATCATCTTGGCTCTCCATGTTTCGGGACCCCCTGTGGCTCCCAGGTTTTCCCATCGATCTCCCTGTGGTTGAAATCGCCCATTACCATAACTTTGCTCTGCTCGAGTGAGCTTTTTCTTGCCACCTCAGCCAGTGTGTCCACCATCACCCTGTTGTTTTCTTCGTACTCCTCTCTTGCCTCCTGCAGTTTTTGTGGTGGGTTATACATCACTTTCCAATGACTACTTTATGTTTTTCCTCCGGGCTGAATTGTACCTACAATGTAGTCCCCTTTCTCCAATCATGTCCATGCCTTCCATTTCCTCAAATCCCCATCGTGTTTAATGACAGTGCAAACCCTCCCCCCCTCTACCCCCTTCTATCTTTCCCAGGATCTGATATTTCCCCTTGGGGAAAATTGTGTCTGTTATTGTCCCTCAGCGAGTTTTGTTTCTGTGACTGCTATGATGTCTGGGGATTTTTCACTGATTCTTTCGTTCCACTCCTCATTGTTTTTATCCCGGGTTTTTAGTTTCCATCTGCGTTTGGGGGTAAACACATATCCAAGTTATCCCCTTTTCCCCCATTTTTCCCTTGGGGGGCAAATGCAAGAAAGTATTGGTGGTTGGGGGAGACGACGAAAGGGCCCCTTTTGGTGGGTCCTATAAATGGGGCCCCCGTGGTTTTTAGTTTTTGGGGTTGGGGAGAGCTGATATGGGGTGGGTAGGGGGGGAATGGGGGGCCCCCTAAGGGATAGCTGTTGGGGGGAGGTTTTTTGATATGGGGGTTGGTGGCAGAGGGAACAGTGAGTGGGGTTTAGATAGTTGCTCAGTTGCGTTGGGCTGTCGTGGTTGAGTCTTTTGTGGGAGATTCTGTGGGGTGTTTGCCACAGGCATGTGTACTCAGTTCCTCAAGCTTCAACATCCGTGCACACGAGGGCCTGGGATCTTCAGTCAACTTGGCGTCCACCAGGACGCTGACATGTCCCTAGGACAGCTCTCCATCGGCTGCTAACGGAGTCACTGGCTTCTTGGACCTCTTGGGAGGGTCGATGGTGCTCGTGCAAGCAGCAGATCCCTGGGGAAAATTCTGCTGTTTGCAATGGCTGTTTTGCCGAGGAGACAGGCACCTACAACATCTGTTGTTGGAGCAATGGATGAATTCACTACTATTTTGTTAACTGCTCATTTACTCCCGTAATTTGTCTATGATTGTAATCATGTCATAACGTGTTTATCATTCACTAAACCCTTTTAAAACGTGTCATGATTGTGACCAGCTCTACCTGGAGATCATTACCTTTGTAAATTCTCCATGATTAATGTGTTTATGATTCATTACCTTTTCAATTATTCATGAATGTGACCAGCTCAACCTGGAGCTCATTTAAATTTGTAACTTGGTTATGATTATGACCAGATCTAGTTCATTACCTTTTTTAACTTGCTCACTATCAAAACTTTGGAGTCCAGTCCCTGGACCAATTATGTTCCTCGTAATCTTTTGACTACCGCCCACGGAATGGGTATGGGGTGCATAAAAACATATAAACTAACTGGTGGAAGTGATGAACATAGTGGTGGTAGCGATGACATGGTGATACAAAAACATGGTGGTGGTAAAAATCATGGTGGGGTAACGATAGCATTGTGGGGGATATGAAAATGGTTGTGGTAACGATGAAAAGGGGTGTATGATGACATGGTATGGTGGGATACATGGGGGGTACGAAAGCATGGTGGTGTAGTGATGAGCTGGCGGTGGAACGATGACAGGGGGTGGTAGAAGGCATGGGGGTAAACGATGAGCATGTGGGGTAGATGACATAGTGGTACAATGAAAAAGGGGGGGGAAGCGTGAGCATGGGTGGTAGAATGAACATAGGTGAAGTAAAGCAGGGTGGGGGTAGTGATGAAAAAAGGGGTGGAAGTGATGACATGGTGGTGTATGATGACAGGGTGGTGGTAACATGACATTGGGTGTATGATAGCTGGGGGTTACGAAAGCAGGGGTGGGGTAGTGTGAGCATGGGGTGAAAACGATGATCATTTGGGGGGTAGGAAGCATAGGTGGAGTGATACATAGTGGTGGTATGATAAAGGGGGTGCAGTGAGACATATGGGGTAGTGATGAACAGGGTGGGGGCAGTGAGACATAGGGTGGTATGATGACATGGTGGTGGAAAAAGAGCAAGTGGGGGTAGTGAGGGCCCATGGGGTTAACGATGATAGGTGGTGGTATAGACATGGCGGTGGAAACGATAGCAGGGGGTGGAGTGATGAGCAAGGGGGTATGACGAACATGGGGTGCATGATGACATAGGGGTGGTAGGATAACTTTTTGGTGAAACGATAAGCATGGGGGGTGTAGGATGACAATTTGTGGTAGGATAACATGGTGGTGGAGTGATAAAAACATAGGTGGAAAAAGATAACAGGGGTGGTATGAGCAGGGGGTTTGGTAACGATACTTTGTGGTGGTAGTAAATGAGCATGGGGGGTACATAAAAATTGGTGGGGTAGTGAGAGCATGGGGTGGTAGTGATGAATATGGTGGTGGTATGATGAGCAGGGTGGGGTAGGGATAGCAGGTGTGGTAGTGATGACTGGTGGGGGTAGGATACAGGTGGTGGAGTGATACATGGGGGTGGAGTGATGAGCATGGGGGTGGGGGGGAGACAGGGTGTGGGGAGGCAGGGGTTTGGTATGAACAGGGTGGGTAGTGATGAAAAGGTGGGGTAGGGTGGCATGGGGGTGTAGGGATGAGATGGTGGGGTAGGAACATGGTGGTGGTCTTGATGAACATGGTGGGGAGTGAGAACATATGGGTAGGGATGACCGGGTGGTGGTCGTGATGAACAAGTGGGGGAATGATAAACTGGTGTGGTATGATGAACATAGTGGTGGTACGATAAAGGGGGTGATGGTAGCAATGAACAGGGGGTGGAAGCGATAGCAGGGTGGGGGAAGGATGAACAAGGGGTGAAGTGAAAGCATGGGGTGGTGTGATGAACAAATGTGAAGTGCAGGTGGGGGGGTATGAGAAAAATTGTGGAAGTGATGAGCATGGGGGTGGTAGGATAAACATAGGGGGAAAAGGATGAGCATGGTGGTGGTATGATGACTTTGGGGGTGGTAACATGACATGGGGGGTATGATGACAGTGGTGTTTGCGATGAGCATGGGGGGTTTGGTATGATGACTGGGGGTGGTAACGATGAGCAGTGGGGGTAGTGAGACAAGGGGGTGGTATGAAACATGGGTGGCATGTTTAAAAGTGGTGGAAGTGTAAATTTGTTGGGGGTAACAAGCATGTGTGGAGTGATGACATAGTGGCGGAAGGATAAAACATGGGTGGTAGTAATGAACAGATGGGGGAAACGACGAACATGGGGGAAAGGAGACTTTGGTGGGAACGGAGCTTGGGGGTGGAGTGATGACATGGGGGGTAACGATGACGGGTTGGTGGGAAAGGCTGGGTTTGGTGGGGAGAGCATGGTGGGGGTGATGAACAGGGTGGTGGTAGTGTAAACAGTGGGGGAACGATGAACATGGGGGTGGTGTGAGCATGGGGGGGTAACGAGACATTGGGGGGTATAAAAGAGCTTTTGGGGTGGTAGCGAAGCAGGGTTTGGGGGTAGTGATACAGGCGGTGGTAACGATGAGCAGGGGTTTTTTTAAACCCAAAACCAAAATGGCCTTTCCCCCGGTGTAATGGAGCAAAATAAACACACAGAAAAATTTTAGACTTATATTATCCTTCACCAATTTAAACAGCAATATTACCCCTAGTTCATGAAAAGATATGCACCCACGGTAAGAAAGGTAAAATAGAAGCCACAAGTAGCAACCGTCTTCAACCACCAAATGGAATGACAATGCAACAGGGAGAGTGGTACCCACATAACCTCTGCGATTCCCAAAAAACCACTTCTTTTTGGGTAAAACCGGTCCCATTTAACGAGGGGGGCCCCCATCATCACCTTACAACCTGGTTCGCATTGGGGGGATGCCTGTAAATAGGTGTTACATGCGCCGAATAAAGTTATTACTCTTTGCAGCCACACCCCCACCCCAAAGGCTCGGTTTAGCTGTCACCTCCCAGGGTAACCGGCCCCAGGGCACAAAAAATGGGCCCCCCCTTTTCCCCAAAAAACACCAACCTTAGATAACCCAAAAGCTTTTCTCGGACCAAAAGCCAAACCCAAACCAAAGTGAACAGCAGTCATTTTGGGCTACAAAAGGCCAAAGATACAGGGCAAGGTAGCCCCACCCCCCACTAAAAAAAACCCACACCATGGATAAAAAAAAAAGAGCATAAAAGGGTTTTTACCCAAAAATAATAAAACATCCTAACCTAAAAAATAAAATTTTAGACTCAGAAAAGATCTGCCAACCTTTTTTTTTCCCGGGCAAATATTTAATTCTGAGGATATGGTTGCGTTTTAGCGCCACGCATGACCCCTTTTTGTGTTTCTTCATGCTTAAGGATTGGATCACTGTAACTGTGACCACCTGCGATTCTGGCCCACAAAACACAAAAAGCCCAAAAGCCAGTACCAGCGCAGGGCTTCTTTTTCAAGGGTAGAGTAACCCCCTTATTGGCGGAACTTGGCTGAAAAGTATTTTCGGGCTGAAACTCCTCAAATTCCGATTTGAAATAGTACCCCCCAAACCCCCCAACTCACAAGCATCAACATTAAAAAAAAAAGGTTTGGAGAATTTCTGGGACAAAAAAGGGTGCAGTAACAATATTTTTTGTTTTTAAAAAGCAGTTTTACAGCGAGTCCCAATTTTAAAGGGGAACTTTGTGACGGAAAGGAGGAAAGAGGGCTAAATATCTGAGAAATTCTTACAGAACTTCTTAAAATCCTACCATGCCTAGGAACTTTGAAAGATTTCCTATCATGGGGAACTGGAAAATTTTTTTAAATAGAAAATTTTTTAGCAAGTTTAGGTGAAAATTTACCACAAACCATTCAGGGCCTAAAAAAGGATATTTGGCCTGCCAAGGAAATTTAATAAATTAACTGTTAAAGGGGAAAACCCTTTAAAAGGGTCTCAAAAAGAACCTTAATTAAGTGGTGTTAACCCAATACAGACACCACAACAATATCATCTAGGTAGCTCCCGTGCCTTAAAGTCCTTTAATAGCCTGAGGGATAATTTTTTCGGAATAAAAGGGGGAATTTTTTCATTCCGAAGGGGTAACTGTGTTTTGATAAAACCTCCTGGAATTCAAGGAGAGACTTCCTTCCCCTTTACCGTTAAAGGTACCTAAGAAACCCTTTTTAAGGAGATCTAATTGACAAAAAAGAGCCTTCCCTGATTCATTACCTTTGAAATTGTGATTCATTCCCTTTTGAAATTTGGAATTCATTACCCTGTAACTTGTCCACCATAAAAACTTTGGGGCCCATCCCGGGCCCCATTAGTACCCTGAAAATTTTTTGACTACCGCCCCAGGAGGGAGGGGGGTTGCATAAAAAAACATTTTAAAACTTAAAACTAAACCAAAAAACAATTACTCATCCAACGGGGAAGGGGGTAAGCATCGAAAATTGTGCCCCTCATTCCCCTTTACGGTTCTGTACACATACAAACCCCCCACACCTTCTTCACAAGGATGCACGGTGAAGCCCATGGACAAACCCTCCACAAAACCCAGCTTTACAAAAATTCTACTTCCTCTGAATACCTCTGCTTTTCAGTTTACTCTGTAGGGGAGAGTTTAATGGTTTAGAGTTTCCCACATCTACACATAAAACCCAACGTAATTTTTTCGGCACATCCAAAAAAATTAATATGATGTAAAACCCCTTTAAAAATTTTTGTTTCGTTTCAATAATCCCTCCTTTAAAGGGGCTGGGACCTTGAGGAGGACAGAATTGAAAGTTTAATATTAATTCGAGATAGAGTGCAGAAATCAAGTCTCCTAAAGGGGTAGAGTACAAATCATTACGGGACTTTATCTGGTGTATAAAAGATTTAAAAATTAAAGTGTAAAAATTTTAGTTTTTGAGGTCTTAAAGGGGAGAAACCCATAATTAACATCAATAATTCCTACAACTGATAGTCCCGAAATCACCCAAAGGTGTGGCCTTTTAAGGCCCTGCCCAAAACACCTTGTCCCGGGAGGGAAAGGGAGCTATTTTTGCACTTCTGTAAACCTCTGTTTCATCTTACTTTGAGCTGTCTTTAGTTAGCCTTGGCAAACTGAGGGCCCAAAACCCCTGCAACCTTGAAACGGGTTGTAGGTTTTAAACTAACTTTTCTCCCACCACCTTTCTTTGAGCACCCAAGAGGACCTCGACTTTTGTGCCCAAGATCACTAAAAGGGACAAACCCCTGAACCCTTTTTTACCGCTCTCGTATTGAAACAGCAACAAATAGTGAATCACCCCCAGTCTGTTGAAATGCATGCAAAAAATTCTCATCATTTTTTTTTAATTCTGATGGAATTTTTCCAAGGCGCCTTGGACTGAGGATGATAGGCAGGGTAAGTTGTGGTTTATCCAACCTAGTTAATATTTCTCTAAATGCTTTGGGCAGTAAGTTAGTCCTTGATCATTTTAAATATTTTTTTAGAATCCCAAAAACAAAAATGAATTTGGTTAAAGCTTGGGAGAATAGTTTAGTAAATACGCGCATGGGAATTGCTTCGGGATATCTGGTTACTTTTATCCATAATCGTAAAAAATTTGATTTCCCCAAATTTGACCTAGGAGTGGGAAACCCAACAAACTATAATTAAATCTGCAAAAGGTTCCCACACATAAGGTTGGAAGGTGCAGGGTTTTAAAAAAATTCCAGGGTTTTCCCACTTGCTGACATTTTCGGGAACCCCAATATGATTTTTCACCTTCTTTAATTTTGGCCAATAAAATTCTTTTGTGATTCTATACAAGGTTTTTCAATTCCCAAGTGACCTCCAAGAAGTATTATGGCTATATTTTAAAATTTGAGGGCTAAACTTGGTTGGGAACCCCTAACCTGTCAACAATTGCAGGCCCCCTATCTCCTTACCAGTCCAGTGCAATCAAATAATCGTTTTTTTTAAATTTATACTTTACCGGTTACCCAAAGAGGTTTACCCATGGGTGCCTGAAAACGATTTTAAAGAAGGGTCCTTTCGTTTTCCCCCAGAAGGGCAGTCCCCGGGCATGGAAAAAAGACATCTGCAAACCTCAACCTGGGAAAGGGAAAGGCTTAATCGGGGTCTGTTCACTTGATTTTCGAGGCTCCGCCGGGGGTCCTCATAAAACAACTGCTATTCGAGATCGAGTCGCCCCAAGGGAAAGGGCAACATTCCTCCAACAACCCTTGGGGTGTTGCCCGAGTTTGGCCAACACCGAAAAAATTAAATCCCTTATAGGGTTTAGGGCACGCCTAACATATTATGTTATTAAACCCCTAATAACATGGCATCTTCTGGGAAAAACCTTTGAGACACCTAAAGTCAAGTACGCATGTAATATTTGCCTTACAAAATTTTAGCAAAGGAACAGAATTATGCCCCCAAATGCTTCCAAAACACAGAGGAAATTTAAGGAAGTTTTCTCTAAAAGGGGGGGAAAATTTTCTCTTACAAAGGGGCAATATGCCCATATCTCTAAAGGGTTTTAATCATGTTTCTGAGTTTTCCTGAAGGGAAAAAGACTCTTCAATAATAAAGGGGCCTACCTATTTCTACTCTCTAGGGGGCATTTACAGGGGTATTAAGGTTTTCCGAAGGGTTGGGGGTTTTTGGGGGGAGTTGGGCGGATGTTACCCACTTTGTTCAAAGGGAAGCAGATGACAGGGTTGCCCTTTATCCCTGCTGACGTTCAAATGGTGTCGTTCTGGCTGATGTCTCCTGGATACGTTTCGAGATGCACCAGAATTTTCCTTCTGCAGGTGGACCATATGTTAAAAAGCGGGCTCACCAGGTGACTTTGTTGGGTACTAGACGTTTCCCTCCGGGTGGGACTTTTATTCTCCAAGGTTGACATCCTGCTCATTCCCGGGTGTTGAAAAAGAGCGGACCGCTCGGACAAGGACGTTATTTTTGAAGGATCAGCCAACCCGGCGCCCCCCAATGCAGGGTTAAGTCACGCCTGAAAAGACCGACCCGGTCCCACAGACTCCAGCGGTTACAACAGAATAAGCGTACCAGCTCCTCAAAAAAGACACCCTTCTTTATACCCCTGGGAAAAGCTTTGGTTTTTCTGTCTCCAAAATCCACGGGGATTGACCAGCTTCGTCTGCCCAATTTTAAAAATTTTTGTATTTGTGGGTCATTTAAGCCCCCCCCCCCAAAACTGTGGGTTTCACTACTTGATAATCAAAAAATTACATCATTTAATACTGACGTAAAATTCCCGTGCCTTACCAAACAATGCTGTAGAACCAACGATGCTCAATCTGTTCGGCCACCTCAAGGGCCGAGCCTGATTTTCGAAGCTTTCGAAAAATTGTTTTTGGGTTTGCCCCATTAAGCGGGAACAAGCGCCTGCTTTTTGTTAACTAAAAAATTTCAGAAGCGAAAAAGCCCCCTTTTCCCTTTTCCCATCAAATTTTTCCCTTGCAATGCTCCTGTTCCCTATTTGCTCAAAATTATTTTTTCCACCAATGCCAAAACGCATTCACCTTTAGACAACCCACTCACTAAACTGACCATTTGCCCATAATTTATAACTTCCTCCTGCGAGAACATAGAGTTTTTGCAAGCTCCCATAAGGAAGGAGCTGATGTGCCATCAAAATTTTTTCATAATTTGCAGCAATCAGTGAACGCAGTTGCACCCCTGGAGGTCGTTTGTAATTAATCCCAAAGAACGAGCAAATTTTCCAAAACACGTAGGGACATTTTTGTAGGTTTTGCAAATATATCCGCACCAACTCTGACCCCGTCAGGGGGCATAAATAATCGCTATGCACAGTACACAAAAATACCCCCCCAAAGAACATTTAATTTGCAGGACACGCTTATTATGCACATTTTCATTGCAGAATACCCCCAAAGTAACACTTAATTGCAGGGCAACCTTAGCTATGCACAGTACGATTGCAGAAAACGCAAAAAACAAAGCCATTGAAAAAACCCAAAATTTGTAAAGCAATCCAACACCACACTGTTCTAGAAGATAGCGACGAAGTGAGCACCCGAACAAGCTAGAAAAAACTGTTTAGCGATTACACATAAAACAAGGCTGACCAAACGAACTACACGCAAAATTTGTAAAGTGTAGCAAAGCAATGCAATGCCAGAAAGAAAATGCCAAGTTTCCTCACGGCTTCACCCAAGCTCAAAAACCCTTCTCTAAATCCAGCTCCCGATCCCAGACGGCCCCCCTATTACAACCCGAATCCAAATGGCCTGTTATCCCAGGTGTAAAGGGAGCAAAATAAACACAGCAGAAAAAGTTTAGACTTTTTAAACCTTTACAATTTTAAACAGCAAATTCCTATGTACATATAATATAGGCACTCCATGAAACAAGGAAAATGAACCACAAAAAAGCAGACGTCTTTAACCACTCAAAAGGGAAACAAGGGGAAAAAAGGAGTTGGGGACCCACAAACCTCTGCGATTGCCAAAACCACTTCTTAATGGCTAGAACCGGGCATTAGTTGAACACGGGGCCCCATCATCCTCTTAGCAACCTGTTCGCTGGATTGGGGGGGATAGCCTGTAAATTAGGGTGGTACTTCCCGAAATAAAAATTAATACTCTTTGCATGCCACGGGTGGGATGATGAGCATAGTGGAAGGGTTAACATGTGGGGGCATGAGAGCATATGGTGGAGTGATGAACATGGTGGTGGGAGATACATAGTGGGGTAGTGATGAATTGTTTTTGGTAACAATGAGCATGGTGGTTGTATGAGAGCATAGTGGTTATGAAGAACATGGGGTGGTATGATGAGCAAAGGTGGGGTAGTGATGACAGGTGGTGGAAAAGAAGGCATGGGTGGTCGTGTGAACATGGGGGTGGTATGATGACAGGTGGTGTAACGATGAGCATTGGTGGTTGTATGACTGGGTTGGGAGGATGACAGGGGGTGGGCGTGATGAATTTGGGGTGGGATGATGAAAATGGTGGGTGTAGTTGACATGGTGGGGTAGCGATGAGCAGATGGGGTAGTGATGACATGGTGGTGGTATGATGACATGGTGGTTGGGGAGGGGTAGCAGGGGGTGGTCGTATGAACAGGTTTTGGTAGTGAGAACAGAGGTGGAACGATAAACATGGGTGGTATTTATGACATGGGGTGGGGAACAACATTGTGGTGGGAGTGATGACATGGGGTGACGATAGAAGGGGGGTAGTGATGAGAGGCGGGGAACAGAGCATGGTGGGGAGTGATGACAAGTGGTGGTATGATGAAAATGGTGGGGGGCGTGATGAGCAAATGGTGGAGTGATGAACATGGTGGTGGCGTGAGAAACTAGGGTGGGATGATGAACATGGGGGGCATGAGAGCATAGTGATGTATGATAACTTGGTGGGAACGATAGCATGGTGGGGGGAGTGATGAGCATAGTGTTGCAGTGATGACAGGTGGGGGAACGATGAGCATTGTGGTGGAGTGATAACATGAGTGTAATGAGAGTATGGGGTGTAGCGATGAGCATGGGGTGCAGTGAGTATGATGGGGGGTGACAATGAAAATCTGGAGTTTCAAGAGCATGTGAGGAGGATGAGTATGATGGGAGGAGACATGGGGGTGGTACGATAGTATGATGTGGGGAATAACAAGATGGGGGTAAGAGACATGGGCTGGGAGGGAAATGATTATAATTCTGGGGGGGGAAAATACGGCTGTTTACATTTCCCTAGATACCTACTATTGGGTTTTCCCTTGATCATTTCCCCCCGTACCTGACTAAGTTTTTCCCTTTTCAATTCCCCAAACCTATATGGGGTTTCCCTTTATCATTGGCCCAGATACCTGATATGTTTCCTTGTCATTGCCCCCGGGTACCTGACTATGGTTTCCTTGATCATTGCCCCAGGGTACCTGACTAGGTTTTTCCTTTACATTGCCCCAGGAACCTTACATGGGTTTTCCTTGAAAACATTGCCCCGGGGTACCTAACTATGGGTTTTCCTTGATCATTGCCCCAGGATACCTGACTATGGTTTCCTTGACATTGCCCCCGGGAAACCCGACTATTTTTTCCTTATCAATTTCCCCAAACCTGACATGGTTTTTCCTTGTCATTGCCCCCGGAAACCTGACTAGGGTTTTCCTTTATCATGGGCCCCGATACCTACTATGGTTTTTCCCTTTACAGCCCCAGATACCAACTAGGGGTTCCCCCGATCATTGTCCCAAAACCTACTATGGTTTCCTTATCAAGCCCAAACCTGACTAGGTTTTTTGATCTTTTCCCAGATACCTACTAGGTTTTTTCCTTGATCTTGCCCCCGAAAAACCTACTATGGTTTTTTTGATCATTGTCCCAGAACCTACTAGGTTTTCCTTTATCATTGCCCCCAGGGTACCTGACTATGGTTTTTCCTTTATCAAACCCAGATACCTGACATGGTTTTTCCCCCTTTATTTTCCCAGGAACCTACTATGTTTTTCCTTTTTCAATTCCCAGGGGGAAACCCGACTATGGGGTTTTCCTTGATCATTGCCCAGATACCGACTATGGTTTTTCCTTTTTCCCAAGTCCCCCGAACCTACTATGGTTTCCTTTACATGCCCAATACCCGACAAAGGTTTTCCTTATCATTTCCCGAACCTGACTATGGTTTTTCCTTACATTGCCCCAGATACCTGACTAAAGTTTCCTTGATCATTTTCCAGGATACCCGACTATGGTTTCCTTGATCATTGCCCCAGGATACCTGACTATGGTTTCCTTGATCAATGTCTCAGGATACCTGACTATGGTTTCCTTGATCATTGTCCCAGGATACCTGACTATGGTTTCCTTGATCATGGTCCCAGGATACCTGACTATAGTTTCCTTGATCATGGTCCCAGGATACCTGACTATGGTTTCCTTGATCATGGTCCCAGGATACCTGACTATGGTTTCCTTGATCATTGTCCCAGGATACCTGACTATGGTTTCCTTGATCATGGTCCCAGGATACCTGACTATGGTTTCCTTGACCATGGTCCCAGGATACCTGACTATGGTTTCCTCGACCATGGTCACAGGATACCTGACTATGGTTTCCTTGATCATGGTCCCAGGATACCTGACTATGGTTTCCTTGATCATTGTCCCAGGATACCTGACTATGGTTTCCTTGACCATGGTCCCAGGATACCTGACTATGGTTTCCTTGATCATTGTCCCAGGATACCTGACTATGGTTTCCTTGATCATGGTCCCAGGATACCTGACTATGGTTTCCTTGACCATGGTCCCAGGATACCTTACTATGGTTTCCTCGACCATGGTCCCAGGATACCTGACTATGGTTTCCTCGACCATGGTCCCAGGATACCTGACTATGGTTTCCTCGACCATGGTCCCAGGATACCTGGCTATGGTTTCCTCGAGCATGGCCCCAACAGCCCCGGCTCAGAACATGTACCTCCTTTTTGACAGCGTGATGAGCGAGGGTGATGGTTCCCGCTACATGCATTCAAGCGTCAGCATCACAACCTAGCTGATCAAACACTTTCTTCAGAAGCTTGCCAGTTATATTAAAAAAGAGTCCTAAAGTTATGCGGATTATACAGTGCTACGTTGAGGTGGTGTACACGGTGGGGATTATAGAAGCTAAGGGTTACTGCGAGTACAAAATGAGAATCATAGCTGGTGCAAGTAATCAGAGTGAGTCTGCGTTAAACGTGAAATTTTCAGAGATGAGGGCAGTTAGTGATCATGTCAGGAAATCGAAAATACCTAAAGCGACATCTGTGTGATCATTGATAGAGAGGACAGTCCATTAATATATGGTGAACTGATAGCATATCCTTGCACCTCAGAGAAAGGCACCTGAGAGCATGGTTTCCCGCACATAGTAGAATTAAACCTAAAATGACCAGGAGCACAATTGCTGCTAGATAATTATTACTGGGTATCCCGAAAGGAGTAGCTTCGAGAGGTTGCCTGATTTTTTTTCTTCTGCTTTCTCACAACTTGAGAACGTTTCATCCAATCAGCTTTCAGTTTTCAACACTTATACGGTAACGGGGACCAATTTCTTGGAACAATTGGTATGTTCAGGTGCCCTATGACCAAGTAGTTCCAACATACAGGAATGACTAGGAAAACTTCCGAAATCCTCATTAATATTGCTCCAAACATGACAAAGAATACGACGACAACGGAGAGTGATATTCGGAAGTGTAGATGCAGATTTGACGATTTTATTTTTAAAATAGTGAAATTTTTATTCTTGTTCAATCACATTAAATATATTTCAGTTTATCTCTTCAGAACAGCTGGTTCTGAAGAGGTAAACTGCTGGTGCATCTTAGGTCCAAGATAGTACCAATTAATTCTCGTTTGTCTGCAAGAAAATGTGTTGACACAGTAAAAAAAAAAACTTGAAATCGTTCTAATCCGTAATATAACTGGAGAATGATTCATCTGTCGGCTTCCAATTTTATTATCTCTGATGAGTTTCGAGAGTCTTTCTGCTCCCAGAGCCCAGCCATGGGCCAGGCTCGTCTGGTGCTAGCCTGGCCAACCAGGCTGTTGCTGCTGGATATTCACAGCCCCATATATCCATCACAGCCTGGTTGATCTGTCACCTGGTGAAGATACTTGTCCAGTTTCCTCTAGAAGAACTTTTCACTTGTTCCAGCAGTGTTTCTGATATTCTCTGGTAAGATGTTGAATAATCTGAGGCCACAGATTGTTGATACAGTGTTCTCTTATTTGTTCATGATTGTAGCCATGTATAGGAGTGTAGATGGTTCATTACCTTTGTAACTGCCATCATTGTGACCAGATCTACCTGGAGTTCATTACCTTTGTAACTGCCATGATTGTGACCAGATCTATCTGGAGTTCATTACCTTTGTAACTGCCATGATTGTGACCAGATCTACCTGGAGTTCATTACCTTTGTAACTGCCATGATTGTGACCAGATCTACCTGGAGTTCATTACCTTTGTAACTGCCATGATTGTGACCAGATCTACCTGGAGTTCATTACCTTTGTAACTGCCATCATTGTGACCAGATCTACGTGGAGTTCATTACCTTTGTAACTGCCATGATTGTGACCAGATCTACCTGGAGTTCATTACCTTTGTAACTGCCATCATTGTGACCAGATCTACCTGGAGTTCATTACCTTTGTAACTGCCATCATTGTGACCAGATCTACCTGGAGTTCATTACCTTTGTAACTGCCATGATTGTGACCAGATCTACCTGAGTTCATTACCTTTGTAACTGCCATGATTGTGACCAGATCTACCTGGAGTTCATTACCTTTGTAACTGCCATCATTGTGACCAGATCTACCTGGAGTTCATTACCTTTGTAACTGCCATCATTGTGACCAGATCTACCTGGAGTTCATTACCTTTAAAACTGCCATCATTGTGACCAGATCTACCTGGAGTTCATTACCTTTAAAACTGCCATCATTGTGACCAGATCTACCTGGAGTTCATTACCTTTAAAACTGCCATGTGTTACAAAAAAACGCGATATCTAATAATGATAGAGATCTCCAGTGAATACTAGAAAGGTCTGCCCTTCTAGCATCCAGCCTGTTACTGGGTTTTTGTAACAAGTAGTCAGTATCCTGGTCCAATTATCCATTAGAATTTAGTAAGATTCAATAGTACTTCAGGATCACAACTGGTAGCCTACTAACTAAAGAAATTAAAATTTAATAAGATTATTATTAACAATAAAGTTGTCTAGGCATATATTATCAAAGTAAATTAAAGTAATCAAAATAATCAGAATAATCACTTCTCTCGTGTACAGTAGTATTGTGCTGAAGGCACATAGCACATCTTTATGGCTTTTAAGTACCGTCTGGTACATTGTTAATACTTAATAACATATACATATATATACACGTAGGTTTGTGTGTGTAAGTGCTCTAAGTACTTCGCTATGTCTCAAGACTCGACTAGACTTAACCAGTGACTGACTAAAAGTCCTCACATAAACTAACTTCTTGACCAACCTGGCAATCAGAACAGCTTGCTTAAACAATAAAACGAATAATAAGCCGAACAGCAATATAACAAGCAACAGCGACACAGAATCAGGAACAAGAAGATAATATAACAACACTAAGTAGGGACCATCTGCAGATCCTCCACAAAAGTCACAAAACTCCCATACTGCGGGTTTGGAGTACTTAACGAGTAGTGCAGTATTGGTAACTCTCGAGACGACTGTGGCCCCGTGAATGACCTTGAAAATCGCACTGCGACCCGCAGGCCACTACAACCCATATTGCATGTGTCTAGCGAGGTGAATATCCCTTCCTTGTCCCTTCTATTCACCGGTATCCTTTAGCCCATCGCCAGTGTGAAACTCTTGTCAGCTATGAGTATAGCTGATAGTGTTGACGTAGATGATGGTGAAGGCAGATTTGAAACATATTTTAGTAAACTGCCTGATTGGTTGATTTCTGGAGACTCTTCATCTTGGCTCCAGGACTTGGTGCGTCGCTGGCTGCCTGCCCAAGGGCAGACCGTTGGCCTCTGCACTCTTGCAGCTGGGTGAAGGGGGAACCTTATGTCCACACATGAACTTTTTTATTTTTCGTTCGATTTCTTTCATTTTTTTTTTCTTGTACGTAAAGAAGCACCTTTCAATAGTAATGTGACCAAGTTTCAATAAGATAGCTCAAAAAACAACTGAGAAAAAAATTATTTACTAATAATCATACATATTGAACAGTAACTTGGACATGGGACTTGGAGAAGCTGTTTTGGCATTATCTACGCATAAAACAATGCTAAACTGTATTTCTAACGGTTAGACGTTCTGTAATTTATCCTTTCTTCATTCTTAAAAAAAATAAAATTTTGTATGGTTTTGACTTTCAGCCAAATATCTGACTTTTGCCCTCACATAAATCAAAAACAAATTATGATATCTCAAAAAACAGACCGTTAGCTTGTAAAACAATCTTTCCTTTATGTTCTCTGTGAATTTCATTACATTCCTGCTATTATTAACGAATTTACTTGCTCATATATGTGAATAACTTACTTCCGAGATAATCCGCGAAACAGCCGGACCACCGATTTTTTTTTTTTTTTTTTTTCGAGAAAATAACATTTTTTCTCAGTCTTATACTGTTTTCGAGTGTATACTAGTTACCCATTTTCGTTTTTTTTAAATTTTTAAAAAAGGCCCCTGGAGGTGAAAGAAAGAAAAGGGGAAGCCCCCTCTGAGAATGGGAATTTTTACCCCGATGGAGCGTTGGGAATAGCCAAAAATTTTATTCATTCTGAGTATTTACCTATTTCTTGTTATTATATTGTTTTTTAGTCATATTAGATAAAATTTGTGATAGATAAATAACCCGTAGAAGCTATAATAGCGTTTTTGAGCCATTTTCCCCGGCCCCCCCGAGACGGAATTTTTCTGACGTCAGCAAAATGGTGTCGGGAGGGTTCCTGGTTGGTTGGAACTTCGTATAAATCCCCCCAATGTATTATGATCCCAAATCGTCAATTATTATCTTAGAAAGAAAAAATACAAAAAATACACGAAAAAAAACGAAAAAAAAAAAATTGAGACGGTGAGCCCCCCTGCCGGGGGGGGATGACGAAACCCCTGGTTTTTTTAAAATGCCAAAATTTCCTTGTGGAATGTGTGAAAAAAGATTTTGGTACCATTGGTTGCAGAGAGTTAAGCTATTTTTCTTAAGATTTAACTGTTTGTGATTTTTCGACAAAATTTTTCGTTTGCGTGGTAAGTACTAATTCCCCCCGAAAATTTCCCCCCTCAACCGTTGGATTAACCTGTGATATATTGTTCAAGAGCATCACCACCACACCTCTGCACTCTGTGTATGTGTAATCCTTGCTTACCGACATCCTCTTCCCCATGTTCGGTTGTGAAGGCATCTCGGAGAATTAGACAGCTTTTTTTTTAAAACAATATCTTTTTTTTTGTGTGACAGGGTTTAGCTCTGTTGTGCCGTAATCTCCTCAGAGGCCAGTCAAGCCCTCTTCATTGAGGTGGTTAAAGATCCCCACACAGTGGATCGGCTGACTAATCGCTCTGGAGACACCAGCACCTTTCTCTCCCTAAAATTTTCTTCTTTTTTCTGGATCGGCTGGACCTGCTCCTGCGTCGGTGGGAGTTTCGTCTGGTCCGGTGCCCGTGGCTGAAATTTCCCTTTGTAATTAACGCACGGGAAGCCTCATCTTGGCAGGTACATTTACAACCCCAAACATGACCTGTCAGAATTACGCACTTGATGCCCCTTAGACGCCACTCACGATTCAAGCAGCATATCCACCTGTGCTGTTGTCATCATGGTAACTGCACAGAGACCCAGTTTTCCGACAATGGCCTTGATGTTAAAGTATTTAAAGCTGACAAGGATACATTGACTATGCCTCTACCTTTTTCAACATTACCCAGGCCCGAATGATAAACATCTTCAAGACTCATCCCGATGTAAGGTTAATTTTGATCCTGTCAACTATGACCTATGTACAAGTAAGGAAGTCCGAGGGAAAAGCTCTTTCAGGCAGGTTTTGCTATCGATTGGGCTCCTGACCCATAAGGCCAGGAGTACAGTCGTGGCAAAATTTGTTGACTCACCCCTGCTAAACGAATCCCACTCAGAACAAAGACGATTTGATGACAGACATTTCATCTCAAAATCAAGTTACAGTTGGGGAAACTTTTCCATCCTGAACGTTCTAATATCCTTAAGATCAGATGTTCCACTCCAGATGAGGCTAAATAAAGGGTTCGAACATGGTGTTCGAGCTAACTACTTTCTTATTCACCTACTTCATTGTTTCTACCTAATATGTCGCTATTTAAAGAGTGCAAACAAATGCCTTGAGTTTGGACATTTAAAGAAACTTGTGACAAGCAACAGCTGTGTTCTAAGTGTTCTTCTCTAGGCCACACATGGCAAAAATGTTCCAACCCTCCAAAATGTTTCCCACTGCTTCTCAGGCACATTCTTGCTACTTCTTTCAACTGCCCTACTCGTGAGGGAATATTTTTTCTTCCTTACGGAAAGACCAACCTCTGAACCTCCCAAACCCAGTCTTGATTTCCATGCTCAAAAAACACAGACAACATTCTTATCCACTTCCCAAACCAACTCTTATGTTCCTCTGCTACCACTTCACAACTTATCCTTCCTTTTGCTGCTGCTGGCACAAACAACCTTCCCTCGGCCTTCATCCTCAAAACAATCTAATATACTTGAGACCATTGTGCTCACTGCTGTATACTGTCATAAAGCATTTAAAAGCGCCAACTATCCAACGATGCTGAATGATCTTTTGAAAGCCAACAACTTTGACCCCATCATTTTCCCTCCTGATTTCTTTTTCCTAAGGATGAACTTTTTTTCCCAAACCCCTCCTCTCTCTCCACTCCAGAAACTCCTCTCAAGCTTCTACTCAGGCAACCCTTCCTTCCACCCCTATGCAAAATCCTTTCCTACTACCCTTTCCACCGGCTCTGGCCCAAACCCACCAAACGATCTCAACCTCATTCTTCCTCTACTCGTCCTTCTCGTTCTCCTACTCTCAAGTCTCGCCCACAACAGTATACCAACTCTCCCGGATTCAACACATGTCTGGATAAAGTTCAGCACTAATGAATCAACCCTCGCCCTCGCCCCTCCCTCTCGCCCCCAAATCATCCTCTCATCTTAAAAACTACATCTAGTCCAACCTCCTACTCCAGGCCCCTCTCATCTTCCCTTCCCGTTCTCAATCCAGAAACCGTAAAACACAACCGACCAAATTAGTTTCATGTTCTGGGTACCACACATGATGGGTTAGCACGAAAAAATAGGAAAGACTTACAATTCCGACCTTCAAGTAACCCCAACCATGGCCCTTAAGGTTATTCAATTTAACATAAGAGCTTATAACGCAAACAAATACATTCTTTCTGACCTCGTTGAATCAGAACAACCAGACGTGTTGTTATTAAACAGCACGTGTGTACGTGATGATCAACGTGTCAGACACTTACCTGGAGTTTACCTGGAGAGATGTTTCGGGGTTTAACGCCCCGCGGCCGGTCTGTGACCAGGCCTCCTGGTGGATCAGCGCCTGATCAACCAGGCTGTTGCTGCGGCTGCACGCAAACCAACGTACGAGCCACAGCCCGGCTGATCAGGAACTGACTTAGGTGCTTGTCCAGTGCCAGCTTGAAGACTGCCAGGGGGCTGTTGGTATCCCCCTTATGTGTGCTGGGAGGCAGTTGAACAGTCTCGGGCCCCTGACCCCTTATTGTATGGTCTCTTAACGTGCTAGTGACACCCCTGCTTTTCATTGGGGGGATGGTGCATCGTCTGCCAAGTCTTTTGCTTTCGTAGTGAGTGATTTTCGTGTGCAAGTTCGGTACTAGTCCCTCTAGGATTTTCCAGGTGTTATATAATCATGTATTCTCCCTCCTACGTTCCAGGGAATACAGGTTTAGAAACCTCAAGCGTCCCAGTAATTGAGGTGTTTTATCTCCGTTATGCGCGCCGTGAAAGTTCTCTGTACATTTTCTAGGTCGGCAATTTCACCTGCCCTTTAAAGGTGCTGTTTAGAGTGCAGCAATATTCCAGCCTAGATAGAACAAGTGACCTGAAGAGTGTCATCATGGGGCTTGGCCTCCCTATTTTGAAGGTTCTCATTATCCATCCTTGTCATTTTCTAGCATGCGATTGATACAATGTTGTCCTTGAAGGTAGATCCTCCGACATAATCACTCCAGGTCTTTGACGTTGGTGTTTTCGCTCTATTTTGTGGCCAGAATTTGTTTTGTAATCTGAATGAAGATTTAATTTCCTCATGTTTACCGTATCTGAGTAATTGAAATTTCTCATCGTTTAATTCATATTGTTTTCTGCAGCCCACTGAAAGATTTGGTTGATGTCCGCCCGGAGCCTTGCAGTGTCTGCAATGGAAGACACTGTCATGCAGATTCGGGTGTCATCTGCAAAGGAAGACACGGTGCTGTGGCTGACATCCTTGTCTTGTCGGATATGAGGATGAAAGGAAAAAAGATGGGGGCTAGTACTGTGCCTTGTGGAACAGAGCTTTTCACCGTAGCTGCCTCGGACTTTACTCGTTGCGACTACTCTCTGTGTTCTGTTAGGAGGAAATTTTTAGATCCATCGACCCACTTTTCCTGTTATTCCTTTAGCGCGCATTTTGTGCGCTATTACGCCATGGTCACACTTGTCGAAGGCTTTTGCAAAGTCTGTATATATTACATCTGCATTCTTTTTGTCTTCTAGTGCATTTAGGACCTTGTCGTAGTGATCCAGTAGTTGAGACAGACAGGAGCGACCTGTTCTAAACCCATGTTGCCCTGGGTTGTGTAACTGATGGGTTTCTAGATGGGTGGTGATCTTGCTTCTTAGGACCCTTTCAAAGATTTTTATGATATGGGATGTTAGTGCTATTGGTCTGTAGGATATACAGCCCGTCAATCTCCTGCTGAAAACTGGAATGGCGTAGCTATTCTTGTTAAAAGTACAATTAAACATGAGTTCTTATCCCTTCCATTTACATATTCTCACAGCATGGCTGTGAAAATTTACACGATACACGGACCCATCATCCTGTACACGACATATACCAGACCCCACCAAAACATTAACATTCATGATTTAACCATTCTTTTTAATCATACACATCTCCCTGTATACCTACTTGCCGACCTCAATGCCAAACACACAGACTTCCATGACAACTCCACAAATTTGCGTGGAAGGCAACTTCATACACTTGTAACACAGAAACATCTCATACACCTCGGACCTTACTTCCCAACAGTCTATACATACAATGGCCAAGGCACCCCTGATAAAAATTTTACAAACAGAGCTAGTAATCGCTTACATCACTACACAACACCAGGACCGCTCTCTGGATCTGACCACATTCCTATCATTTTCCATATTTCCTCAAATCCTATACTCATTCCAGTTCGCCCCTCTCCAGCTTATTCTCAGGCGGACTGGGATCTGTTCAAAGAACGCCTAAACACTCTTGATCTCACACACAACTATAACAATAGACCAGTATCAGACATAGACACACAAATTCAACGCATTCAACAATCAATTACCCAAACAGCTACAGATGTTGTCCCAATGACACACCACAAAGTACGTTACTCTTTTCGCCCATCAGAAAGAACAAAAAGATTACTCACATGTTACAGACACCGTTTCCTAGCAAACCAAAACAGACTAAATATCATTCGATGGGACCTCACTATTTTACGTACACATATCATCCATAGCCTAGAGATGACCACGCCCGACATTGGCAATCAGTTATAAATCATACAGATGTACAGCGTACAGAGATCCCAAAGCATTCTGGTCATCCATTCGGAAACTACCAGGCACCCCTCGATCCCCACAACCTTTAGACACATAAACAGCAACAACAGACAGATCTCTGACCCTGCTGAAGCTGTACATATTTTCAAAGACATATGGGAAAACATCTTCCACCCACATCCACCAGACCAAGCTGTCATAGCACATACATTAGACATAGAGAGATGGGTATCCAACCATGAAGATTTAACCAATCCTGATCCAATCATAAACCTAAACACCCTATCTTCCACGCATCCTCTAAACTCTCCTTTTACAGTAAATGATGTTTACTCCTTACTAACACACCTTCCTAAAAAAAGCTCCAGGTGCTTCAGGGGCTGTCACATTCAGTCCTTCGTCACCTTCCACTTTCTGTTGCTTCTGCTATCACTGACCTCTTTAATGCCTCTCTTGCATCTGGCTATTTCCCCCCATTCTTTAAATCTGCAACTGCATGTCTCATACCAAAACCTGGGAAAGACTTGACTGACCCCAAGAACTATAGACCTATTAGCCTCCTTGAAATTTTGGGTAAGACCTTTGAACGACTTGTAAATATGCGACTCAGGACCCACCTAGAGACACATAACTTGCTTACTGAAAGACAATTCGGTTTCCGACAACAACGATCTACCCAAGACGTTTTGAATATAATCCTGAACTATGTACGTTACAATAAAGCCAGAACTGTACCTCCGCCCTTGTCGCCAAAGATGTAGAGAAAGCTGTTTGGAATGAAGGATTAAAATACAAACTTTGCACATCCTTTGAATTAACTATAAATATGATGAAATTATTATGTCACTTTTTAGATGGCCGAACGATGCGTATACGGTTCAGAGATCATTATTCGGACTATTTCACATTAAAAGCGGGTGTACCCCAAGGCTCTGTCCTGTCTCCCACCCTATATATACTCTACATGAATGATTTACCTGAACCTCTTTACCCAAACACACTTACCCTTTCTTACGCAGACGACATCACTCAACTCACAACACGTGAAAACTTTCGTTTCCTTGCACGCAAAGAGAGGTCGACAGGATTACCGCCTGGAATTATTATGGCGAATCAAAACCAACCCAAATAAGTCAAAAATCACTTACTTCCATAGAATGCGTGATGTCCCCACTCCTGTCGAACTCAAAACAAGCACCTCCCGTACCCCCATCCCACGCTCCTTCTCGACAGTTGGTCCTTGGTGTTACTCTCGACCACACACTGAACCTAAAATCTCACATTACTGCAAAGACCACACAGGCGGGAACTGCACTCTCAAGGTTATATAAGCTGCGAGGAGCCAGTCCCAAGACAAAACTACATCTTTACAAAGCACTCTGTAGTGATATTCGTCCTGTACTCTCTTCTTTCCACTCGCTCTGACGTTAATCGCCAAGACAAACGCACTAAAATTTCAACGTATCCAGAATCGTGCATTACGTTGGGTGTTGGGGGTGAGGTGGGACGAATTTGCTACCAGTGAATCTCTCCACCTCACGACAAACACACCAGCTTTGAACGTATACTGGAAGACACATAGTGACAAACAACTTGACAGACTTGAAGCATTTCATGACTACTGGACTACATACTTAGCAGATACTCTCAGACGTCCTTACAATGATGTAAATCTTTTTCAATCGTTGTATGATCCGGCACCTCCACCACAATACAAATAAATTATCTGACTTTTGCTTAAAAATTCAAATAACTTAAAAGTGCCATTGCCGTAGAGCTGTGTCTTTGTGCGTTTTTAGGGCTGAAGTGCTTGCGGTGTGCGTTTGCGTCGCCTTTGCAGCAACGTGTCCCTGAACCATATCCAGTCATTGCACGTTGATATGCTTCCAGTAAGTTGCAGTCAGCACCCGCAGAATCCCTGTTGTCTTTTACGTCGTCTTCGTTATTGTTTATCCAGGCTTAGCAGTTGGGTCTAGTCCTGACTCTTCTCTCTTCGACTCAAGACATTCCTCTCACCGTCTATTCTTCGCACTGTCCCCACTTGCCCCTCGCCCCTCGTGGGTCCTTACCTGTGAGTCCTATCGTATCGTGGTTAGTGTGACTTTGTCAATGGTCCAAGTCGGACCGAAACGTCGTCGTAAGCTTCTCTCTTTTATGTGCGGGTTATTTGTGTATTGGTAGTGGTGTTGGTGATGACAGTTATAGTGTTGCGTGTAATGTTAGTGGAGGAGGGAATGTGAGTGGTGGTGTCACCTATCATACATTCACACAAGAACAGCGTCGTGCTCTGAGTAAACAAAGACTCCCACGAGGCCTTACAACTGGAAGTGCACTTAACAAACTCATGGATCAGGGTAACACTGTTGAGAAACTCGAGATGATCCCAGGACTACTATAATGAATCAAAACTCGTATAAACTTTCTATATTAAGCTGGAATATTGCATCACTTAGAAAAAGACTTCCTGACCTTCATCATAAAGTAACTACTGAACCCATTGATGTTGTGTGTCTACAAGAGTGCAGAGTCCCTGAAAAATCCCAACCCCCTAAATTACCATCATTGTTGCTATAACCAAT
>NC_069399.1:33426792-33436792 GCF_026875155.1 Cherax quadricarinatus
CATTCCAGTTCAGCCCACCTAAGTAATTTTTCAGTCCTATGAAATCAGCCAAGCGAAAGTCAGGGACGGAGACTTGATTGCCATTATTAGGGGAATTCCATGATATGTTAAAACTGAGTGATTTGTGATCACTCTCCCCAAGCTCATCATTAACCTCAAGATTATTAATTAGTGTTTCCCTACTGGCAAGAACCAAGTCAAGGAGGTTATTTCCTCTGTCACAAACTGTTTTAAAAAACAATCCTGGATCGTATCAAGAAAGTCACCCGACTCTAAATTTCCTGTCAAATTGCTCCAGTCAATCTGTCTATAGTTGAAATCTCCCATTAGCACAACATTTTCGTATGTAGATGCCTTACGAATTTCGTCCCATTAGAAGTTTACTGCACTCCCTATCAAGATTTGGGGCCCTGTAAATCACACCCAAAATTAGTTTTTCTCGGCCCTCGAGAAGCTGTAACCAAACAGATTCAGTGGCTGACGCTTCTAATTTAATATCTTGTCTAACACAACAATTTAAATTGTCTCTGACATACATCGCTACTCCACCACCTTTCCTGTTGACCCTGTCAGTGTGGAATAATTTATAGCCTTGTATGTGACATTCAGAGGGCATCTCTCTATCTTTCAGATTGAGCCAGGTCTCTGTTATAGCAATAATATCTATGTTTCCTGCACTTGCAATTAATCTTAGCTCATCTATCTTATTTCTAACACTCCTGCTATTAGTATAGTAAACCTTAAGGGAGCTAGTCCCTTGCTGCCCTCTGCTGTCCCCTTTGTTTGCTGACCTGTTCTATTGTCTTTATTTATAACTTCATGCTGAATGCCTTTTATACATTTAATGTTTCCAACCCTAGTGTTGCAACCTGCTTGTTTCCCACACACACCCATACCTCTATCTTCCATCAGTTTAAAATCATAGGCATTTCACCAATGGCCTTCTCAATCGAGTCTGCAAGTGCTACCACCCCTGCCCCAGAGAGATGAACCCCATCCCTTGCATACATATCATGTTTGCCATAAAAGTTGTTCCAGTTGTCAATGAATGGGATTGCAAGCTCCTTGCAGTATCTGTCTAGCCAGCAATTTACACCAATTGCCCTAGACAACCATTCATTTCCTACTCCCCTTCTAGGCAAGATGCTACATATGATTGGGATCCCTCCCTTAGACTTAATGAAATCTATAGCTGACCTGTACTTATCTAGCAGCTCTTCTCTCCTACCCTTCCCAATATCATTTCCACCAGCACTGAGACAGATAATGGGCTTGTTCCCATTACCTGACATGATATTATCCAGTCTGTTGACAATGTCCCCAACACCAGCTCCAGGGAAGCACACTCTATCTCTCATCTTCTTATTCCTATTACAAAAAGCACGGTCAACATATCTTACCTGAGAGTCACCAACCACAAGAATGCGCTTACCTTCATTAGCAGGGGCAGTAGTACCCTTACCTTCACTGGCCACTGAAGTACATTCATCCTGGAGAACAGAGAAGCGATTTCCTACCTTCAGATCTTCACTCTTAACTTTCCTTACTCTGATGCGCCTCCCATTACTGTGAACAACTCGCCACTTGTAGCAGGTGCTGGGCTGCACCTCACTGCTGGTAGCCGTTGCTACCTCCCCACCTACAGCCTCCTCACAGTGAGAGACAGACTGCACCTCACTGCTAGAAGCCTCATTCCCCACATCTCCAACCACCTCACACTCTCTCCCAGGCCCATTGAGGTGGACCTTCAGCCTCCTAATCTCCTCCTGGAGAAGCAAGACCTCCTCCTTCAACTCTCCAACCTCAGTTTTTAAAACACTGCAGAAGCAAGCCATGCTTTGTAACCGTCCACGCTAATCCCCAAAGCAGCTCAGGGTCTGTGACCTCACGTGACGACTGACCACTGAACACTGAGAGCTGTGACATGAACATGGATGTAAGGTTCAAGTAATTTTGTTATGTGCCGTGTTTGGTTGGACGGCTGAGCACACTCCTTCAGTAACCAGCTGCCTGGCTACCTCCCTGCACTCACACCCACCTTCCAGTACCAGCTCGCTGGCACGCTCACACACGCACATCACTCACACCTTCAGTAACCAGCTGCGGGGCTTACCCTCCCCTCACACACCTTCCAGTAACCAGCTGCTGATACACCTCCCTCAACACTATTCAGTAAACAGATGCTGGCACCTCCCTCACATGTCCTTCAGTAAACCAGCTGCTGGCTACACTCGCCCCTCACACCACTTCAAGTAACCAGCTGCTGGACTACCCTCCCTACACACCTTCCGTAACAGCTGTGGCACGCTACCTCCCTCACACACCTTCAGTACCCAGCTGCTGGTACCCTCCCTCACACCACACCTTCCAGTAACCAAGCTTGCTGGCTAACCCTCCCTCACACACACTTCCAGTAACCAGCTGCTGGCTACCCTCCCTCGCACACTCCCTTCCAAGTAACAGCTGCTGGGGTACCTCCTCACACACCTTTCCAGTAACCAGCTGCTGGCTACCTCCCTCACAACACCTTCCAGTAACCAGCTTGCTTGGCTACCCTCCCTCAACCTTCCAGTAACCCGCTGCTGGGCTACCCTCCCTCACCACCTTCAGTAACCGCTGCTGGCTATCTCTCACACTCTTCAGTAATAGTGCTGGCTACCTCCCTCACACCACCTACGTAAACCAGCTGTGGTACCCTCCCTCACACACCCTTCCAGGTAACCAGATGCTGGTACCCTCCTCAACACACACATCAGTAACCAGCTGTGGCTACCCCTCCCTCACACACCTTCAGTAACCAGCTGTGGCTACCCATCCCTTCACACACTTCAGTAACAGCTGCTGGTACTCTCCCTCACACACCCTTCATTAACTAGCTGCTGGTACCTCCCTCACACACTTCCAGTAACCAGCTGCTGGCTACCTCCTCACACACCTTCCAGTAACACCCCGATTCCAAATTAATTGTAAAAAATTCTTGATCTTATCACATTATTCACACTCTAGACCCAAGTTACTCTCTTGTAGGTATGTTACCTGTTTCTAGTAGTATGATGACGCAATAATATTTTTGGATAGTACTAAGCGCTATATCTTAGGAGTTATTTAACGATACTGCTTCAGTGTGTGTTGTGTGTTGTGTGGGTGTGTGTGTGTGTGTGTGTGTGTGTTGTGTGTGTGTGCCTGTGTGGCGTGTGTGTGTGTGTTCGGTTTAAATTTTTCTCAGCAGCTGCACTTCCACCAAACTGCACCATCTCGAGGGCTGCTGGTTTTTACCAGTTCCTCACTACTGGAGTGGTTTTATTTTTATTTCTGGCAATGCTCCATGTACTAGGTATGAAGTGAGTTGTTGCTTGCCACACGAGTGGTAAACACCTGTGTAGTTGCCCTCAGCATCAGTCTCCGCCCCCATTCAGTTCTTGTTCTATGTCCTTTCAAAAATCTATCCATCGATATTCTGCCATGGAATACACAGTAAGTACTCCACGTTGCTTCCTTGTTCTTCCTTTCAGCCATAATTTCTATGTATTGAAGTAATCAACTGAAAAAACTTTAAAACTACTGAATTACTAGCTTTGACCAATAACACTCGAAGTAATATTAATAATAACACTAATACTAATAATTAACAATAAAGAAATCTTACAGTTCTTGGTACCCCCACCACTGGGTCGCGACCCAGTGGGGGTCAAAAAAACTACTTATTTGACGATGTGCTGATAACGGTCCAGGGCGGACCAAGAAGTCGTTTCTAAACATTTCAATCCATATAATTTGTTATTTGTGAATTGTTCCAGCCACATACGTATAAACATCGCTACATTATAGATACTGCTAGAGCAATGCTTTGAAATGAGTGGCGTGTAATAAAAATAAATTACATGTCAAATACTTGAGGAATATTTAGCGTTTAAACGAACGAGTCGTTGTACCGTGGTGAAAACAATTTGCAACTCCCCCAGTTCTGAGGAACTTTAAAAGACGTATATACCAGTCTAGACAATTATTAAGGTTGTAACGTTTCAGTTTCTAGAGCGGACCGAAAAATAGTCTAAAATTTACTTTTTCAAAGTCGAGGCTACTTATAAATTCTAAGCCCCATCCCCCTGCCAAAACTCCTAAAGTGCCAGAAGGAATATTAACACCGTGCTAATGGGGAATTTACCTCTCATCAGCAAAATTAACCACTTATAAAATATTTAACTTACCTTCCAGCACAAAACTATATTACTAGACTATTTTCGGCCTCAAGGTAAATACACTGTAATAACCCCCTTAACTCTCCGGCTCTCTCAAAGTATTACCTTGTCTATCTTGCGCTCAAAATAGCTGTAGTTTTTTAGGCTTCATGAGCTATGGTAAACCATGAAAACTGAACTTCATGCTCCCTGAAGTTAATTATTAATATCTTATATATGATGGCCTAGAATTACCAACATTATGTCGGGTATTAAAAGGACCACAAGTTGCAAATAATGTGACATTTTATTGTGGCAACGTTGTCGCTCTCAGGAGCTTTATCAAGCCGTTACAAACAGTACCCTGGGGACACAGAGGTTTTATATGGCTTAATCCCTCGCTAGGAGTAGTAGTAGTAGTAGTAGTAGCAATAGTAGTCAGTAGCAGTAGTAGTAGTAGTGTAGTAGTTGTGTTAGCAGTCAGCAGGTAGTAGTAGGACCATTTGGATTGCTACTGTACTATACTACTACTATACCATAGTATATAACTTCACTCTGAGCCTATATATACCTCCTGTGTCCAGTACTGTTTTGTAACGGATTGATAAAGCTCTGAGAGAGCGAAGAGAGAGAGAGAGAGCAACGAGAGAGAGGAGAGAGCAGAGAGAGAGAGAGCAAGAGAGAGAGAGAGAGCAAGAGAGAGAGAGAGCAGAGAGAGAGAGAGCAAGAGTGAGAGAGCGCAAGAGAGAGAGAGAGCAAGAGAGAGAGAGAGAGCAAGTGAGAGAGCAGACGAGAGAGAGAGAGAGCATGAGAAAGAGAGAGAGCAAAGAGAGAGAAAGAGATGAGAGAGAGAGAGAGAGAGAGGGGGGGTGGAGAGAGAGAAGAGAGAGATTGAGATGAGAGAGGAGAGATGGAGAGAGAATGAGAGATGATAGAGAGAGAGAGAGAGGGAGGGATGGGAGGGAGGGAGGGAGGGATGGCGAGGGAGAAGAGAAGGCAAAGAGGGGGAGAAGGGGGAAAAAGAGGGGGGAAGGAGATGGAGAGAGAGAGGGAGAGAGGCTAGGGGGAGTGGGAGGGGAGGATGGGAGGAGGTTGGGGAAAGGGGGGTGGGTGAGATAATGGGAGGGGACAGATGTAGAGGGGGAGAGATGTTAGAGGGGGGGAGGTGTTAGAGGGTAAGAGTGTTGAGGGGGAGAGATGGGAGAGGGAAAGAGAGAGAGAGAGATATGGTAGAGAGAGAGATATAGGTAAAGCGTGAGAGAGGTAGAGATAGGTTACTATAGGGTAGAAAGAGGGGGGGGGAGAGGAGAAAGGTTCAGATGGTCAGTTCACAGGACGGTGTGAAATCCTTGGGTAGGTGTGTTTGGGGTGTACTACAGCTTACAAGTGCTTGTCCTGTGGGGTGTATGTGTATGGTATGTCGTGGTTGTGTGTATGTGTGTGTGTGTGTGTGTGGGTGTGTGTGTGTGTGTGCGTATGTGTGTGTGTGGTGTCTGTGTGTGTGTGTGTGTGTGTTGTGGTGTTGTTGTGTGTATGTGTGTTTGTGCTGTGTTGTGTGTGTAGTGTATGTGTGTGTGTGTGTGTGTATGTGTGTGGGTATGTGTGTATGTGTGTATGGTGGTGGTGTGTGTGTATGTTATGTGTGTGTGGTGAGTGTTTGTGTGTTGTGTGTGTGTGTGTGTGTATGTGTGTGTGTGTATGTATGTGTGTGTGGATGTGTGGTGTATGTGTGTGTATGTGTGGTGTGTAGGTTGTGTGTGTGTGTATGTGTGTTCGTGTGTGTGTGGGGGTGTGTGTGTGTGTGATGTGTGTGTGTGTGTGTGTGGTGTGTGTGTGTGTGTGTGTGTGTGTGTGTGTGTGTTGTGCCCCCATTCTGAAGTATTCATTACTGCTATAAATCGGTAGATACCAGTAATTCTAAGCTTACCAAGACTTGTAACACTTATCGATTATACTTCTAAAATCAGAAAGTAAGGTTGCTGTAAAATTTAGCTTGTCTCAGCTTAAGGTCTGGACATACCCTCCTACCGCTTATACTCCTTGCACTGTCCTCTATGCTATTTCTTACTCTAATTCTGGTTATGGCTTGCAGGTGAGTGACCGTATCTAACAGTGATGCAGGGACCAGACCTCAAGTTTGCAATATGCACACTTCAACAGGTGGAAAACTTGGGCACTGACATCGGTTGTGATGACAAGTTGCCAGAAGATGATGACGTAGTGGTTCGTACATAGGCCTTTCTCTCACTATTTTTGTCACTCCTTCACCCGGGAATGTTTAATCATACATGCTCATGATCCCGCGTTCTCAAGTATTTCACTTTTCACTTATTACAGAATACACTTTCACATGCGGTGCTACACTTTATATGTATAATCGCATACCAAACTGGTGTGCGTCACTGCTTCAGTAGGCCTACTGCCACCTTGTCCCTAGGGTGTATATTTTATTTTTTCCTCTCCTTTTTTGCTATTAACTTTTCACTTCTCACATTACGGTGCCCACATTTCGCTTGTTAACCAAACGCTGGAATTCTTGATCACCCGTTTCCACATCACGTTGAATATTTTATGTTTGTTATCTGTGTGGCAACAGTGCCTAGTAGATCCACAACGGTTTGGCACTTTTAAGAGAAATTACTGAATTTAGGTTTCCCCTCGAATTTTTTCAACTAATAACTATAGTTATCACTCGTAGGTTTGTTCACTGACTTTGTCACTACCATGATACTGCTAGGGGTTGTTGCACCCCTCAAAAACACGAAGGTTCTCGGAGCCTTGTGTACCCACGTCTGCACCCCACCGTGTACTCACCTATTTGTACTCACCTATTTGTGGTTGCAGGGGTCGAGTCCTAGCTCCTGGCCCCGCCTCTTCACCGGTTGCTACTAGACCCTCTCTCTCCCCGCTCCATGAGCTTTATCAAACCTCGTCTTAAAACTGTGTATGGTTCCTGCCTCCACTACGTCATTTTCTAGGCTATTCCACTGCCTTACAACTCTGTGACTGAAGAAATACCTTCATACTATCTCTCTGACTCATTTGTGTCTCAACTTCCAATTGTGGCCTCTTGTTCTGTGTCCCCTCCACTGGAACATCCTGTCCTTGATCCACCTTGTTCTATTCCACGCGTATTTTATACGTCGTTATATGTCTCCCCTGACCCTCCGTCCTCCAGTGTCGTCAGGCCGATTTCCTTAATCTTTCTTCTTGGGACATTCCCCTTAGCTCTGGAACTAACCTTGTTGCAACCTATTTGTACTTTCTCTAGTTTCTTGACGTGCTTTATCAAGTGCGGGATTCCAAACAGGTGCTGCATACTTCAGTATGGGCCTGACATACAGGTGTTATTTTTTTGTTTGTTTTTTGTTTTTTACAGTGTCTTGAATGATTCATTTACTAAGGTGTGGAATGCTGTTCTCAAGGTTTGCCTGGCGCCATATTGCTGCACAGTTATGGATTGTTGTGTAGGCTTTCGGAGACATGCTCGGTGTTATTCTCACCCCAAGATCTTTCTCATGAGTGAGGGTTGCACGTCTTTGGACCTAGCCTTATACTTGTCTGCCTCCGCCCGCTTCTGTGCCTTCCCCTATCTTCATGACTTTGCATTTTGGCAGGTTTTAAATTCGAAATCATTTGCTGGACCAGGTGTCAGTCTGTCAGGTCTCTTTGAAGTCCTGGCCTGGTCCTATCCAGAATTTTAATTCTCCTCATTACTTCACATCATTCTGCAAACAGGGGGGCACTCTGAGTCTAAACCTTCCGTCTTGTCGTTAACATATACCAAAAATAGCACTGGTCCTAGGACCGACCCCTGTGGACCACCGTCGTCAAGGTGCCTCGAGTGATACATCTTTAGTACCATGACTCGTTGTTGCCTCCCTGTCAGGTATTCTCTGATCCATTGCTAGTGCCCTTCCTGTTATATCGCCTGATGCTCTAGCTTCTGCACTAATCTTTGTGAGGAACTGTGTCAAAAGGCCCTTCTTATGCAGTCCAAGAAGTTGCCAATCAACCCACCCCTCTCTCTCTTGTGTCATACTTTCTGTTATTTTATCATAAAACTCCAGAAGGTTTGTGACAACAGGATTTTGCCTTCCGTGAATCCGTGCTGGTTGGCATTTATACTCCTGTTTCCGTTTCAGTGCTTCCACACTCTCTCTGATATCTTCTCCATTAATTGCATTACATATACACGTCAATGACACAGGGTCTATAGTTTAGGTGCTCTGTTCTGTCTCCTTTTTTGAAAAATGGGAACTACATTTGCCGTCTTCCATACCTCAGGTTAGTTTCCCAGTTTCAGGGATGTGTGAAGATTGTGGTAAGTGGTCATGCACAAACATATCTGCTCCTCTCTATAGGGACCCATGGAGAGATGTTGTCCGGTCATTGCCTTTCGCTCGATATCGATGTCCCTTAGCGGTTTTCTTCACCTCCTCCTCAATCTGTATGTTATGTCGTCCCACACTTGTTGGTGTATTCCTTGTTGGCACTTGTCACCATTCTGGTTGTCCCCCCAGTGACCTCCTGTTCCTCTACTGTAAATACTTCCTTAAATCTCGAGTTGAGTCCTACATACCTTGAATCGTTTCTTGTGAGTTTCCACCTTTCGTTCTCAGCCTTTATCACCTGGTCCATGACTGTTGTCTTCCTCCTTCTAATGTGGCTTTACAGCAGTTTAGGCGTCAGATTTGGGACTTTCGATGCTAGTCGTTTTCATACTGTTCGCTGGGCTCCTCTTATCTGCGCTTACTCGTTTCGGCTTTCTTATAATCTCCTTGTTTTCCTGGGTCTAGGCCTCCGGTTTCTTTTCCATTCTCAGTTGGCACTGAGTTTTTGCCTCCCTACACCTTCGGGTAAACCAAGGATAGGTTTTGGTTCTTCCTATTATTTTCTGATTCCCTTGGGAACAAAATTTACCTCTGCCTCCCTGCACTTTGTTGCCACTATTTCCATCATCTCGTTTACTGATTTTCTACCATTTCTCTGTACCACTGAACCTCCTGCCAGGAAGTTTCCATCCTGTGTGTCCCCCTCTTTTATAGTTTGGCCTGTCCCCTCAGTTCCTGTTAACTTCTCCACTTGTAACTCTACTATATAGTCAAAACTCAGAACCACATGATCGTAGCTCCAAGGGCTCTCGATAAGTGATGTCCTCATGTCTGAACGGCTCAGGGGTGAATACAAGATCAAGTTTGAGGCTAATCATCCACTCTCTCTCTGGTGTGTCCCCCCTGATCATGTTGATGCATGAGGTTTTCAAGTACCACATCCATAATCTTGGGCTCTCCTCTGTTTCGCGGACCCCCCATGTGGCTCCAGGTTTTCCAGTCGATCTCCTGTGTTGAAGTCGCCATTACCAGTAACTTTGCTCTGCTCGAGTGAGCTTCTTCTTGCCACCTCAGCTGTGTGTTCCACCATCCACCCTGTTGTTTTCATCGTACTCCTCTCTTGGCCTCCTGCAGTTCTGTGGTGGGTTTACATCACTCATGGGACTACTTTATGTCTCCGGATTGAATGTACCTACAATGTAGTCTCTTTTCTCCAATCATGTCCATGCCTTCCATTTCCTCAAATCCCCATTGGTGTTTTATGAGCAGTGCAAACCCCTCCCTCCCCCTCTACTTCTTCTTCTTCCTCAGGATTGATATCAGTGGAAGGATTGTGTCTGTTATTGTCTCAGCGGAGTTTTTTTTCTGTGACTGCTCTGGATGTCATGGGGATTTTCTTCACTGTATTCTTTCAATTCCACTCCTCATGTTTATTCGTTATTCCATCCGCGTTTGTGTACCAAACCTTTAGTTTCTTTTCTATCATTG
>NC_069399.1:33441792-33448834 GCF_026875155.1 Cherax quadricarinatus
GGGAGAACACCATTTCGTACAGCATAAATGATGTCAACGAGATAACGTCAGTTGATCAAATGAAAATGCTGGCCCACAGCTGGCTCACTTCATCCGTTCCTACTTGTATGGTCTCATAACAAAAATGCTTTCAAATGAGATGATGTAGGTACAGCTCATAGCTTGCAATAAAGTTAGGGAAATCCTTAACCTGTAAATGGCTGCAATAAAGCTAGGGATCCTGAACCTTGTCAACCCTGTGTTAAAAAAAAAAAAAAAAAAAAAAAAAAAAAAAAAAAAAAAAGAGAGCTAGGGAGAAGAAGCGCTTGTAGGCGGAGATCTGTAAGAGGATCTAGCGATTTATGGCTATCTTTAGATTAGAGAGGGAGAGAGAGTGGAGGAGAGAGAGCGTAGGAATGCGGGAGATTGGAGAGTGAGCGGGAGAGGGAGGAGAGAGATATATGGAGAGAGAGAGGTAGGAGAGAGAGAGGGAGAGTGGGGAGAGAGAGAGGGAGAGAGAGAGGGAGAAGAGAGGGGAGGAGGGAGAGAGAGAGGGAGAGAGAAGGAGGGAGAGAGGAGAGGACGAGAGAGAGGAGAGAGGAGAGAGAGAGGGAGAGAGAGAGGCCCCGGGGGCGGCGGTGAGAGAGAGAGAGAGAGAGAGGAGATGAGAGAAGAGGGAGAGATAGAGAGGAGAGAGAGAAGAGGGAGAGAGAGAGAGGGAGGGCAGAGAGAGAGAGGGAGAGAGAGAGTGAGGGAGAGAGAGGGGAGAGAGGGAGAGTGAGAGAGAGAGAGAGAGGGAGAGAGAGAGGGGAAAGAGAGGCGAGGGAGGAGGAGGAAAGAGGGGAGAGTGAGAGTGCGGGAGAGAGAGAGAGGGAGAGAGAGGGGAGAGAGAGAGAGAGGGAAGAGAGAGAGAGGGAGAGTGGGAAGAGAGGGGAGTGAGGGAGAGAGCGAGAGAGAGAGAGAGAGAGAAGCAGAGAGAGAGGAGAGAGGATGAGAGAAGAGAGAGAGAGAAGAGAGTTGAGAGAGAGAGAGAGAGAGAGTGAGATGAACTGAGAGGGGGGGGAGAGAGAGAGAGAGAAGGAGGCGAGAGGAGAGGGAGCGAGGGAGGAGAGATGGGGAGCGAGGGGAGAGAGGGAGAGAGAGGGAGAGAGGGAGGAGATGGTGGAGAGAGGGAGAGAGGGGAGAGAGGGAAGAGGGACGAGGAGGGAGAGAGAGGAGAGAGCGATGGAGAGTGAGGGAGAGAGAAGGAGAGAGAGGGAAGGAGAGAGGGGAGAGAGGGGAGAGAGAGGGAGAGAGGGAGAGAAAGAAGAGTTTCCGTGATTGGGGGAGGGAGAGAGAGAAGAGAGAGGAGACGAAGAGAGAGTCGACGGAGATTAGGAGAGTGCGAGGATGATGAGAGACGAGAGAGAGACGAGAGGATGAAGAGACGAGATGAGGTAGCGCGAGAGCGAGCGAGAGAGAGAGGAGAGAGAGGGAGGAGAGAGGGAGAGAGGGAGAGAGGGGAGGAGAGGGAGAGAGGGCGAGAGAGGGAGCGATGGGCGAGAGAGGGAGAGTGAGCGGGAGAGAGAGGTGAGAGAGGGAGAGAGAGGGAGAGGAGGGAGAGAGCGGGAGAGATAGGGAGAGAGAGGGAGAGGAGAGGGGGCGGAGAGGAGGGAGATAGAGGGAGAGAGAGTGAGAGAGAGAGTGAGGAGAAGGAGAGAGAGGAGATGAGAGTGAGGAGGAGTGTTGCGGGAGGAGGATGCGCTGAGATGGAAGAGAGAGAGAGACGCGCGCTCCTCACGTGCTCGTGAGGAGTAGGGGGAGGGAAAAAGAGTTATGAGCGAGGAGGGAAATAGGTAGGGAGTGAGGTCTGTGGGGTGCGTGTGTTGTGTGTTGTGTGTGTATGTGTGTGGTGTGTGTGTGTGTGTGTGTGTGTGTGTGTGTGTATCGGCGTGTGTGTATGATGTGTGTTGTGTGTATGTGTTGTATGTGTGTGTGTGCGTGTGTGTGTGCGGTGTGTGTGTGTGGTGTGTGTGGGTGTGTGTGTGCTGTGCTGTGTTGTGTTGTGGTGTGTGTTTGTGTGTGTATGTATGTGTGTGTATGTGTGTGCTGTGTGTGTGTCTGTTTGTTCTTGTGTGTGTGTGGGTGCGTGTGTGTCTGTGTGGGGGTGGTGTGTGTGGTGTATGTACTCACCTAGTGAGGTTGCAGGGGTCGAGTGTCAAAGCTCTGGCCCCCGCCTCTTCATTGGTCGCTACTAGGTCACTTCTCAGAACCTTGAGCTTTATCATACTCTGCCTTAAAGTATGTATGGATCTGCCTCACTACCTCGCTTTCCAAACTATTCCAACTTCCTGACTACTTTGTGGTTGAATGAAAATACTTCCTAACATCCTGTGATTCATCTGTTGCTCTTCAGCTTCCATCTGTGTCCCCTTGTTGCTGTGTCCCATTTCTGGAACAATCTGTCTATTGTCACCTTGTCAAATTCCTCTCAGTATTTTTGAATGTTCGTTATCATGTCTTTTTTCCTATATCTCCTGTCTCCAGGTGTCGTCAGTTGATTTATCTTAACCTTCTCCTCGTAGGACATCCTCTTAGCTTGGGACTATTCTTGTGCAAACCTTAGCACTTTCTCTAGTTTCTGTTACGTGCTTCGCTAGGTGTGGGTTCCAAACTGAGTGCCGCATACTCCAATATGGGCCCTAACGTGTGTGTGTGTGGTGTGTGTGTGTGTGTGTGTGTGGTGTGTGTGTGGTGTGTGTTGTGTGGGGTGTTTGTGATGTGTGTGTGTGTGTGTGTGTGTGGTTGTGTGCGTGTGGGTCGTGTGTTTGTTGTATGTGTGTGTGTGAGTGTTGTGTGTGTGTATGTGTGTGTGTGTGTGTGTTGTGGTGTGTGTCTGTGTATCACTAGTTGAGGATAGGTGGTCGCGTCCAAGTTCTGGCCCTGGCTCCTGTTACTCACTTAGTTGTATCACCAGTTGAGGTTTGCAGGGGTCAAGTTCAAGCTCCTGCACGCCTTATTGGTCGCTACATAGGTCTCTCTCCTGAACCATGAGCTTTATCGACCTTGCCTTTAAAGCTAATGTATGGATTCCTGCTTCACTACATCGCTTCCCAAACTATACACTTTACTGACACTCTTGGCTGAGGAAATACTTCACTCTTTTTTCTTTAGTATTATGGTCATAAGCGTAACCTGATGTTAATACTGTACACTCATTTTTGACCTTTTCAATACACTGCTGCCATAACGACCTGAAACCATTAAATATATTTGTTTTCATTAAGTGTGGCAACAGTGCGCCGGCAGACTAACCAGCTGCTGGCTTGACCCTCCCTCACACACCTTCCAGTAACCAGATGTGGCTACCCTCCCTCACCACTACCTTCCAGTAACCCAGCTGCTGGCTACCCTCTTCACACACTCCTTCAGTAACCAGCTGCCTGGCTACCTCCCTGCACTCACACCCACCTTCCAGTACCAGCTCGCTGGCACGCTCACACACGCACATCACTCACACCTTCAGTAACCAGCTGCGGGGCTTACCCTCCCCTCACACACCTTCCAGTAACCAGCTGCTGATACACCTCCCTCAACACTATTCAGTAAACAGATGCTGGCACCTCCCTCACATGTCCTTCAGTAAACCAGCTGCTGGCTACACTCGCCCCTCACACCACTTCAAGTAACCAGCTGCTGGACTACCCTCCCTACACACCTTCCGTAACAGCTGTGGCACGCTACCTCCCTCACACACCTTCAGTACCCAGCTGCTGGTACCCTCCCTCACACCACACCTTCCAGTAACCAAGCTTGCTGGCTAACCCTCCCTCACACACACTTCCAGTAACCAGCTGCTGGCTACCCTCCCTCGCACACTCCCTTCCAAGTAACAGCTGCTGGGGTACCTCCTCACACACCTTTCCAGTAACCAGCTGCTGGCTACCTCCCTCACAACACCTTCCAGTAACCAGCTTGCTTGGCTACCCTCCCTCAACCTTCCAGTAACCCGCTGCTGGGCTACCCTCCCTCACCACCTTCAGTAACCGCTGCTGGCTATCTCTCACACTCTTCAGTAATAGTGCTGGCTACCTCCCTCACACCACCTACGTAAACCAGCTGTGGTACCCTCCCTCACACACCCTTCCAGGTAACCAGATGCTGGTACCCTCCTCAACACACACATCAGTAACCAGCTGTGGCTACCCCTCCCTCACACACCTTCAGTAACCAGCTGTGGCTACCCATCCCTTCACACACTTCAGTAACAGCTGCTGGTACTCTCCCTCACACACCCTTCATTAACTAGCTGCTGGTACCTCCCTCACACACTTCCAGTAACCAGCTGCTGGCTACCTCCTCACACACCTTCCAGTAACACCCCGATTCCAAATTAATTGTAAAAAATTCTTGATCTTATCACATTATTCACACTCTAGACCCAAGTTACTCTCTTGTAGGTATGTTACCTGTTTCTAGTAGTATGATGACGCAATAATATTTTTGGATAGTACTAAGCGCTATATCTTAGGAGTTATTTAACGATACTGCTTCAGTGTGTGTTGTGTGTTGTGTGGGTGTGTGTGTGTGTGTGTGTGTGTGTTGTGTGTGTGTGCCTGTGTGGCGTGTGTGTGTGTGTTCGGTTTAAATTTTTCTCAGCAGCTGCACTTCCACCAAACTGCACCATCTCGAGGGCTGCTGGTTTTTACCAGTTCCTCACTACTGGAGTGGTTTTATTTTTATTTCTGGCAATGCTCCATGTACTAGGTATGAAGTGAGTTGTTGCTTGCCACACGAGTGGTAAACACCTGTGTAGTTGCCCTCAGCATCAGTCTCCGCCCCCATTCAGTTCTTGTTCTATGTCCTTTCAAAAATCTATCCATCGATATTCTGCCATGGAATACACAGTAAGTACTCCACGTTGCTTCCTTGTTCTTCCTTTCAGCCATAATTTCTATGTATTGAAGTAATCAACTGAAAAAACTTTAAAACTACTGAATTACTAGCTTTGACCAATAACACTCGAAGTAATATTAATAATAACACTAATACTAATAATTAACAATAAAGAAATCTTACAGTTCTTGGTACCCCCACCACTGGGTCGCGACCCAGTGGGGGTCAAAAAAACTACTTATTTGACGATGTGCTGATAACGGTCCAGGGCGGACCAAGAAGTCGTTTCTAAACATTTCAATCCATATAATTTGTTATTTGTGAATTGTTCCAGCCACATACGTATAAACATCGCTACATTATAGATACTGCTAGAGCAATGCTTTGAAATGAGTGGCGTGTAATAAAAATAAATTACATGTCAAATACTTGAGGAATATTTAGCGTTTAAACGAACGAGTCGTTGTACCGTGGTGAAAACAATTTGCAACTCCCCCAGTTCTGAGGAACTTTAAAAGACGTATATACCAGTCTAGACAATTATTAAGGTTGTAACGTTTCAGTTTCTAGAGCGGACCGAAAAATAGTCTAA
Source organism: Cherax quadricarinatus (assembly GCF_026875155.1). Classification (NCBI taxonomy): domain Eukaryota; kingdom Metazoa; phylum Arthropoda; class Malacostraca; order Decapoda; family Parastacidae; genus Cherax; species Cherax quadricarinatus. Next base: position 33,447,239 of record NC_069399.1, read on the forward strand.
AATTTACTTTTTCAAAGTCGAGGCTACTTATAAATTCTAAGCCCCATCCCCCTGCCAAAACTCCTAAAGTGCCAGAAGGAATATTAACACCGTGCTAATGGGGAATTTACCTCTCATCAGCAAAATTAACCACTTATAAAATATTTAACTTACCTTCCAGCACAAAACTATATTACTAGACTATTTTCGGCCTCAAGGTAAATACACTGTAATAACCCCCTTAACTCTCCGGCTCTCTCAAAGTATTACCTTGTCTATCTTGCGCTCAAAATAGCTGTAGTTTTTTTGTTTATGGCATGGTAACCCTGAAAAATGAACTTTTTATGCTCTGAAGTTTAATTATAAATCTTTATTGATGCTGAATTTCCCAAAAATATGTGGGAAAAGGAACAAATGCAATAATGTGACTTTTTTTGTGGCAACGTTTCGCTCCAGGGCTTTATCAAGCCCTTACAAAAGTACCCCGGAACAGAGGTTTTTTTTATGGTTAATTGTAGAGTGTAGTAGTAGTAGTTTGCTAGTGGTAGCGTAGTGGTGTGTGTGTTGTGTTTTGCGTAGCAGTAGTAGTAGGGGCCTTTGGTTTTTTACTTACTTACTACTACTATACCATTTGTATTAACTTCACTCGAGCCTATATATACCCCCTGTGTCCATTTTCTGTTTTTTAAAGGTTGATAAAGTCCCGGAGAGGAAACGTTGCCCCAATAAAGTTCCATTAGTTGCATTGTGCCCCTTTTCTTTTCTATAATTCTTAGTTCTTGTGATAAAATTACTATTTAACTTAGCTACAAAGCTCAAGGGTTTTCTATAATTCCTTGCTATTTCGTTCAGGCAAATTTCTCCTTTAAAAGTTTATTACAAAATCCACCTGTAATACACCCTTTAGGGGTTTCAAAAGCCCCCCTAGAAAACCACCCCCCCCCATCTCTAAAAACCCCCCAACAACACCCACCCACCTCACCAAGCCCATCCAAAACCCCCCCCCACTCACCGCCCCTCCCCAACCCCCATAACCCCCACTCCCAAGCCGCCCCGCAACCCACTCCAACCCCCCTCTTAAGCCCCCAGCAACCAAAAACCCCCAACTCCCAAACCACCTAGCAAAACCCTAAACCCCCAAAGCCCCCTAGCACCACCACCCCCCCTCACCAAGCCACCAGCACATGCCACCCGATCACAAACCCCCCCCAGCAAAACCTCCCCCCCCACTAACCAAACCCACCCCGCAACATACCCCCCACTCACCAAGCCACCCAGCACCCCCCCACCCACTCCAAGCCCCCCCAACCCCCTAACCCCCCTCACCCCGCCCCCCAAAACACCCCCACCCCCTCACCCAAACCCACCAGCAACCTATCACCTCACCACCAAGCCCCCCCCCAGCAAACCCCCAACCCCCCGCAAACCCCAACCCCCTCACCAACCCCCTACCCAACAACCAAACATCAAGCCCCCAAAAAAACCCCCAACCCCCCACCCCAAACCCAATCAACCATCCCCCCCCAAAACCCCCACCAAAAACCCATTTTCCAACCCCCAACCCCCCCCTCACAAGGGCCCCCCAATAAAACCCCCCCCCCCATAACCAACAACACA
>NC_069399.1:33449334-33476444 GCF_026875155.1 Cherax quadricarinatus
TTGTGATTTGGAAAATAAAGCTTTCATGCTCGAACGAGGGGGGGGGGGGGGGGGGGGTGAAGATTGCAAGTGACACCAGCATTGCATCCATGGTGGATCAATATCCGCAGAAGGCTGAGAACGATGATACTGGCCAATTAGAAGTTGGGGCTCGCCTGAGGGCAACTCAGCAGCTTCATCTCTACAACACATCACAGGACAAATGCTAACGTCACCTACCTTCCATCGTCGACAGTCAGGTCCATTGACCCTGAAGAGGTTTGTCCTTGAGCTATGATAATGACCCTCAAGAGGACGCTATGTCCGTCCCACAAGGCAAAATACCAATAAAGACCATCATATACCAGCTCTCTAAAATTGAGGTTGTACGATGTTTAGCCTTGGAAGGTTCCATCGACAGTGTATGTTGTATGCATACAGTGTATGTTGGGATGCCATACATTAGCATCGCAAAATGTCAGCAGTGTACTGTGTACTTGTTAGAATAAGTAAACTCCAGATTTTTGGCTACCCTGGAATCGGCCGCCTTCGGGTTTTGCCCACTTTTTTTCACCAAATTTTGTCCCGACATTTCAGTCATAGTGCCCCTGGTTTCAGCCAGCATACCAGAGACGCATCCGTCTTCTCCCCACGCAGGTGTCAATGAGCCAATCTCAGCATTGTTCCCTAGCACATTTCTGCGATCTCATCCTCACCTAGCCAGCCAGGCACCCACCAGCCAGGCAACCAGTCAGCCAGGCAACCAGCCAGCACATCCATCCATCGAGAGCCGCCAGCAGCCAGGAACAGGCAGCCAGCTCAGCCCTGCCTTCCAGCCATCCAGCTAGCCACCACACAGCCAGCCAGCCCACTCCCCCCAGCTAGATCAGCCAGCCAGCCAGTACCCAGCAAGCCACACAGCTAGCCAGCCATCTAGCCAGCCAGCCACCATCCAGGGTACCAGTCCAGTCCATCCAGGTAGCCAGCAGCCAGCCATCCAGGTAGGCCAGCCCAGCCCAGTCAATCCCACATTAATTGCGATTGTGAAATAAGCCACCATTAGGCCCTGTTATTAAGAAAGTGAGGAACACCATAGCAATGAAGGAATAATAGAAAAAATATGGGAGTGGCATTCATTCAGGGAACTTGCCAGGATGAATAGGCAAAAGCAAATCAACATCACTTCTATCCTGCAAAGAGAAAATAACCAAGGATAGCTGATGTTTGCGAGAGGTGTTGTCATTCATTCCAAAAAATAGATCACAACAGTCGAAGAGGTGAGAAGTTGTTGGGTGGTGGTTCGAACATAAACAATAGCAGGTGAAGTGTTTCGAGTTGATCATTATGTGAGAGGAAGGCAGTTGAATACCAATCCTGAGACAGAAAATGCCGGAACCAGTTGTTTTATTTTAGTGAATTTAAGGCCAGCCAGAGGCTGTTTGACAGCTTTTTAAAGAAATGTAGTGGCATACACAGTGTGGTAAGAGCATGAGGAGACAAGCAACTCAGACAAACGTGCTGCTGAAAACTTTGTGAGTGAATTTAAGGGTACGTAGAGACTGAGAAATTCAAACCCCAACAAGTGTTCATTTGTGATAAATCAGGTCTGTTTTGGAAAGAAAATCAAAGAGGACCTACATTAACTCAGAGAAACCAACACACTGCCAGGACACAACCTATGAAAGAGACAGGTTCACTCTTTGTTCTGTGCTAACTCGAGTGGTGATCTATAAAAGAGAAGCGCCTTTAACGTTGTGTATCACCTCAGAAAATCCAGACAGTGTTTAAGAAAACACACATGTTCAATCAAGAATAAATAGTGTGTGTCGTGTGAAGTGAATAATAATGGCATGGTCCAAAGCAAATTTTCAAGAGAGTGGGACCATGAAGTGATTTGCCCCAGTGTGATAGCATACCTCCTGGATAAGTTGCCCATTCACGTGCCTCTCCGTGGTAAATTCGGACAGGCCCTTTCTTCCTCCAAATTTGGAAGACCTATTGTCTAGGGACTTCAATTTTTATAACAGTTTTAATTATTTACCCTCGCTCAAACACCTACTACCTCTCATCCGCAGCAGTTGTTATCGAATGGACCTTTGAATGACCTCAGAACACTCAATTGAATGCAAAGATGAGGTACCTGGAAGAAGCACTTTAGGTATCCTCCATTGCAATAAGCCTAATAGGTCAGGAATGACTCCATGACCTTGAACTCTGCTTTGGACAATTGTGGCGACAATGTGTCGTCTAGAGGGATTTTGAAGGGTTTGAGGCTGACCCTGACTTCCTGCCTAAAAAACTAAACCCCTTTGCGCTGTTGTGGAAGGTATTGTGGCCAATTGGCAAAGTCCATGCGGAAGCTGGAGTGAGTGGAGAATGTGGAAGAGTTTGTGAAACCACAGGAAAACTAACCCACTGACAACCTGCAAGAGCTTCAAAAACAGGAACCGCATCACACCACAGCTGCTCAGGAATTGCTCAAAGGAGGAGGAAAGAGGGAGTGAAGGAAGGTGTTGTTCTAAAGTGATTAAGGACCATGTTGGCAAAGTGGAATGAGTTGCAAACTTTTGTTGAAAAGTATCCCCAGACCAAACTGAAATGAGCCATAGGCTGCAATATGTTCAGTGACAGAAAACCTTTGTCCCCCAACAAGTAAATCTTAACCCTTTCATAGGGTGCCGTGTCTGTAGAACAGCCGATAATGTTCAGAGTCCAAAACTCCCCAACTACGCCAAAATTCTAGCAGCATCAATTTTACGTGCAAAAATACGCTGATAGCCTACATGTGAGCTAGAACGGTCTGTGTGGTGTGTGTGCCATAAACAAAAATCTACTAAGGCGCAATCACTATAGCATTGTGGAACGCTGGCTCAGTTCCTTTGGTCACCATGCCTCATCCGCAAGGCAGCTCCTCACTCCAAGGAAATATGGGACTCCTCCTTTTCCTATCTGATAGTTTCGACTCTGATGGAAAGAAATGAAGACGAATTCGTTTGCTTTGATTAGTAGTGACTGAAAGGAATGACCAAGGATAATCGATAATAGTGCAGGAAAACCCTGACGTTCCTCCAGCCTTCTACCTCTTTGTGGGCAACTCCTCAGTCGCAGTCATCTGTACTCAATCAAGAGAAACTATTATTTTTCGCATGGTCAAACCTCTAACCTCAGTAATGATAATAGTCACGTGGATTGCCTGATTTTAATTCTCTAGTCGACATCACTACATTCGAGTAGTGATTAGAGATGAAACCTATTCACCATGAAGCGTGGTAGGATACGCCACTGCTATTGCGCTCGGTAGTGTTCTATGCTCAGTAGCCCAGGATGGAGTAACATCCGGAGTACATCCCAGGGCCCAACACCCACTAATAAACAGTGAAATAGTGAGGATGAATTTGGCAACACTATTGGCATTGATATACCACGCATCAGTAGGTGGTGTAGTGGAGATGGTAGTGCCCACGCCAAAGCGGAACTCCACCAGCCCAGCGCTGGAGCCGCATAGGACTGCTGACATCCCTCATTCAAGTGACCAAAGTGGAGCATCACCACAGCTCCCAGCCCACCCCAACCACAACAACCAGCACAACCAGCCTATGATACCATATCCTACCATCAAACGTATCTGGGATTGGCGGCAAAATCCCAATTTTGTACCCAAGCCCCACCCACTTTGATGACTCTCAAAGTGGAATTCTCTCCTACTTGTCCTCTTGAGAAACACTACCAAATGGAACTGGACTTGTTTTGAACTATTCTTTGACCAGCCCATGAGGAAACATAGTCAGGGAAAATAACAATAAATATAAGCATGAGTTACAAACCATGCTAATACGATGATAACACCACAGTCAAGACTACAAACCGGTGGAAAGAGACGACTGGTTGCAGAAATGTATTTGCTTTTTGCAACAATAAGCTTATGCCTCATGTCTATAATGCATAATATACTGCATACTGGTGTTTTCCATAGATTTGGCTTTTTCTTCCCCAGGTCCCTTCAGTGAAATCATCCCAGTGAACAGGTTATCTTACAGTTATGTACAGACTCAACGAAAACCGTAATGACACGATTGCAAACAAACCATAAACACCCCCGGCCGGGATTGAAACCCGCGGCTCATAGAGGTCGGCGACGGCTGTGGAGTTTTGAGAAACTTCTATACCGCGGTTAACAATCCAGGCGGGGTATGGTTATTACTGTTATTATGTTGACACTTCTCTGAAACAAAACCAGGCCTCACAGAAGTGACAGGTTATACAAATCAAAAATGTTTTTAAGTATCTGAAAAGAAAAGTTTCTCACATCTACTTTCATCCATTCAAGAATCTTGTACTTGACGAATCTTTATTTTGTCTCAAAAGTACCTGCCATTCAAACAGTACAGTGACCCCCCGCTTAACGATCACCTCCACAAGCGACCAATTAATGTAAGTGTACTTTTTATGTAAGTCCGCGTTTGTCACGTGTAATGTATGGGGGTCTAAATGGACTAATCTACTCACAATATTCCTATGGGAAAAAAAATTCGGATCAGTACTGCACCTGAACATACTACTTAAATGAAAAAAGTTCGTTAATAACCGGGGGTCCACATGTATACATGTAATCCTGAGGCAAGAGAAGACGCTTTAGTGTAAAACTGTTTAGTACTGCTCCGTGACTGTGACAGTGGCCTGTAATGAGGATAATTCTCGTTTAGTAATACACCGCACATGAAACTTGAAAGATTCCAGGATTTATCTGTCTGTTATTTCAGGAGCGTAGTTAGAAGTCACTGATGGCACCTTATCTTGGAAAACGTAAAGACAGGCCATACATTCTATCAATCCACTGATAACATGTACACAACCCTTATCTCAGTGATTTCTTTGAGTAAACACAACCAAGTTGCCGCGGCCACAAGTGCGCATTCTCTAACAATACCCAAAACATATGAGCCCCTAGGTTCCAAAGGCAGACACACGCTTGGGTCTGATAAGGTGCAGGTGTTTTACTGCCATGACATCAGGCATATCACTGGCTTGCATGACAAACAGTACATTTCATATTGTTGTGACAACCATTCTCCAACTGGTAACGAAGCCAGACAGTGCAAAGTTGATAGAATGACTAATGAAATATTTCGAAAAAACCAGTGACCCGATGCATCTGAATCTACCAGAAAACATGTGCGTTTTTTGGTTGACAAATGGGATATGCAGATTGAACTACATGTTGATTGTGTCTCGATAAGAGTTTACAAGTACCAAGTGAATGACTGGTCAACAGACCACTATATGGTAATTCTTCTCGGCATCATACGGCCTCGCAGACAACTCTATAATGTAATACCAGGGGTGAGATCACCTGCATATACAAAACCATCTTCGAAGTGATCATTTTCATAATACAGCTTCCTGCAACTAAAAAGAAATTTGCTCAGAAGGATGTGTTGTCTGGCACAAACAAAACGATGGCAACAAGACATGCAACGGACACTCGGTTTACTTGCTTTCTCTCGCCCGGATTGTAAGGTACCTCTTGCTTGGTGCCTTTGTCAAGGTGTTCCACAAGCTGCAGGCAGTTCTAAAAACATGTCCCATGATTGTCTACAATACTGTTAAAATATATGATAGAACATTAGTAGATACAAGATTTGCACATGTATATTGTATAAACAAAAGTGCGTAAAGAAACTACGAGTAATTACTTTAGTGCGGTTATTGTGTTTTTCAATACAGTGAGTTTATATATTTTCATATCTCCTCTTACTTCATTATCCATCACACCCGCCGCATTCCCCCCACCTGGACGGGCGAGGGTCGTGCGACCCGCAAAACACAGAATAAACTTTAAACCATCATTTCAACTCCCTCAATCATCGTCTTGCCAGAAAGGAAGTGCTTTACCACTGCCAGCTTTATAACTGAGCCACCACACATTAACAACACCCCTCACTCACGATGCAGCCAGCACTGCGTACTTTCACCATCTCCATGACTCAGTCCGGCCATGCCACTTTCCCTGACATCCCTTCATAAATGTTCCTTTGCTCACCCAGCCTACCGTCCATCCAGCACGCGTCATGTGTTTAAAAAACCATCTTTGTCTCATCACTCTATCAAACAAACGCTCACTCATAGCCCTGCTGGAAGTCCAAGCCCCTCGCACACCCAAAACCTCCTTTCCCCCCTCCCTTCCAACCCTTCCTTCCTGCCGACCCCTACCCCCGCCTTCCTTTCCACTACAGTCTGATACTCTCTGAAGTCCATTCTGTTTCCGCCTCCATTCTCTCTACAATGTCCGAACCCACCTCAACATCCCATCCTCAGCCTAGCCCCTCTGGACAACCAGTTTTGGTAATCCCGCACCTCCTCCTAACTTCCATAACTAACGAATTCACTGCATTATATTCACAACCACACATTGCCCTCAGACATGACATCCTTCCACTGGCCTGCCTCCAGCCTACTCCTCGCTGCAACATCATCACCCACCTGCTCACACCCATATAAGAGCGTTGGTAAAACGATACTCTCATACATCCCCTCGTTTGCCTCCAAGGGACAAAGTTCTTTGTCTCCACAGACCTCCCTAAGTGCAACACGCCATCTTTTTACCCCTCTATAATTCTATGATTCACCTCATCTTTCCTAGCGACCCATCCGCCTGACACTTCCACTCCCAAATACTGAATACGTTCACATCCTCCTCCATACTCTCTCCCTCCATCTTATATTCAATCTTCAATCAACCTAATCATTCTTGTTTAACCTCATAACCATTCCCTCTTTCCTGTATTCACCTTTAATTTTCTTCTTTTGGCACACCCTACCAATTCATCCACCCAATCTACATGCAACTTCTCTTCAGAATCTCACAAGAGCCCACACATATGTCATAAGCAAAGCGCGCAGCAGCTGTGACAACTCCCCACTTTAGTGGTGATCTCTTTATCTTTAACCCACGCCCTGCTTGCCTAAGAACCCCTCGCAATTTACTTCTCTTTTTTTTATGAACAAACCCCATCTCATATACTTTATTATACTAAACAACCACGGTGGACATCCAACACTTCCTTGTCTAAGGCCTACTTTTATTACTGGGAAAAAATTTCCCACTGTTCCTAAATACTCTAACTTGAGCCTCACTATCCTCTTTAAAACAACTCTTCACTGCGTTCGTATCCTACCTCCTACACCAGACACTTGCAACATCTGCCACATTGCCCCCCTATCCACCACCTGACATAAACGCCTTTTCCAAATCATAAAGCACACAGAACTCTTTAGAGAGCCGTTATCTATATACTCTGTTCACAGAAGCCTCGCTTATATGTTTCAACACTGTAAACACAACCGGTCCACACACCCCCTACCTTCCTAAAGCCTCCTGTTCATCTGCTATCTCTATTCTCCGTCTTACTCTAATTTCTTTTCAATATAATTAACTCTATACCATACACTTTACCAGGTATCACTCAACAGACTTACCCCCTATAATTTTGCACTCCTCTTTTATCCCCTTTATGGGCCTTTATACAAAGAACTATGCATACTCTCTGCCAATCTAGGTACCTACCCTCTCCCATACATTTATTAATAATTGCACCAACCACTTCCAAAACATATCCCCACCTCTATTAACATTTTCTATCTTTATCCCAACAATCCCGGCTGCCTTACCCCCCTTTATTTTACCTACTGCCCTGCGCTCACGAACTCCCCCACACTCACATCTGGCCTTCCTCACTCCAATGATGTTAATCCTCCTTGCCCTATACACGAAACTCACAAGCCTTCCCTATCTTCATCAACATGTAAACAATTCCTCAAAATATCCTTCACTTCCCAATTAAACCTCTAAACTCTCCCATTTAATAACTCTCCTCTCCTTTTTTTAACAGACAAATTTCAATGTTCTCCTAGGCTTTCCTTAACTTGTTAATCTCACTCCAAATTTTCTTATTTTTCAACAAAATTGTTGATAACGATCTCACCCACTCTCTCATTGCTCTCTTTTTAACATTGCTCAACCACTCTCTTAACTCTCAGTCTTTCTCCATATACTCCTCTTTCCCTCCTTGCATCACGTCTACTTTGTAAAAACTTCTCATAATGCTAACTTTTTCTCCCTTACTAACTCATTTACATTCATCATTTCCACCAATCGCTCCTCTTCCCTCCTGCACCCCAATTTCCTGTAACCAACAAAAACTTCTGGCAGAACCCTCTAACACTACAATTTTTTAAACCTACCCCATACCGTCTTCGACCCCATTGCCAATGCTCTCATTAGCCCCTTCTATCCTCCAATAGCTTTTCTATCTTACCCTAACTGCCTCCTCTTTTAGTTTATAAACTTCACCTCTCTCTTTTTCCCTGAGGCTTCTATTCTCCTTGTATCCCATCTACCTTTTACTCTCCAGTGTAGCTACAACTAGAAAGAGATCTATATATTCGGTGGCCCCCTATAAACAGTACTCCTGAAGTCTACCAACAGTCTTTATCATATCCAATACATAATCCAACAAACGACAGTCATTTCGCCCTATCAATCATATCGTGTATACTCATTATCCTCTTTTTCTTAAAAATTATACTATAACAAAACCCCTTTCTATACTAAATGTTCAATCAAGGGCTCCCCATTATCATTTACAAACCTGGCACCAAACTTACCTACCACACCCCTCACAAAAGTTTCTCACCTTTTTTTTTCTCCTCTTTTAGCATTCAAGTCCCCTACTAACAATTACTCTCTCACTTGTTCAAAGCGGCTCCTATACATTCACTTAACATCTCCCAAAATCTCTCTCTCCCTCCTCATCCTCTGCATTCCTACCATCTCCAGGTTGCATAACAACGCTTATTTATGACCACTTCTCGCATCCATCCTTTTACTTAATCCCCATAATTCTGAATTTTACACATTCATATTCACTTTCTCCTTCATAATCTGAAATCATTTATAATACATTTTATACGGAGCTACCCCGTCCTTTCGCTCTAACGCTCTCAATACCTCCAGATTTAATCCCATCTTATTTCCCTCCCCACCACTGAAACCTCCTACCCCCTTGCAGCTTTGTGTTCGCTTAGGGCCAGAATCCAACTCTTTTCATTCATAACATCAGCAAAACAGCGTTTTCTTGTCATCCGCACTACATCCATGCACATTTAAGCACCCATTTTTTATAAAGTTTTTTCTTCTTCTCTTTTTTTAGTAATTGTATACAGGAAAGGGTTCCTAGCCCATGCTCCCGGCATTTTAGTCGCCTCATACGACACGCATGGCTTACCGGAAGGAAAATTCTTTTCTTCCACTTCCCCATTTGACAATAGAAGAACAAAAAAGAAAAAGAGCTATTAAATAAAAAGGAGAAAAACCTAGATTGTATTATATAATAAATATGCATGTGCGTGTCTGTGAATAGTGACCAAAGTGTAAGAGTAGGAGTAGCAAGATATCCCTGTTATCTAGCGTGTTTATGAACAGAAAAGAAACCAGCAAAACCTATAATAGGTATATATATATATATAAAAACATTATGTACAGTATTGGTCTCTCAGGTGCAAATGTTAGTAGGAAAAGAAAAAAATTTAGAAAAAAAAATTTAAAAAACGGAAAATAAAGTAATGCGCATCTTTTTATTGTATGTGGAAAATCATCGATGTTGGCCGCCACAAAAAAAACCCGGTCTTTTGGTCAACTTCTTTCTTCGCACTGTAATAATCGGTAAATAAGATCAGAATTTTTTGTTTTGTTCTATACCTCACAGAAATATACTCTCTAATTCTGTAAGAAAAAATAATTTTTTTTTTTTTTAAAATTTCTTGGACACTGGGGCACCCTTTCCGATTTAGGCCTTGGATCCTGAACAGGGTAATTAAAGAGATGGCCAGAAACAGAGCACTCTTTACAGTTATTTTTTGTATTGATAAAGCCACTGGATGGCAAAACATCTGCAATAAAGATACCCAGATGTTGCACATGTGTCTTAATTTCATCTTTTATTTTTTTTTTTTATTATCACAACACCGGCCGATTCCCACCAAGGCAGGTGGCCAAAAAGAAAAAAAACTTTCACCATTCATCACTCCATCACTGTCTGCCAGAAGTTGCTTTACACTACAGTTATTAAACTGCAACCTTAACACCCCTCCTTCAGAGTGCAGCACTGTACTCCCACTCCATGACTCAATCCGGCCTGCCTGTTTCCCTGAATCCCATTCATAAATTTTACTTTGCTCACACATCCAACAGCACGTCATGTATTAAAAAACCATTGTCTCCATTCACTCCTATCAAACACAGCTCACGCATGCCTGCTGGAAGTCCAAGCCCCTCGCACACAAAACCTCCTTTACCCCCCCCTCCAACCCTTCCCCTAGGCCGACCCCTACCCCGCCTTCCTTCCACTACAGACCTGATACCACTCTTGAAGGTCATTCTGTATCGCTCCATTCTCTCTACATGTCAGAAACCACCTCAAACAAACCCTTCCTCAGCCCTCTGGGCAACAAGTTTTGGTAATCCGCACCTCCTCCTAACTTCCAAACTACATTCTCTGCATTATAATTCCACACCACACATTGCCCTCAGAGCAAGGACATCTCCACTGGCCTCCACCTTCTCCTCGCTGCACAACATTCATCACCCACGCTTCACAACCCTTATAAGAAGCGTTGTAAAACTAAACTCTCATACATTCCCCTCTTTGCCTCCAAGGACAAAGTTCTTTGTCTCCACAGACTCCTAAGTGCACAAACCCACTCCCTCTTTTTCCCCTCCATCAAATTCAAAGATTCACCTCATCTTAATAGACACCATCCGCTGACGACGTCCTCTTCCCAAATATCTGAATACGTTCACCTCCTCCATATTCTCCTCCAATCTGATATTCAATCTTTCATCACTAATCTTTTTGTTATCCTCAATAACATACTCTTCACTGTAACACCTTTAATTTTCTTTCTTTTGCACACCCTACCAAATTCATCCACCAATCTCTGCAACTTCTCTTCAGAATCTCCAAGAGCACAGTACATCAGCAAAAGAGCACTGGAAAACTCCCACTTTGTGTGTGAATCTTTATCTTTTAACTCCACGCCTCTTGCCAAGACCCTCGCATTTTACTTCCTCTTACAAACCCCATCTATAAATTATATTAAACAACCACGGTGACAATCACACATCTTGTCTAAGGGCCTACTTTTTACTGGGAAAAATTTCCCCTCCTTTCCTACATACTCTAACTTGACCTCGCTATCCCTCGTAAAACCTCTTCAACTGCTTTCAGTAACCTACCTCCTACACCATACCTTGCAACATCTGCCACAATTGCCCCCCCTATCCCCACCCTGTCATACGCCTTTTCCCAATCCATAAATGCCACAAAGACCTCTTTAGCCTTATCTAACTACTGTTCACTTATATGTTTCACTGTAAACACCCCTGGTCCACACACACCCCCCTAGACCTTCTAAAGCCTCCTTGTTCAACTGCAATCCTATTCTCCGTCTTACACTCTTAATTCTTTCAATTATAACTCTAACCATACACTTTACCCAGGTACACCTCAACAGACCTATCCCCCCTAATAAATTTTTGCACTCTCTTTTATCCCCTTCTGCCTTTATACAAAGGAACTAAGCATCTCTCTGGCCAAAACCCTAGGTACCTTACCCTCTTCCATACATTATTAATAATGCACCAACCACTCCAAAACTATATCCCCACCTGCTTTAACATTTCCTATCTTTATCCCATCAATCCCGCTGCCTTACCCCCCCTTTCATTTTACCTACTGCCTCACGAACTTCCCCCCCACACTCACAACTAGGCTCTTCTCACTCCTACAAGATGTTATCACCTTGCCCTATACACGAAATCACAGCTCACCTATCTTCAATCAACAATTAACAATTCCTCAAAATATTCCTTCCATCATCCCATACCTCTAACTCTCCATTTAAGAACTCTCCTCTCCTATTTTTAACTGACAAATCCATTTGTTCTCTAGGCTTTTCTTTACTTGTTAATCTCACTGACCACTCCAAACTTTTTCTTATTTTCAACAATATTTGTTGATAACATCTCACCCACTTCTCTCAATTTGCTCTCTTTTTAACATTGCTTCACCACTCTCCATAACTTCCTCTCTCTTCTCTTTTTCTCTCCATAACTCTTCCCCTCCTTAGCAATCACTTCTACTATGTAAAACGATCTCATAGGCAAACTTTTCATCCCTTACTACTAACTCTCTTTACATCATCAATCCACCATTCGCTCCTCTTTCCCTCCTGCACCCACTTTCCTGTAACCACAACTTCGCTGAACACTCTAACACTATACATTTTAAACCTACCCCATAACTCTTCGACCCCATTGCCTATGCTCTCATACCCATCTATCCTCCAATAGCTGTTTATATCTTACCCTAACTGCCCTCCTCTTTTATTTATAAAACCTTTACCTCTTCTCTTCCTCCCTGCATGCCTTCTAAATTCTCCTTGATCCCATCTACCTTTTACTCTCAGTGTAGCAACAATAGACAGTGATCTGATTATACTGTGGCCCTCATAAACATGTACATCCTGAAGTCTACTCAACAGACTTTATCTACCAATACATAATCCAACTACTACTGTCAATTTCCCCAACATCATATCGTGTATACACTTATTTATCCCTACTCTTAAAATATGTAATTACCTATAACTAAACCCCTTTCTATACAACGTTCCAATCAAAGGGCTCCCATTATCATTTACCACCTGGCACCCCAAACATACCTACCACACCCTCACTAAAATTTCCTCCTACTTAGCATTCAAGTCCCCCTACCACAATTACTCTCCTCAACTGTTCAAAGGCTCCTATACATTACACTTAACATCTCCCAAAAATCTCTCTCTCTCCTCTGCTCCTCTCTTTCTCCAGTGCATACACGCTTATTAAACCCACTTCTCTCGCAGTCCAAACCTTTACTTTTACATCCACATAATTCTTGAATTTACACATTCAATTCTATTTTCCTCTCCTCCTTCCATAACTGATTCATTTAACATACTGCTACCCTTCCTTGCTCTAATCTCTCTCAGATACTCCATTTATCCCATTATTTCCCCCCACTGAAACTCTCCTACCCCCTTCAGCTTTTGTTTTCGCTTAGGGGCCAGGACATCCACTTCTTTTCATCATAACCGCACGCAATCATCTGTTTCTTTCATCCGCACTACATCCACGCACATTTAAGGCAACCCATTTTATAATTTCAATCTTGTCGTATGATATACATTCTAACACAAGAATGGGTCCTACACAGATGACAGCAAGGGAAAAGAGTGAGCTACGTCAAGTCCCAATATGACTCAGTTTTTAGCAAGCCCGCTAACCAGAACCTAGAGTTCGAAGATCAAAATGAATTTTTTTATGGAGAGCCACAGAATTTGGTTAACACAACTTATCCGAATGTACCTGATTCCAAATGACCTTCGAACCAAGCGATAAATGACATGCACCAATGCATTCTGCCCCAGGCAGACTCTGGAAACTCCGTGTTCATCAAGAACTGCAAGAAGCCCCTATCATGAGCCTTTAACCATCCTATGGAGAGGGAGCATTACACACAGGTCGTCCCACAGTAACTAAAAACAACAGACCATAGCCCCACTCCCAAAGGGGCAGTAAAGCATCAGCAAAAGAACTACAGACCGATAGCATCTAACTTCCCCATATCATAAAAAATCTTTGAAAGGATCCTAAAAGCAAGATCACCCCCCCTTCTAAAACCCATCCAGTTACACAACCCAGGCTACATGGGTTAAGAACAGTCGCTCCTGTCTGGTCCCTCAACTATTGATCACTACGACAAGGTCCTAGATGCACTATAAGACAAAAAATGCAGATGAATATATACAGACTTTGCAAATAGCCTTCGAACAGGTGTGACTGTTACGTTGTTTCCCTTAATACTTGATAGTAAATTCTCACTCATGTTCTAGGTGTGGGGTAGCTTTTACTTAATGGGCCTATTTGTCTAGGGGGACTACTTACATATCCTGGCTGATTCATCTTGAGTGACTCTATATCCTTTCACCAGCCCTCTTCACAGTTATTTAAACTACTACTATAAAAAGATAACGTATACTAAATAGATATGTACAAATATACAATTAAACAGCCTTACTCACATATTCAAAACAAAAATCTAACACACCGACCATAGCTGTTCTCTCCACATGGTGGTATCCCCAACAACTTTTGTCCTCTCTTCGTGGACATAACTCTGGGATAACCAGTGTTTTGACACACTTAGTCACCCTGGAATATGGGGGCCACAACTTAAATTATAAAAACTCACCCTGGAGCACAACATAATGCCCCAACAGATAGAAGAAGGACCCACGAGATCCTGCCAGTTGAAGGTCAGCCACAGAAGAGAAGAGTCAGGTGGAGGGAGAGAGAAGAGAGCCTGGCTAAGCTTCCTCCCACCAAAACAAAAGACAGTTGCCAGCACAATTCTTCCAGTTACCACAATTCCTATTCACACACCAACCTTAATTTTACTTTTACAAAAGAAATACAACTTTATAAAACTACTTATTAAATTGTGTGTCTTATGTTGACTTAGTATACCCTATTATAAATTGAGAAAATAGGCTTGAACCCCAGCTGGCACTCTCAGTCATAAGGTGATCCAGTCTTCTGACATTCCGAAGCAAAGTCCGCCATCAATTCCAATATAATAAGGTATTCCCCAGAGTAACTGCTACTTTTTATAAGTAGCATTACTGTTGGGTCCTATAGCCCCTAACAGTGACTATGCGTCATAGCGCACAAAATGCATGCTAAAGGAATACACAGGAAACGTCGGTCGATGATCAATAATTTCCTCACTAACCAGAACACATAGAGTAGTAGTCACAGAGCAAAGAGTCCGAGGCAGCTACGGTGCAACGCTCTGTTCCACAAGGCACAGTACTTCCACTCCCTCTTGTTCCTCAATCCTCCATAATCGACATCGACAAGGATGTCAGCCACAGCACCGTGTCTTCCTTTGTCAGATGACACCCGAAATCTGCATGACTGTCTTCAATTTCAGACACTGCCAGCTCCAGGCGGACATCAAACCAAATCTTTCAGTGGCTGCAGAAACAATTGAAGTTCAACGATGAGAAAATTTCAATAACTCAGATATGTCAACACAGGAAATTAAATTCTTCATCAGAGTACAAAACAAATTCGGCCACAAAATAGAGGGAAAACACCACGTCAAAGACCTGGGGAGAGATCATGTCGGAGGATCTCCACCTTCAGATCATAACATTGTATCAATCGCATCTGCTAGAAAAACGACAGGATGGATAATGAGAACCTTCAAAACTAGGGAGGCCAAGCCAGATGACACTCTTCAGGTCACTTGTTTTAATCATGGCTGGAATATTGCTGCACACTAACTGCAACTTTTCACGCAGGTGAAAATGCTGACCTTAAATGTACAGAGAAAACCTTCACGCGTGCATAACGGAATATAAAACACCTCAACTACTAGAGCACTTGAGGTTCCTATACACTGTATTCCCTGGAACACAGTGGGAGAATACATGATAATACCACACTGAAAATCCTGGAGGACTAGTACCGAATCTTGCACACGAAAATCACTCACTGTAAAGAAAGCAAAAGAAGACTTGCAGAAAATGGCAAAATCCCCCCAATGAAAAACATGGTATCACTAGCACGTTAAGAACCAAACAATAAGTTTCGGCCCGAGACTTTAACTGCCTCCATCATGTATAAAAGGGATTACAAACAGACTCCCTGGCAGTCCTCAAGCTGGCACTGACAAGCACCTTAAGTCCCGGTTCCTGACCACCGGGCTGTGGCTCAACATGGGTTTTGGCGTGCAGCCAGCAGTAACAGCCCTGGATGATCAGGCTTTGATCAACCAGGAGGCCTGGTCACAGACCGAGCCGCGGGGCGTTGACGCCCCGGAACTTCTTCCAGGTTAAACTCCAGGTACTCTTGCAAGACAGTGATGGTCAGAAAGTGTTCTTGATTATTGAGTCACCTACCCCAGTGAGAGATGGCTATGGGTTAGATAATTATAATATATTAATTATAATTTAATGGTTCTAATTGAAGGTCATAAAATTTTCAGTTTCTTTGCAGGTTGCCTTGATACTTAGGCTGGCAGTTTGTATGTCAAAATACTGCAGGTTCATCCTGTACAAGAAAGTGGCCCTTGAAGTGTCAATAACTGCAGGGTCATCCTGGTACAAGAAATGGCACTTGTGGTGTCAGTGCTGCAGGTCCATCAGGTACAAAAAAGTGCACTTGTCGTGTCAGTACTGCAGGTCATCCTGAACAAAAGGATGCACCTTGTGTGTCAATAACTGCGGTCATCCTTGTGATTTGGAAAATAAAGCTTTCATGCTCGAACGAGGGGGGGGGGGGGGGGGGGGTGAAGATTGCAAGTGACACCAGCATTGCATCCATGGTGGATCAATATCCGCAGAAGGCTGAGAACGATGATACTGGCCAATTAGAAGTTGGGGCTCGCCTGAGGGCAACTCAGCAGCTTCATCTCTACAACACATCACAGGACAAATGCTAACGTCACCTACCTTCCATCGTCGACAGTCAGGTCCATTGACCCTGAAGAGGTTTGTCCTTGAGCTATGATAATGACCCTCAAGAGGACGCTATGTCCGTCCCACAAGGCAAAATACCAATAAAGACCATCATATACCAGCTCTCTAAAATTGAGGTTGTACGATGTTTAGCCTTGGAAGGTTCCATCGACAGTGTATGTTGTATGCATACAGTGTATGTTGGGATGCCATACATTAGCATCGCAAAATGTCAGCAGTGTACTGTGTACTTGTTAGAATAAGTAAACTCCAGATTTTTGGCTACCCTGGAATCGGCCGCCTTCGGGTTTTGCCCACTTTTTTTCACCAAATTTTGTCCCGACATTTCAGTCATAGTGCCCCTGGTTTCAGCCAGCATACCAGAGACGCATCCGTCTTCTCCCCACGCAGGTGTCAATGAGCCAATCTCAGCATTGTTCCCTAGCACATTTCTGCGATCTCATCCTCACCTAGCCAGCCAGGCACCCACCAGCCAGGCAACCAGTCAGCCAGGCAACCAGCCAGCACATCCATCCATCGAGAGCCGCCAGCAGCCAGGAACAGGCAGCCAGCTCAGCCCTGCCTTCCAGCCATCCAGCTAGCCACCACACAGCCAGCCAGCCCACTCCCCCCAGCTAGATCAGCCAGCCAGCCAGTACCCAGCAAGCCACACAGCTAGCCAGCCATCTAGCCAGCCAGCCACCATCCAGGGTACCAGTCCAGTCCATCCAGGTAGCCAGCAGCCAGCCATCCAGGTAGGCCAGCCCAGCCCAGTCAATCCCACATTAATTGCGATTGTGAAATAAGCCACCATTAGGCCCTGTTATTAAGAAAGTGAGGAACACCATAGCAATGAAGGAATAATAGAAAAAATATGGGAGTGGCATTCATTCAGGGAACTTGCCAGGATGAATAGGCAAAAGCAAATCAACATCACTTCTATCCTGCAAAGAGAAAATAACCAAGGATAGCTGATGTTTGCGAGAGGTGTTGTCATTCATTCCAAAAAATAGATCACAACAGTCGAAGAGGTGAGAAGTTGTTGGGTGGTGGTTCGAACATAAACAATAGCAGGTGAAGTGTTTCGAGTTGATCATTATGTGAGAGGAAGGCAGTTGAATACCAATCCTGAGACAGAAAATGCCGGAACCAGTTGTTTTATTTTAGTGAATTTAAGGCCAGCCAGAGGCTGTTTGACAGCTTTTTAAAGAAATGTAGTGGCATACACAGTGTGGTAAGAGCATGAGGAGACAAGCAACTCAGACAAACGTGCTGCTGAAAACTTTGTGAGTGAATTTAAGGGTACGTAGAGACTGAGAAATTCAAACCCCAACAAGTGTTCATTTGTGATAAATCAGGTCTGTTTTGGAAAGAAAATCAAAGAGGACCTACATTAACTCAGAGAAACCAACACACTGCCAGGACACAACCTATGAAAGAGACAGGTTCACTCTTTGTTCTGTGCTAACTCGAGTGGTGATCTATAAAAGAGAAGCGCCTTTAACGTTGTGTATCACCTCAGAAAATCCAGACAGTGTTTAAGAAAACACACATGTTCAATCAAGAATAAATAGTGTGTGTCGTGTGAAGTGAATAATAATGGCATGGTCCAAAGCAAATTTTCAAGAGAGTGGGACCATGAAGTGATTTGCCCCAGTGTGATAGCATACCTCCTGGATAAGTTGCCCATTCACGTGCCTCTCCGTGGTAAATTCGGACAGGCCCTTTCTTCCTCCAAATTTGGAAGACCTATTGTCTAGGGACTTCAATTTTTATAACAGTTTTAATTATTTACCCTCGCTCAAACACCTACTACCTCTCATCCGCAGCAGTTGTTATCGAATGGACCTTTGAATGACCTCAGAACACTCAATTGAATGCAAAGATGAGGTACCTGGAAGAAGCACTTTAGGTATCCTCCATTGCAATAAGCCTAATAGGTCAGGAATGACTCCATGACCTTGAACTCTGCTTTGGACAATTGTGGCGACAATGTGTCGTCTAGAGGGATTTTGAAGGGTTTGAGGCTGACCCTGACTTCCTGCCTAAAAAACTAAACCCCTTTGCGCTGTTGTGGAAGGTATTGTGGCCAATTGGCAAAGTCCATGCGGAAGCTGGAGTGAGTGGAGAATGTGGAAGAGTTTGTGAAACCACAGGAAAACTAACCCACTGACAACCTGCAAGAGCTTCAAAAACAGGAACCGCATCACACCACAGCTGCTCAGGAATTGCTCAAAGGAGGAGGAAAGAGGGAGTGAAGGAAGGTGTTGTTCTAAAGTGATTAAGGACCATGTTGGCAAAGTGGAATGAGTTGCAAACTTTTGTTGAAAAGTATCCCCAGACCAAACTGAAATGAGCCATAGGCTGCAATATGTTCAGTGACAGAAAACCTTTGTCCCCCAACAAGTAAATCTTAACCCTTTCATAGGGTGCCGTGTCTGTAGAACAGCCGATAATGTTCAGAGTCCAAAACTCCCCAACTACGCCAAAATTCTAGCAGCATCAATTTTACGTGCAAAAATACGCTGATAGCCTACATGTGAGCTAGAACGGTCTGTGTGGTGTGTGTGCCATAAACAAAAATCTACTAAGGCGCAATCACTATAGCATTGTGGAACGCTGGCTCAGTTCCTTTGGTCACCATGCCTCATCCGCAAGGCAGCTCCTCACTCCAAGGAAATATGGGACTCCTCCTTTTCCTATCTGATAGTTTCGACTCTGATGGAAAGAAATGAAGACGAATTCGTTTGCTTTGATTAGTAGTGACTGAAAGGAATGACCAAGGATAATCGATAATAGTGCAGGAAAACCCTGACGTTCCTCCAGCCTTCTACCTCTTTGTGGGCAACTCCTCAGTCGCAGTCATCTGTACTCAATCAAGAGAAACTATTATTTTTCGCATGGTCAAACCTCTAACCTCAGTAATGATAATAGTCACGTGGATTGCCTGATTTTAATTCTCTAGTCGACATCACTACATTCGAGTAGTGATTAGAGATGAAACCTATTCACCATGAAGCGTGGTAGGATACGCCACTGCTATTGCGCTCGGTAGTGTTCTATGCTCAGTAGCCCAGGATGGAGTAACATCCGGAGTACATCCCAGGGCCCAACACCCACTAATAAACAGTGAAATAGTGAGGATGAATTTGGCAACACTATTGGCATTGATATACCACGCATCAGTAGGTGGTGTAGTGGAGATGGTAGTGCCCACGCCAAAGCGGAACTCCACCAGCCCAGCGCTGGAGCCGCATAGGACTGCTGACATCCCTCATTCAAGTGACCAAAGTGGAGCATCACCACAGCTCCCAGCCCACCCCAACCACAACAACCAGCACAACCAGCCTATGATACCATATCCTACCATCAAACGTATCTGGGATTGGCGGCAAAATCCCAATTTTGTACCCAAGCCCCACCCACTTTGATGACTCTCAAAGTGGAATTCTCTCCTACTTGTCCTCTTGAGAAACACTACCAAATGGAACTGGACTTGTTTTGAACTATTCTTTGACCAGCCCATGAGGAAACATAGTCAGGGAAAATAACAATAAATATAAGCATGAGTTACAAACCATGCTAATACGATGATAACACCACAGTCAAGACTACAAACCGGTGGAAAGAGACGACTGGTTGCAGAAATGTATTTGCTTTTTGCAACAATAAGCTTATGCCTCATGTCTATAATGCATAATATACTGCATACTGGTGTTTTCCATAGATTTGGCTTTTTCTTCCCCAGGTCCCTTCAGTGAAATCATCCCAGTGAACAGGTTATCTTACAGTTATGTACAGACTCAACGAAAACCGTAATGACACGATTGCAAACAAACCATAAACACCCCCGGCCGGGATTGAAACCCGCGGCTCATAGAGGTCGGCGACGGCTGTGGAGTTTTGAGAAACTTCTATACCGCGGTTAACAATCCAGGCGGGGTATGGTTATTACTGTTATTATGTTGACACTTCTCTGAAACAAAACCAGGCCTCACAGAAGTGACAGGTTATACAAATCAAAAATGTTTTTAAGTATCTGAAAAGAAAAGTTTCTCACATCTACTTTCATCCATTCAAGAATCTTGTACTTGACGAATCTTTATTTTGTCTCAAAAGTACCTGCCATTCAAACAGTACAGTGACCCCCCGCTTAACGATCACCTCCACAAGCGACCAATTAATGTAAGTGTACTTTTTATGTAAGTCCGCGTTTGTCACGTGTAATGTATGGGGGTCTAAATGGACTAATCTACTCACAATATTCCTATGGGAAAAAAAATTCGGATCAGTACTGCACCTGAACATACTACTTAAATGAAAAAAGTTCGTTAATAACCGGGGGTCCACATGTATACATGTAATCCTGAGGCAAGAGAAGACGCTTTAGTGTAAAACTGTTTAGTACTGCTCCGTGACTGTGACAGTGGCCTGTAATGAGGATAATTCTCGTTTAGTAATACACCGCACATGAAACTTGAAAGATTCCAGGATTTATCTGTCTGTTATTTCAGGAGCGTAGTTAGAAGTCACTGATGGCACCTTATCTTGGAAAACGTAAAGACAGGCCATACATTCTATCAATCCACTGATAACATGTACACAACCCTTATCTCAGTGATTTCTTTGAGTAAACACAACCAAGTTGCCGCGGCCACAAGTGCGCATTCTCTAACAATACCCAAAACATATGAGCCCCTAGGTTCCAAAGGCAGACACACGCTTGGGTCTGATAAGGTGCAGGTGTTTTACTGCCATGACATCAGGCATATCACTGGCTTGCATGACAAACAGTACATTTCATATTGTTGTGACAACCATTCTCCAACTGGTAACGAAGCCAGACAGTGCAAAGTTGATAGAATGACTAATGAAATATTTCGAAAAAACCAGTGACCCGATGCATCTGAATCTACCAGAAAACATGTGCGTTTTTTGGTTGACAAATGGGATATGCAGATTGAACTACATGTTGATTGTGTCTCGATAAGAGTTTACAAGTACCAAGTGAATGACTGGTCAACAGACCACTATATGGTAATTCTTCTCGGCATCATACGGCCTCGCAGACAACTCTATAATGTAATACCAGGGGTGAGATCACCTGCATATACAAAACCATCTTCGAAGTGATCATTTTCATAATACAGCTTCCTGCAACTAAAAAGAAATTTGCTCAGAAGGATGTGTTGTCTGGCACAAACAAAACGATGGCAACAAGACATGCAACGGACACTCGGTTTACTTGCTTTCTCTCGCCCGGATTGTAAGGTACCTCTTGCTTGGTGCCTTTGTCAAGGTGTTCCACAAGCTGCAGGCAGTTCTAAAAACATGTCCCATGATTGTCTACAATACTGTTAAAATATATGATAGAACATTAGTAGATACAAGATTTGCACATGTATATTGTATAAACAAAAGTGCGTAAAGAAACTACGAGTAATTACTTTAGTGCGGTTATTGTGTTTTTCAATACAGTGAGTTTATATATTTTCATATCTCCTCTTACTTCATTATCCATCACACCCGCCGCATTCCCCCCACCTGGACGGGCGAGGGTCGTGCGACCCGCAAAACACAGAATAAACTTTAAACCATCATTTCAACTCCCTCAATCATCGTCTTGCCAGAAAGGAAGTGCTTTACCACTGCCAGCTTTATAACTGAGCCACCACACATTAACAACACCCCTCACTCACGATGCAGCCAGCACTGCGTACTTTCACCATCTCCATGACTCAGTCCGGCCATGCCACTTTCCCTGACATCCCTTCATAAATGTTCCTTTGCTCACCCAGCCTACCGTCCATCCAGCACGCGTCATGTGTTTAAAAAACCATCTTTGTCTCATCACTCTATCAAACAAACGCTCACTCATAGCCCTGCTGGAAGTCCAAGCCCCTCGCACACCCAAAACCTCCTTTCCCCCCTCCCTTCCAACCCTTCCTTCCTGCCGACCCCTACCCCCGCCTTCCTTTCCACTACAGTCTGATACTCTCTGAAGTCCATTCTGTTTCCGCCTCCATTCTCTCTACAATGTCCGAACCCACCTCAACATCCCATCCTCAGCCTAGCCCCTCTGGACAACCAGTTTTGGTAATCCCGCACCTCCTCCTAACTTCCATAACTAACGAATTCACTGCATTATATTCACAACCACACATTGCCCTCAGACATGACATCCTTCCACTGGCCTGCCTCCAGCCTACTCCTCGCTGCAACATCATCACCCACCTGCTCACACCCATATAAGAGCGTTGGTAAAACGATACTCTCATACATCCCCTCGTTTGCCTCCAAGGGACAAAGTTCTTTGTCTCCACAGACCTCCCTAAGTGCAACACGCCATCTTTTTACCCCTCTATAATTCTATGATTCACCTCATCTTTCCTAGCGACCCATCCGCCTGACACTTCCACTCCCAAATACTGAATACGTTCACATCCTCCTCCATACTCTCTCCCTCCATCTTATATTCAATCTTCAATCAACCTAATCATTCTTGTTTAACCTCATAACCATTCCCTCTTTCCTGTATTCACCTTTAATTTTCTTCTTTTGGCACACCCTACCAATTCATCCACCCAATCTACATGCAACTTCTCTTCAGAATCTCACAAGAGCCCACACATATGTCATAAGCAAAGCGCGCAGCAGCTGTGACAACTCCCCACTTTAGTGGTGATCTCTTTATCTTTAACCCACGCCCTGCTTGCCTAAGAACCCCTCGCAATTTACTTCTCTTTTTTTTATGAACAAACCCCATCTCATATACTTTATTATACTAAACAACCACGGTGGACATCCAACACTTCCTTGTCTAAGGCCTACTTTTATTACTGGGAAAAAATTTCCCACTGTTCCTAAATACTCTAACTTGAGCCTCACTATCCTCTTTAAAACAACTCTTCACTGCGTTCGTATCCTACCTCCTACACCAGACACTTGCAACATCTGCCACATTGCCCCCCTATCCACCACCTGACATAAACGCCTTTTCCAAATCATAAAGCACACAGAACTCTTTAGAGAGCCGTTATCTATATACTCTGTTCACAGAAGCCTCGCTTATATGTTTCAACACTGTAAACACAACCGGTCCACACACCCCCTACCTTCCTAAAGCCTCCTGTTCATCTGCTATCTCTATTCTCCGTCTTACTCTAATTTCTTTTCAATATAATTAACTCTATACCATACACTTTACCAGGTATCACTCAACAGACTTACCCCCTATAATTTTGCACTCCTCTTTTATCCCCTTTATGGGCCTTTATACAAAGAACTATGCATACTCTCTGCCAATCTAGGTACCTACCCTCTCCCATACATTTATTAATAATTGCACCAACCACTTCCAAAACATATCCCCACCTCTATTAACATTTTCTATCTTTATCCCAACAATCCCGGCTGCCTTACCCCCCTTTATTTTACCTACTGCCCTGCGCTCACGAACTCCCCCACACTCACATCTGGCCTTCCTCACTCCAATGATGTTAATCCTCCTTGCCCTATACACGAAACTCACAAGCCTTCCCTATCTTCATCAACATGTAAACAATTCCTCAAAATATCCTTCACTTCCCAATTAAACCTCTAAACTCTCCCATTTAATAACTCTCCTCTCCTTTTTTTAACAGACAAATTTCAATGTTCTCCTAGGCTTTCCTTAACTTGTTAATCTCACTCCAAATTTTCTTATTTTTCAACAAAATTGTTGATAACGATCTCACCCACTCTCTCATTGCTCTCTTTTTAACATTGCTCAACCACTCTCTTAACTCTCAGTCTTTCTCCATATACTCCTCTTTCCCTCCTTGCATCACGTCTACTTTGTAAAAACTTCTCATAATGCTAACTTTTTCTCCCTTACTAACTCATTTACATTCATCATTTCCACCAATCGCTCCTCTTCCCTCCTGCACCCCAATTTCCTGTAACCAACAAAAACTTCTGGCAGAACCCTCTAACACTACAATTTTTTAAACCTACCCCATACCGTCTTCGACCCCATTGCCAATGCTCTCATTAGCCCCTTCTATCCTCCAATAGCTTTTCTATCTTACCCTAACTGCCTCCTCTTTTAGTTTATAAACTTCACCTCTCTCTTTTTCCCTGAGGCTTCTATTCTCCTTGTATCCCATCTACCTTTTACTCTCCAGTGTAGCTACAACTAGAAAGAGATCTATATATTCGGTGGCCCCCTATAAACAGTACTCCTGAAGTCTACCAACAGTCTTTATCATATCCAATACATAATCCAACAAACGACAGTCATTTCGCCCTATCAATCATATCGTGTATACTCATTATCCTCTTTTTCTTAAAAATTATACTATAACAAAACCCCTTTCTATACTAAATGTTCAATCAAGGGCTCCCCATTATCATTTACAAACCTGGCACCAAACTTACCTACCACACCCCTCACAAAAGTTTCTCACCTTTTTTTTTCTCCTCTTTTAGCATTCAAGTCCCCTACTAACAATTACTCTCTCACTTGTTCAAAGCGGCTCCTATACATTCACTTAACATCTCCCAAAATCTCTCTCTCCCTCCTCATCCTCTGCATTCCTACCATCTCCAGGTTGCATAACAACGCTTATTTATGACCACTTCTCGCATCCATCCTTTTACTTAATCCCCATAATTCTGAATTTTACACATTCATATTCACTTTCTCCTTCATAATCTGAAATCATTTATAATACATTTTATACGGAGCTACCCCCCACGTGTTTCTTTTTCCCCGTGTTTCAAAACGTCCCCCCCTTTAGACCCCTTTCTAACCCACCTCTGGGGTTTAAACCTCTCCATAATCACTCCTTTATCTAATCCTTTTGCTGTCCTCGGTCAGACGCCCCTACTTCAACGCTTCAGTCTAATCCCCGTTCTTCGAGTTCTCTCTCACAAGCCTCAGTATCGACGAGACCTCGTACGACACCTCCTCCCAATCGTCCCTCTACTTCTCAAAAGTCAAAAAAAGGTCCGGTAACACCTCCTACCCATCTTTCCACCTCCTCATTTTACCCTCCCTGTCTCTGTCCCTAGTTCTTCCCTCTCACTGGCTCAGTTACAAGTGCAGAGGTTCACCCTCCTCCTCATAATGTCCTTTCCCTCCCTGTTCCCTCCCAAGTTTCTTCCTCTTCTGCCACCCCCCAGGTTCCTGCCTCTTCTGTCCCCTGCCACGCTTCTCCAGTTCCTCCACCCTTTCGCCCCCCCCTACCTTGGTACAGTCCAATACAGTTCCAATCTTTACTCATCCTCCCCCAAACATTCCCAATATTGTCTCCCAAAACGACATCTCTGAATTCCGAAACACTTGAAGCAATCTCTGAGTATATTGCAGAGACCAAACCATCAATGGACACTGATCCACCTTCCGCTCTTTTTCTCTCTTGCTCCATCTGCGCAACTCCTTTCTTCACAGCGCACCGTTCCTTCGCTGCTTGAACATTTTCCACTACCCGCATGTGGACTTTTCTAACCCTTTTAGTCCTTTAGGAACCCTTACCTGCGGATTTCAAGTATCTTTATCATTCCCCAATCATGGCCTTTTTTACAGTGGAATATACGCGCCTCAGGGTAATCGGGGTGAGCTTCAGATGTTACTCTCCCAGTTTGCCCCTGTTGGTGTTTTTCTTACAGGAACCAAAATTACACTCTGCTGTTTATTTCTCACATCTCAGGCTATAATTTATTGTATTTTTCAGATCCCTTTTTCCCGATGGGACTTTTAATGAAAGTGCCCTCTTCTCCGCACTGATATTCCGTACCACAGCTATTTGTTAAAACTTCGCTGCATTACACAGCAGCCCGTATCCACTTTTCATAGGTGGTATACGCTCTGTTCTTTTATATCTCTCTCCTTCTCGGGCATTATCTATTCCGGATTTTGCCCTTTCCCTTTTTTCTTCATTACCGCCACCAATTCTGTTACTTGGTGATTTTAATGCCCACCATTTCCTCTGGGGGGGGGTCCTCACTGTGATCCCGTGGAATTCAGTTAGAGGCTTTTCTTGCCACCCACCCCCTCCATGTTTTAAATACAGGTACTCCCCACCCATTTTGATCCTCGAATCATACTCTCTCTTGCATTGATCTCTCAGTTGCTCTTCCTCCCGCGCATTAGACTTCACTTGGTCTGTTCTCCGGAACTTACAAAGACAGTGATCATTTCCCCAAACATTCTTACTTCCCCTTCATATTCGCCACCTCTTCGCACCCACGCTGGCAATTTAATCGGGCAAATTGGAACCTTTACTCACACCTAAAATGTTTTTAAAGAAGGTTCCCTTTTTCGTCCTCATCGATGAGCTTTTACACCTCTTCTCGTCCTCTGTTTTCACCGCAGCTTCTCTTCTATACCCCAAACTTCGGGCAGGCATTCTCAGAAATGCGTGCCTGGTGGTCTCTGCTTGTGCTCGTGCAGTACGTTTTAAACGCGCTGCCCCTGGGGGAGGTACGGTACAATAGAACCACAGAGGCTCCTTGATTTTAAAAAA
>NC_069399.1:33476944-33501361 GCF_026875155.1 Cherax quadricarinatus
ATGCTGGGAGGCGTTGAACAGTTCTCCCCCTGACATTATTGTATGGTCTCTTAAACGTGCTAGTGACACCCATGCTTTTCATTGGGGGGATGGTGCATCGTCTGCCAAGTCTTTTGCTTTCGTTGTGAGTGATTTTCGTGTGCAAGTTCGGTACTAGTCCCTCTAGGATTTTCCAGATGTATATAATCATGTTTAGAAAGACACGTAAGCAAACACTATTCAATTCAATTCAAGTTTATTCTCTATAAGGATTACAATGTGTGGTTTACATGTTATAAAATACCAATTACAGAGGGGGCCACTAGGACACCTAGCATGGCTAGGCATTTCGGGCAGACTTAGATTAATTCTTAACATTAAATCCTTACAGATTATGGTATTAAGGCTAAGTGACTACATCATAATTTGTGAGTTTAGCAATGTGAATGCTTTTGTTTTTGCACAATACAAAGTGTCTATATTGGAGTATCATAGGCAAACTTATGACTAGTTAGGATTTATTATTTTAAGATTAAGATTAGTATTTCTGGGTTTATAGTCAGTGGGTGAGTGAGTGTAATTGTGAACCACCAGGTGGTTATCATGTAGTTAGTTGTCGGGGTGGTTCAGGGAGATAAGATGTTTTCTAACGGTAATTAGAAAGTATGAAACATTGTTCCATAGTATGAAACAATATGTTTCATACTATGGAACAATGCTCTTCTCCAGACTGAGGGACTGACCACCTCAAAACTTTAAGGGTGATGGACTGATTACATCGTCTTCAAGTATCTTCTGCTTCTATCAACTTTTCTGTACTCGACTGAAGAAGCCTACTGTGTAGGCGAAACGTTTCGAAATAAAGATACCTAACTGTTGCATATGTGTCTTACCTAACAACCTGTCGGTATTTTATACCATTTTAATGTTAAATGTAAATTATGTGATCAGGCATATGGTCACTCTCTTGAACACTATGTGCTTAATTGTCCACTCATTGAGGAATACAGAGACAGACAGTATAATAACCTATGTGACATGTCAAGATATCTTATTAATGAAAATAAGATACCCGATATACTAAGCAAATTTCCTAAATTTGCTTGTAACAGATAAGTGAACTATAGATATGTAGATATAAATCCATATGTATTCCTGTTAACCCTTTGGGGCCTAGTTCCTAGGCCTTTTGTGTATCCATATGCTCTCGCGCTACCGTCCACAGGATGGATATGGGGTGCACAATAAACTAGCCACTTCGGTGGCAAAATCTAATCTAATCGTTCTATAGTGTCGGTGACGGCGATTAGTGAGGCTTCTAGGCACCGTCAGCGTCTGAGGTCTGGTTCGGTGAGAACGAGTTGTGCCTCATTCCAGTTCATCAAATGCCCCGTGGAGTCTCTGTGAGGACACAGGCGTACCTTACATCGTCTCTGTTAGAAGCATTTCGATGCTCATTCAGGCGGACTGCAAGATCTCTGCCTGTCTCGCCTACATATTTCTTGGGACAGAATCCACAGGGGATAGTGTAGACGCCTACTGTAGAAGTTAGAGGTGTGGGGCTGCGTTTCGTAGTGAGGTCTTTGATAGATCTACCATTCGAAAGGGCATGAGCCACTCACTTGTACAATAATGGTGGGACTTGTGGCAGATTCCCTGGTTTATTTTAGAGTGGTTTGATAACTGTGGTGACTTCAGTGGGCTCAGTCGGTGCAAGATAGAGGGAGGTTAGGAAATTCCCATCTAAGTAATCAGTTGCTGGGCTTTTGGTCCCAGGGATTTTACTGTAGTTTCTTTTCTTGAAATACGGTGTTACTGTGTTTCATAAAACCCTGTGTTCCGCGGTCGCAATTAACAACGAGAAGCAATTTTTATACGAAAAAGCGCCCTTCCTCCAAAATTTGCCCCAGTAAACTTAGTGAAATATAGCATTTTTGGGTGGAAGGGAAAAAAAAAAAAATAGAAAAGCCAGATCAGCAATTATAAACAAGGAGGTGACCGTTCGTCATTGTAGGAGCTCCCAGATATCACGGCTTTCAACAGAAGTTATACTTTTGTATCGTCAAAACATATTATCGGGTAGATAATTTCCAGTAGATATTTCAAGTTTTAGCTCAAATCCCCGACCTATGTTTAAAAAAGGGCCCCCTGTCAGAGAGCGACTGGTCCGGACCTTGAGGTCCGAACCCTTTGTGGCCCGAACCGGGATGGTTTCAAACGTTTCGTTGGACAAAAAAGCAGACTGTAAACGGGGGGGTTTTGTGGCCCCCTTTAAACAAAACTTTAAAAAATGGAACGTGGGGTAAGCTGCCCAATATAAAAAAAAGAGTTAGAAAAGAAATACAAATAGCTGAGCTTCATTTAAGGTTTTTAAATAATATTAAAGAGGTTGCTAGTAGAATTGCGTAAATCAACCATTAAAATCTTATAAAGCTGTGTGTAGTCTGGGGTCAGTCAAAAAAAACGGGCTTCAATGGATAAAATTGTTTTTTGTGGAAATTGGTTCACGCCCCTTGTGCAGAATCCGAACTGCTAAAAAAGCAGTATTAAAAAGAGAAGTTTTTTGGGGTATCCCAAAAATGAGGAAAATCTGGGGGACTAAACCCAAAAGGGATTAAAAGAGGACAACATCAAAGCTGCTTTCATGAAAACCTGGAAGCTTTCTAAAACAGATGGGAAAAAAAAATTTGGGGTAAATGGTACCCCCTTTGTATGGCCATGTAGTAAAAAAACGTAGGCTGGGGGTGATGCCCTGGGAGACAGTAATAGAAAAGCTGGGGGTGCTGTCTGGGAGCAGTAAGGGTGAAGTGGGGTGCTGCCCTGGGAGCAAAAAATGGTGAAGCTGGAGTACTGCCCTGGGAGACAGTAAGGGTGAAGTGGGATTTTGTCCAGGTAGTGGGAAATTATACGCAGGAAGGAATACATATAATGACCTCATGGGGGACGGGGCCCTAGTAGGGAAAAAAGGTAGTCAAAGATAGATAAAAACCAATATTGCAAATGAAATACCACAGGAAATAGCAAAAAAGAGGCCCCAAATACAATAGTGAGGAAAAATTACCAAAAACAAGGGTGGGAGTCCATTTTGGGTGCAGGGAGGATGAAGAAAGACAGGGAAACATGCAAAAACGGGGAATACGTCACAAAAAACCCAAGGCAAGCGGAAAAACCAAACCCTGTGCACATACTATGCACTTGGTTCTGTGGCATGGGAAATTGGAAAAAAGTGGGAGTGAAAAATATGACCCCCTAGAAAATGCCCTGCCCAATTGAAACGGAAAAGCAAAATCCCTTTCCGGGAGTTTTTCACCTGAAATGTGTCCCCCTTCAGTACGGAAAGACTGTGCTATAACTTTAAAATTTCCGGGTCCATTAAAGGGGGACAAAAGATACAAAAAAACCAGGCCATGGGAAAAAATGGGTAGCTCGCACTCAAGGGGGAGGGTTTTTTAGTGCCGGAAGGAAAAAAAAACTGGCGGAAAAGGCAGAAATCGTACACAAATCCAGTCATTCCTGGAGTGGAACCCAGTGTGGCCCCCACTCCAAACCCAAAAGATCAGTATAATGCCGGAAAAAAAAAACCCCCCCCAGTCCAAAAAATACCCAGTCGATAACATTCTTCTTTGCAAATATACAGGGTCTAAAGCAGCAACAAAAACAAAAATACCTTTCATCCCTGGATGCTTGCAGAGGCAAAGGCAATGTTTGCGGCTTTCACTGAGACCACTAAAGGTCACTTGACAAAGAAATTGGATCCAGGTTACAAAATATAAGATGTGACAGAGTAACAGGCAAAGGGGGGGGGTTGGCCCGTACATTGAGAGTCACTTGTTTGCACAGAACTGCTTAAAGCCTCAAATGAGTGTGGAAGTTTTTAGCAGTAAAAGGTCGAGAACCAAAACCCTGTCATTGTGGTGTCTACAAACCTGGTGCAAATCCCCGCAATTCCCGGAAAGCTGTTAAAAAATTTACCACTGTTGGAAAATCTTCCAGCTCCTGCACCAAATCTTGCTCCTGGGGGATTTCAACTTAAGGCACCCAAAAAGGGGAATTTAGCAAATAATATTGTTGCAGTAATAACACCCGGAGCAGCTTGATGAAAAATCACACTCACACGAGCTTTTAAATCCTGCACAAAATTTAATTTAAACCGCAATAATGAGCCTACTGATGGAGGGAAAACAAGACCTCATATTTACTAACAATGTGTCTGATAAGAAATGTCCCTATCAAAAAAATTCTCGATCACAACATAATTTAGGGTTTAGACAGTATGCGAGGAGCCCCAGACCGACAAAATGAGACTAGTCAGAGGGAGATTCACAAAATTTAATTCAATAACAAAAACATAAATGGGAAACCAAAATAAAACCAAATCCTAACCGATATAGCTGGGAAGATATATAAAACAAAACAACCCAAAATTATGCCTAGAACAGATTAATCGGTGGCACTCGATGTATGCACAAAGGCTTATTCCTCTAAGAAAAAAGGAGGAGTGTGTAAAAAAGAAAGAGACAGGCGCTCCTTTTCAGGCGACGGAAAAAAAATAACAGAGCGGTAAAAAAGGTCAAATATCTGAATGGCAGGGGCCGGTCAGAGAAATAGCAAGCATCGAATTAGTAAAAGAATCCTTTAGGGTCAGGAATCGCGGAAGAACTAAAACTATAAATGAAATCGAAAGAAAACCCCAAAAATTTTTTCCCCTTTTCCAAATCAAAAACGAGAACAACGCCCAGATTTGGGCCCCCACTTAAACAGAGGGTCTACCAGATGCAGCAAGGAAAGAGTGAGCTACTCAAGCCCCAAATATGACCAGTTTTAGAAACCCGCAAACCAAGAGGTGAAGATCAAAATAAATTTTTTATGAGGGACCCACAAAATTTGTTTAAACAACCCTATCCGATTTTTCCCTGACCCCAAAATGACTTCGAAAGGCGATAAATGAATGCCCATGCCTCTCCCCCAGGGCGACTATGGAACTCTGGTTCATCAAAAATGAAAAGAACCCCCTTTTCGAGCCTTTTCCATCCCATGGAGAGGGAGCATGGACCGGGGGGGCGTCCCCCAGTTCTAAAAACAACAGAATAGCCCCATCCCCAAAGGGGGGAGTAAAGCAACAGAAGAACTACAGCCCAATAGCATAAAAACCCCAATCATAAAATCTTTGAAAGGGTCCTAAGAAGCAAGATCACCACCCATCTAGAAACCCATCAGTTACACAACCCAGGGCAACATGGGTTTAGAACAGGTCGCTCCTGTCTGTCTCAACTACTGGATCACTACGACAAGGTCCTAAATGCACTAGAAGACAAAAAGAATGCAGATGTAATATATACAGACTTTGCAAAAGCCTTCGACAAGTGTGACCATGGCGTAATAGCGCACAAAATGCGCGCTAAAGGAATAACAGGAAAAGTCGGTCGATGGATCTATAATTTCCTCACTAACAAAAACACAGAGAGTAGTCGTCAAAAGAGTAAAGTCCGAGGCAGCTAGGTGAAAAGCTCTGTTCCACAAGGCCCCAGTACTAGCTCCCATCTTGTTCCTCACCCTCATATCCGACATAGACAAGGATGTCAGCCACAGCACCGTGTCTTCCTTTGCAGATGACACCGAATCTGCTGACAGTGTCTTCCATTGCAGACCTGCAAGGCTCCAGGCGGACATCAACCAAATCTTTCAGTGGGCTGCAGAAAAACAATATGAAGTTCAACGATGAGAAATTTCAATTACTCAGATATGGTAAACATGAGGAAATTAAATTTTCATCAGAGTACAAAACAAATTCTGGTAACAAAATAGAGCTAAACACCAACGTCAAAGACCTGGAAGTGTTTCATGTCGGAGGATTCACCTTCAAGGACCATAACTTTGTACAATCGCATCTGCTAGAAAAATGACAGGATGGAAATGAGAACCTTCAAAATGGGGAGGCCAAGCCCATGATGCACTCTTCAGGCACTTGTTCTATCTAGCTGGAAATTGCTGCACCACACTAACAGCACCTTTCAAGGCAGGTGAAATTGCCGACCTAGAAAATGTACAGAGAACTTTCACGGCGCGCATAACGGAGATAAAACACCTCAATTACTGGGAGCGCTTGAGGTTCCCAAACCTGTATTCCCCGGGAACGCAGGAGGAGAGATACATGATTATATACACCTGGAAAATCCCAGAGGGACTAGTTCCCAAATTGCACTCGAAAATCCTCACTACGAAAAGCAAGAGACTTGGCAGACGATGACCATCCCCCAATGAAAAGCAGGGGTGTCACTAGCACGTTAAGAGACCATACAATAAGTGTCAGGGGCCCGAGACTGTTCAACTGCCTCCCAGCACACATAAGGGGGATTACCAACAGACCCCTGGCAGTCTTCAAGCTGGCACTGGACAAGCACCTAAAGTCAGTTCCTGATCAGCCGGGCTGTGGCTCGTACGTTGGTTTGCGTGCAGCCAGCAGCAACAGCCTGGTTGATCAGGCTCTGATCCACCAGGAGGCCTGGTCACAGACCGGGCCGCGGGGGCGTTGACCCCCGGAACTCTCTCCAGGTAAACTCCAGGTAAGCAACACAGACCCCAGCGTATGCCTAGAACAGATTAACTTGGTGGCACTCGATGTATGCACAAGGCTTATTCCTCTAAGAAAAAGGAGGAGTAGATGTAAAATAGAAAGAGACAGGCGCTCCCTTTACAGGCGATGGAAAAGAATAACAGAGCGGCTAAAAGAGGTCAATATATCTGAAATGCGTAGGGAGACACTGGTCAGAGAAATAGCAAGCATCGAACTCAAGCTAAAGGAATCTTATAGGAGTCAGGAATCGCGGGAAGAACTAAAAGCCATAAATGAAATCGAAAGAAACCCAAAGTATTTCTTCTCCTATGCCAAATCAAAATCGAGAAACAAACTCCAGTATTGGGCCCCTACTTAAACAAGATGGGTCCTACAAAGATGACAGCAAGGAAATGAGTGAGCTACTCAAGTCCCAATATGACTCAGTTTTTAGCAAGTCGCTAACCAGACTGAGAGTCGAAGATCAAAATGAATTTTTTATGAGAGAGCCACAAAATTTGGTTAACACAAGCCTATCCGATGTTATCCTGACACCAAATGACTTCGAACAAGCGATAAATGACATGGCTATGCACTCTGCCCCAGGGCCAGACTCATGGAACTCTGTGTTCATCAAGAACTGCAAGAAGCCCCTATCACGAGCCTTTTCCATCCTATGGAGAGGGAGCATGGACACGGGGGTCGTCCCACAGTTACTAAAAACAACAGACATAGCCCCACTCCACAAAGGGGGCAGTAAAGCAACAGCAAAGAACTACAGACCGATAGCACTAACATCCCATATCATAAAAATCTTTGAAAGGGTCCTAAGAAGCAAGATCACCACCCATCTAGAAACCCATCAGTTACACAACCCAGGGCAACATGGGTTTAGAACAGGTCGCTCCTGTCTGTCTCAACTATTGGATCACTACGACAAGGTCCTAAATGCACTAGAAGATAAAAAGAATGCAGATGTAATATATACAGACTTTGCAAAAGCCTTCGACAAGTGTGACCATGGCATAATAGCGCACAAAATGCGTGCTAAAGGAATAACAGGAAAAGTCGGTCGATGAATATATAATTCCTCACTAACAGAACACAGAGAGTAGTCGTCAACAGAGTAAAGTCCGAGGCAGCTACGGTGAAAAGCTCTGTTCCACAAGGCACAGTACTCGCTCCCATCTTGTTCCTCATCCTCATATCCGACATAGACAAGGAAATCAAAGAAACACGTTTGCTAGGAAAACCAGGAAGTAAACACAGTATAATGATCCGACTTCATTCATACGATAAAAGAAAGGACTTAATTAAATCAGCAATTACAATGAAAAATGGAGTGTACATAAATGTGTGTCTAACAAAAAAACGTCAAACTTCTGTTCGCTGAGATAACCTTCAACAGGAAATCAAAATACTCAGTGTTTCACGCGGAGATGGGAAAATACTAGTAAGGAAAACATCAACAGGACAACAATTACTTTCAACTGAACACGATTTCTTACTTCCTTAGGGAAAAGCTGACATTTTTGTAACAGATTAGATAAGTGCCCTTAATACATATATACGTGTGGTGCAATTAGTGTACGTTTCTGTTATATTGTACATTTATTATTTTTAGTATTTTTCATCACTAGCTGATCAAATACTCCAATATCCATACTTCTTTCTTACTACTATAAATGCTCAAAATTTTAAATTACAGTCAAAATCTTACTCCAAGTAATAACTATTCATTATCTTTCTGTCATTTAATTTTGTGTATCATACTTGTTTTTTAGTCACTTTATTATTGTGTAAATGCATTTAGTGTAATTCCCAATACTTTTTTGCAAATACCAAAACTATTTTTGCTAGCTAGTACCAACTACTCATTTTTTTTACTTTTATTGTGCAATAAAACTGTCATTTTATTTAATATTACAAATCAGATCTTACTCCTAAACCAATATTGTCATAGTGTCCACCTGTCCATTTACTTTGTTTCCAATTACTTAATTTTAGTCCTCATATATTTTCTCCTTTATTTTAGTTTATATAAACTACCCTAGTTTATATATTCACAATTGTTTAAAATAATAAGGTGCTATTTCTCAGGTGCTAAAGTAGAATAAGTTCACAACCTTGGCCATTATCTTCCAAGAACTAACCTTAGCTCATTATTTTACATATGTTAAATATATTCAGGTGCTATTTTTTAGCTTTAAGATATTTACTAGGTTTATACTTAATTCTAACTATTGATTCCACTACAAATCTTTGATTACAAGGCATTTGATCCTGATACCAAACCCTTTATTTAATTGACTTAAATGATTCAAAAAGGTTACTGTAAATATACACTGCAGAAAAATCAAGGCACTTCGCAGTGCCCACAACAAACATAACTATCTTTAATTTACAATATAGATCTTTAAGCAAGCATTACGATGACCTATAGCCATTAATAAATTCTTACATGCCGATATGTCCATCATTTCACTACTGAAACCTGGCCTAAAGCCTGATAGTACACGCTGTCTATGCCATTCTGGTTACACAGCATACACAAACTGTAAGGCGCAGACCATCAAGGGGGTGGCACAGCCATATACTACTCCAGACCAACTAGAAGGTATCACTAATGCTTGCACAATGGTATGAACATGGGGGAATATATATAGCCAAAATTCAAATCCAAATACCTACAAACTCTCACATTGATAAACATTTACAGAGTCACCCAGTCACGCATTAGCCAATTTAGTCAAAAACTAGGAAGTTGATACTGCATGCACGCATGAACAAAGATCACTTACTACTCTCAGCGAGACTTCCAATATAAATTCCTTGCAAGGACAAGGACCACACGTTACTGAATTCACACACATGAGTAACTGTATGTTGCTACAACAGTAAACCAAACCTAAAGAGTTACAGAGACTAGTGTTTTCCCTAACTTGACCACATCTGGACCCAACCCAGATCCCCTTTAAATCAAGGCATAATTACAGATAATACCACAGACCACTACCCTACTTTTATCATAACAACTCTTGGTAAATTTACCCCAAGACACTACTAAGTCACATTTCAGACTTCACAATGAGGCAGCCTTAATAACTTCACAACAGCAGTAGAAACATTTGACTGGCACCACTGAGCTAGAAATCTATACAGATATAGACGAAATGTATTAATAACTTTTCTAAATAAAGGCCCCAAGACCTCTATAACAGCACTGCCTTAAAAAAATAAACTAGATTGGACTGCTAGAGACTGATACAGTCCCTGGTTAACACCCAGCATTCTCAAAAATCCATATATACAAAAACACCAATATGGAAAAACAGTACAGAATGGGACACATAAACCCAGCGACCAAACAAAAACGATTAATCGTCATCTAACCAGCCTGCATAAGAAGGGCAAAAAATAGTATTACGAGAAAGATTATCCAATTACGAGGTGATATAAAAAACTGGAAACCCTTATCTGAAATTTAGGAACAAAAAAAAGGTATCAGGAACAGAAAAATCAAGGCTAACAAAACAAGATAACCCCCAACTCCAATGACTAAAACAGCACAAACAAGACTCAATGTTTTCTTGCCACTATAGGAAAAACCTTGCGGAAAAAATCCCAAGTTTAAATACCCACACACTAAGCTCCGACAAAACCCAACAGAAGTCCCTTATTATCAACACATCAAAGAAAAGACAGGAGATTTAAATACCTTACACCCTTTATATACAAAAAAGCTTCGAAAATTTACTGTCCACCAATCATTGCAAACACTCTTTAACAATCCATCGAGTCCTTACCATCACCACAGTTCCAAAAATAGCGAGGGTCACCCGATACATAAAGGTGGAGACAAGCAGACTTGAATGACTATAGGCATTATCAACTTACACCTCTCTTAAAATCCTTGAAAATTAATTCATAAGCGATCTATTCCTTCCTCTTCTCCACAACATATCAACCCCTGTAGTTTGGTTCAGGCCTAATTAATAAATACGACTGCTGCTATTATACACATGCTAGAACAAATATACCACTGCCACTAGGAAAAAAGAAATCTCATATGGGGTCTTCATTGATTTACGTAATGCTTTTGGATACTGTTTAACCATGACATTGCCTCCACGTAAAATTGTCACACTATGGTATAAGAGGGCACTCCTCAACTACTCAAGTCATACCTCAGAACAGAAAGCCAATCTGGGTACACAAGTTGGGGCAAAATCTTCCGCACAGCGAAATGACAGTTGTTTGTCCACAGGAAAGTGTCTAGGCTCTTCTCTTTCTCCCTATACATAAATGGACCTACCCAACAGTTTCCCAATTCTAAAACCACACTATTGCAGATGACATAAAACGTTTCTCCCACCCGAGGCCAGTCACGCTAGCAATAATGTAACTAGTGAATTACAGAAATATCTACCTGGATGATGATTAACTAGCTACTTCCTATATTTGACAAAACCTACTTCATTCAGGTTGGTAAACAGAGTACCGAAGTCCTTTAACATAATGATAAACGGCATAATATTTCCCTAACAAACTCACAGAGGGAAAATTCTTAGGAATCCACTTGATAATAGACTCAAATTTCAAAACCTCATGTACAACAAATTTCAAGAAAAATTCAAGACTGTAGGCATATATCGGAAGATACGGTACTATTGTTCCACAGTCAGCCCTCCTGACCTATATCACTCACTTATTTACCCCTATTCACTATGGAATTTGGCATGGGGCTCAACAAACATTAAACATCTCAAACCTTAATTCCCAACAAAAGGCCTGCAGTAAGAATGGATAACAAATTCCCCATCCAGGCAACAAACTCCACAATATTCAAAACACTAAACCTACCTCACCATACAAAAACATCCATACTTAATACTGCACCGATTACATACATAGAACACTTTCTCTCTGATTTAACCCTCCCCTCAAACATTATTGCCACCTCAACAGAAACACATGACCATAACACAAGAACAGATCATCTTTGATGTTCCTCGTGTCCATCTCAACTATGTAAAAACTCGTTTGCAAATAAAAGGCCAAATCTGGAATTCATTACCTGTGAATACAAGAAACTCTGTTTACACTTTCAAGATCTTCATAAAAACAATTACTCAACCACACCTAAAATAAATATTGAAATAACTGTGTCAGCACTGGAATGTATAACTGTGACCTCTATAATTATGTTTTTTTAATTAATTACAATACCTAACTGAATACTCATTCTCTTCAATGCGCAGTAACTATTAATGGATCACATGCCTGTTGATGCACTACAAATGGTATATTGAAATAGTTTATACTGAACATTTTGTTATATTATACATTGTTATACTACAAATCTGTACAACTATAACACTTCTTAATTGAAATGTTCAAATTTCATTGTTTAAAATACTCATTTGTACTTGATGTTGTATTTTGTTTACTGTAATGTTTACCACTGAATATATCATTGCATAGTTAATCTTAAGTTAATTTTAAGCTTCCCATAATGATCTGCATACAAGGGGCTTTGTCATGTATACCCAACTACTATAATTCCTTGTATAAGTATGTATCATGTTCAACTACTATAATTCCTTGTATAAGTATGTATCATGTTCAACTACTATAATTCCATGTATAAGTATGTATCATGTTAACTACTTAATTCATTGTATAAGTATGTATTCATGTTCGACACTACATTAATTCCTTGTATAAGTATGTATCATGTTCAAGTACTATAATTCCTAGTATAATATGTATCATGTCAATACTATAATTCGTCTGTATAAGTATGTATCATGTTCAATACTATAAATTCTTGTATAAGTATGTTCATGGTCAACTACAATTAATTCCTTGTATAGTATTGTTTCAAGTTCAACTACTATAATTCCTTGGTTAAGTATGTATCATGTTCAACTACTATAATTCTTTGTATAAGTATGTATCTGTTCAAATACTATTAATTCATTGTATAAGGATGTATCATGTTCAAACTATATAAATTCCTTGTATATAAGTTATGTATCATGTTCAATTACTAATAATTCCTTGTATATAGTAAGTATCATGTTCAAACTACTAGACATCCTTGTATAAGTATGTATCATGTTCAAACTATAATAATTCCGTGTATAAGTAGGTTATATGTTCAAATACTATTTAATTCCTTGTTAAGTCTGTATCATGTTAATACTTCTTATTCCTTGTATAAGTATGTATCATGTTCAACTACTATAATTCCTTGTTTAAGTATGTATCATGATTCAATACTATAATTCCTTGTATAAGTATGTATCATGTTCATTTCTATAATTCCTTATTAAGTTGTATCATGTTCAACTACTATAATTCCTTGCTATAAGTATGGTATCTGTTAAACACTATAATTCTTGTATAAGTATGTATCACGTTCAACTACTATAATTCCTTTTTTAAGTTATTGTATCATGTTCAACTCACTATAATTCATTGTATTATACGTATGTATCATGTTCAACTACTATAATTCGTGGTATAAATATGTATCATGTTTCAAACTACTCTAATTCCTTGTATTATAAGTATGTATCATGTTCAATACTGATAATTCCTTGTGTAAGTATGTACACTGTTCCCAACTATATAATTCCTTGTATAGTATGTATCATGTTCAAACTATATAAATTCATTGTGTAAGTATGTATCATGTTTAACTATATAATTCCTTGTATAAGTATGTATCATGTTCACTCTATAATTCTTGTTTTAAGTATGTATCATGTTCAACTATACTAATTCCTTGTATAAGTTTGTATCATGTTCAACTACTATATTCCTTGTATAAGTATGTATCATGTTCAAACTACTATAATTTCCTTCGTTATAAGTATGGTATCATGTTCAATACTATAATTCTTCGTATAAGTATGTATCATGTCAAAACTAACTTCTAATTCCTAGTATAAGTATGTATCATGTTATACTATAATTCCTTGGTAAGTATGTATTCATGTAAAAATATAATTCCTTGTATAAGTATGTATCATGTTCAACTACTATAATTCCTTGTTAAGTATGTAGAATGTTCAACTACTTATAATTCCTTGTATAAGTATGTTCATGGGTCAACTACTTTAATTCTTGTATAAGTAGTCTCAGTCCAAACTACTATAATTCTGTGTTTAAGTATGTATCATGTTCAACTACTATAATTCTTGTATAAGTATGATATCATGTCCAACTACTATAATTCATTGTTATGTATGTATCATGTTCAATACTATAATTCCTTGTATAAGTATGTATCATGTTCAACTATATATTCTTGTACAAGTATGTATCATGTTCAACTACATAATCCTTGTACAAAGTATGTCTCGTGTCAACTATATAATTCCTTGTACAAGTTGTATCATGTCAACTACTACTAATACCTTGTACAAAATTATGTATCATGTTCAACTACTATAAATTCCTTGTTTAATTTTTTTTTTTTCTAATGTATATGTCCAACTACTTAATTTTGTTATAAGTATGTATCATGTCCAACTATATAATTCCTTGCTATAAGGATGTATCATGTCCAACTACTATAATTCCTTGTATAAGTATGTATCATGTTCAACTACTATAATTCCTTGTATAAGTATGTATCATGTTCAACTACTATAATTCTTGTATAAGTATTGCATCATGTCAACTACTATAATTCTGTATAGGATGTATCATGTTCAACTACTAATAATGCGTTGTATAAGTATGTATCATGTTCAACTTTATATTTCCTTGTATAAGTTGTCTATGTTCAACTACTATAATTCTTTTTAAGTATGTATCTGTCAACTTTATAAATCTTGTATAAGTATGTTAATGTTTCAACTACTATATTCATTTGTATAGTATGTATCATGTTTAACTCCTTTAATTCCTTGTACATGTATGTTCATGTCCAACTACTATAATTCCTTGTATAGTATGTATCATGTTCAATACTATAATTCCTTGTATAAGTTTGTATTCATGTTCAACTACTATAATTCGTGTACATGTATGTCTATGTCCAACTTACTATAAATCCTTGTACAAGTATCGTATCATGTCCAACTACTATAATTCCTTGTACAGTATGTATCATGTTCAAATACTATAATTCCTTGTATATGAATCATGTCCAACTACATTAAATTCTGTATAAGTATGTATCATGTCCAACTACATAATTCCTTTATAAGAATGTCTCATGTTAACTACTATAACTACCTTGTATACGTATGTATCATGTTCAATACTATAATTCCTTGTATAAGTATGTATCATGTTCAACATCTATAATTCCTGTATAAGTATGTATCATGTTAACTACTATAATTCCTTGT
Organism: Cherax quadricarinatus; assembly: GCF_026875155.1. Classification (NCBI taxonomy): domain Eukaryota; kingdom Metazoa; phylum Arthropoda; class Malacostraca; order Decapoda; family Parastacidae; genus Cherax; species Cherax quadricarinatus. The sequence goes on from NC_069399.1 coordinate 33,491,846, forward strand.
TATAAGTATGTATCATGTTCAAATACTATATTCCTTGTATAAGTTATGTAAATGTTCAACTACTATAATTCCCTTGTTGTATAATGTATGTATCATGTTCAACTACTTAATTCCTTGTATAAGTAAGTAATCATGTTTCAACTACTATAATTCCTTGTACAAGTATGTTCATGTTCAACTTTACTTTAATTCCTTGTATAAAGTATGTATCATATTCAATAACTTTAATACCTTGTATAAGTATGTACATGTATAATACTATAATTCTTGCTATAAGTATGTATATGTTAAATACTATAATTCCTGTACAAGTATGTATCATGTCCAAACTACTATAATTCCTAGTATAAGTATGTATCATGTTCAACTACTATAATTATTGTATAAGTATGTTTCATGTTTACTACTATAAGTCCTTGTATAGTATGTATCATGTTCAACTACTATAATTCACTTGATTAAGTATGTATTCATGTTCAACTACTATAATTCTTGTACAAGTATGTATCATGTCCAACTACTATATTCCTTGTATTAGTATGTATATGTTCAAACTACTATTAATTCCTTGTATAAGTATGTGTCATGTTCAATAATATAATTCTTGTATAATTATGTATCAGGTCAACTACTATTAATTCCTTGTATAGTATGTATCATGTCAACTTCTATAATTACTTGTATAAGTATGTATTCATGTTCAACTTACTATAATTACCTTGTATAAGTTGTATCATGTTCAATATTAATTCCTTGTATAGTATGTATCATGTTCAAACTTCTATAATTCCTTGGTATAGGTATGTATCATGTTCAACTACTATATTCCTTGTATTAAGTATGTATATGTTAACTACTATAATTCCTTCTGGATAAGTATGTATCATGTTCAAACTACTCATAATTCTTGGTAAGTATGTATCATGTTTCAACTTCTATAAGTCTTGTTATAAGTATGTATCATGTTCAACTACTCTCCCCGATGTTCAACTACTATAATTCCTTTGTATAATGTAATGTCTCATGTTCTACTACTATAATTCCTTGTAATAAGTTTCGTCTCATGTTCAACTTCTTCTATAATTCTTGTATAAGTATGTAATCAGGTTCAAATCTACTATAATTTCTTTGTATAAGTATGATATCTTGTTCAACTTACTATAATTCCCTTGTTACAGTATGTATCATGGTCAACTACTATTATTCCTTGTTATAGTATGTATCATGTTCAACTACTATAATTCCTTGTACAAGTATGTATCATGTTCAACTACTATAATTCCTTGTATAAGTATGTATCATGTTCAACTACTATAATTCCTTGTACAAGTATGTATCATGTTCAACTACTATAATTCCTTGTACAAGTATGTATCATGTTCAACTAATATAATTCCTTGTACAATTATTTATCATGTCCAAATAAAGTATTGTATCTGAACCTAACGTTCTGGAATTACCTGATATTCGTCTTTCACAGAATAAACTAGAAGAAGAATCACAAATCACACTGCAACTAGTTATATAAGATACTTTATGTATTAGAGAAGGAATATCTTCTTTGCTTCCTCCCTCCTCACAACCTTTTTATTTTTATTTGAGGTAGATTCTGGTAGGTCAACCTGTCCTGTTTATGTTGATGTAGACCTTTGTAGTTAATCTATCCTAACCTGTCTTCATAAATATGACTCAATTTCTTAATTAGTATTTTTAAATAAATTTCTTATTTAACTTCCTCTGAAGTTAAGTAGAGTTTTAAAAATGTCGTTGTTGTGAAAAAAATGAACGATATTAATAATATATAGATTGCATAACTCTAATAATACGAAAACAGTCAACACAACACATAAGTAATAATTTTAGAAGATTTCATTTCAGTCACACATCAGACTGCTTCAGAAACAGCGTAATTTGGTTCAGGTGTTTCCACTGTTGCTGACGTTGGTTCTTGAGATTTATTGATCCCTCTCTGAAGCAACAAAATCAAACAGTAGGTAGTAACCCAATAACATCAGCAACACCATATTTAGCTACAAATTAACTATACATAGGTCAGTTGGCCCCGCCGCCCCTCTCTAAAACTAGCAGCAATTGTAACAAACCTAACGAAGTTGTCAAGACAAACTAATGAGAAGCCCTGTGTAGTAGTTATTAGTCTTGTTGACCCCTCAAGGGGTGGAAAATGGTTCCTTGATGTTGGGTGAGGGGGGCTCTTGGAATTTATGGGAATGGAGGATCTGAGCTCCGTTCCCCGAATTAAGCTCTGATTGCCTTCCACATCCCCCCCCCCAGGCGCTGTATCATCCTCGGGTTTTAGCGCTTCCCCCTTGATTATAATAATAGTGTAGTCTGTTGAAGGGCGAGTATTCGCCTGTAATATTCACTTGTAGCACCAAAACCATGTATTGTAAATATCATAGATTATTGTGCTTAAGGACAGCCCATAAACAGCACTCGTTACTGTAGTTACAATTGACTGGGAAAACCTGGAGCCCCATGGGGAGCCCGAAACTTGGAGAGCCAAGATGATGGATGTGGTGCTGGAAAACCTCATGCATCAACATGTTAGGGACACTACCAGAGAGAGAGGTGAGGATGATCCAGCAAGACTAGACCTTGTATTCACCTTAAGTATTTCAGACATCTAGTGATCATGTGATTCTGTGCTTTGAAGACATAGCTGAGCTAAAAGTGGAGAGAGTAGCAGGAATAGGATGGGTGAAGCCAAACTACAAAAGGAGTGACTACACAGGCATAAGGAACTTCCTACAAGATGTTCGGTGAGAAAGAGAATTGTCAGGAAAACCAGTAAAAGAAATGATGGGGAACATGACGCCAAAATGCAAGGAGGCAGAAGAGAGCTTTGTTCCAAAGGGAAACGGAAATAATGGGAAGATCAGAAAGAGCACTTGGTTCACCCAAAGGTGTAGGGAGGCAAAAACTAAGTGCACTATAGAATGGAAAAACACAGAAGACAAAGGACCCAGAAAAATAATGAGATTAGATGAAGAGCCAGAACCGAATATGCACAGATAAGAAGGGAGGCTCAGCAACAATACAAAAATAACAGAGCATCGAAAGTCAAGTCTGACCCAAAGCTGTTGTACAGTCACATCAGGAGGAAAACAACAGTCAAGGACCAAGTAAACAGGGTGAGGAAGGAAGGTAGAGAGTTCACAAGAAACGACCAAGAAGTATGTCAGGAGCTCAGCATGAGATTTAAAAAAGTATTTTCAGTGGAGACAGGAAGGACTACAGGAAGTCCGAATAGGGAGGTACACCAAAAAGTGCTGGATGAATTACACACAACCGAGGGGGAACTGTAGAAGCTGCTGTGTGAATCTTATACCTCAAAGGCCTGGGACTGAACATATTTCCGTGGATCCTTAGAGAGGGATCAGTGATGGTGTGTGTGCCACTAACAAAAATTTTCAACACATCCATCGAAACTGGACAACTACCTGAGGTATGGAAGATGGCAAATGTAGTCCCAATTTTTAAGAAAAGGACAGCCACGAGGCATTAAATTACAGACCTGTGTCACTGATGTGTATAGTATGCAGAGTCATGGAGAAGATCATCAGGAGGAGAGTGGTGGAGCTCTTAGAAAGACACAAGCTTATAAAAGACAACCAGCACGGTTTCAGGGAAGGAAAATCCTGTGTCACAGGATGTGACACAGGATGTGAATAATATAACGGAAGAGATACACTCAGAAGTGTCTCTGTTTGCAGATGATGTAAAGTTAATGAGGAGAATTAAATCGGATGAGGATCAGGTAGGACTACAAAGAGACTTGGACAGGCTACAAACCTGGTCCAGCAACTGGCTCCTTGAATTTAACCCCTCAAAATGCAAGGTCAAGAAGGAAGAGGAAGGGCAAAGAAGACAGTAGACAGAGTATGGTCTAGGTGGCCCAAGAATGCATACCTCACTCAAGGAAAAAGATCTTGAGGTGAGTATAATACCGAGACATATCTTAAGGTGCACCAGAGAATGGAAAAGGTACAGGAGGCAAAGGACCCAGGAAAATAGAGAGACTAGTCGAAGAGCCAGAAACGAGTATGCACAGATAAGGAGGGAGGCCCAGCGACAGTACGAAAACGACATAGAATCGAAAGCCAAGTCTAACCCAAAACTGCTGTATAGCCACATTAGGAGGAAGACAACATTCAAAGACCAGGTGACCAGGCTGAGGAAGGAAGGTGGGGAACTCACCAGAAGCAATCAAGAGGTATGTGAGGAGCTCAACAAGAGGAAGTATTTACAGTGGAGACAGAAAGGCCTCTGGGTGGACCGCTCGAGGGGGCCCCCAACAACGGATTATACCATCAAGTGTTAGATGAATACCGCAATGAGGAGGGGTGAAGAAGTGCTAAGGGACTTGATACCTCAAAGGCAATGGGCCAGAAAACATCTCCCCATGGGTCCTTAGAGAGGAGAGGCAGAAATGCTTGTGTGTGACATTAAACCACCAATTTTTCAACACATACTTGAAACTGGGCCAACTACCTGAGGTATGGAAGACTGCAAAATGTAGTTCCCCATATTTAAAACGGGAGGACAGAAAAGAAGGCACTTAACTATCGACCCTGTGTCATTGACGTGCATAGTATGCAAAGTCAATGGAGAAAGATTATCAGAAGGAGAGTGGTGGAGCCACTGGAATGGAACAGATTATAACCGCCAACAGCACGGATTTTTTGGAAGGCAAATTCTGTCACAAACTACTGGAGTTTTATGATAAAGTACAGAAGTAAGACACGAGAGAGAGGGATGGGTTGATTGCATCATATTTGGACTACAAGAAGGTCTTTGGACAGTTCCTCACAGGGAGATTGGTGGCAGAAGAAACTAGAGGATCAGGTGCGTATAACAGGAAAACAAAGGGGCACTGCAATGGATCAGAGAATACCTGACAGGGACGCAACAACGAGTCATGGTACGTGATGAGGTCCCACAGTGGGCCTTGTGACAGAGCGGGGTCCCACAGGGGGGTCGGTTAGGACCAGTGCTATTTTAGTATAGGTGAGATGACATGATGGAAGGGTTAGACTCAGAAGTGTCACTGTTTGCAGATGATGTGAAGTTGATGAGGAGAAAATTAAAACTGATGAGGATCAGATAGGACTTCAAAGAGTTCTGGACAGGCTGGACTCCTGGTCCAGCAAGTGGCTTCCCGAATTTAACCCCTCCAAAGGCAAAATTATGAAGATCGGAGAAGGGCAAAGAAACCACAGACGGAGTATAGGCTAGGTGGCTAGGGACTGCAAACCTCTCTCAAGGAGAAAGATCTTGGGGTGAGTATAACACCGAGCACGTCTCCGGAAGCACACATCAACCAGATAACTGCTGCAGCATATGGGCTCCTGGCAAACCTGAGAATAGCGTTCCGATACCTTAGTAAGGAATCGTTTGAGGCACTGTACATTGTGTACGTCAGGCCCATACTGGAGTATGCAGCACCTGTTTGGAACCCACACATGATCAAGCACGTCAAGAAACTAGAGAAAGTGTAAAGGTTTGCGACAATGTTAGTTTTAGAGCTAAAGGGAATGTCCTACGGATAAAGGTTAAGGGAAATCGGCCTGACGATACTGGAGGACAGGAGGGTTAGGGGGGACATGGTAACAACATACATAATACAGCCAGAAATTGACAAGGTGGACAGAGACAAGATGTTCCAGAGATGGGACACAGAAACAATGGGTCACAATTGGAAGCTGAAGACTCCGATGAGTCACAGGAATGTTAGGAAGTATTTCCTCAGTCAAAGAGTTGTCAGGAAGTGGAGTAGCCTAGAAAGTGACGTATTGGAAGCAGGAACCACATAGTTTAATTCAGCTCCTGGAGCAGGGATCTTTACATCTCCGCAAGACTGCATCTCCTTGGACTGTAAGAAGGTTTTCAACACAGTACCACACAAGAGATTGGTTAGGAAGCTAGAGCAACGGGCAGGAAATGAAGGGAAAGTACTGTAATGGATCAGGGAATACCTGACAATAAGGAAAGCACGGGTGTCGGTACGAGACAAATTGTCAGAGTAGGTGTATGTGTCGACTGGGGTTCGACAAGGGCCACTCATAGATCCAGTACTCTTTCCTGTATACGTGAATGACATGGCGGAAAGGATAGTCAGAGGTGTCCCCGTTCGCAGACCATGTGGAACTAATGAGGAGAGTACAAGCGGACTAGGATCAGGGAAGCCTTCAAGGGGATCTGGAAAGGCTGAAATCCTAATCTGCCAAATTGATCGTGGAGTTTAACCCCAGCAAGTGCAAAGTTATGAAGCTTGGGAAAGACAAAGGAGACCGCAAACGGAGTACAGCTTGAGAGGTCAGAGGCTGAATAACTCAAGAAAAAGAATCTTCGGGTGAGCATCATACCGAGCACATCTGATGCGCACATCAGCTAAATAACTGCTGCATCAACGGAATAAATTAATTTGATAAAATGAAATTGCTGGCCCACAGATGGCTCCAACTTCACCCTGTTACCTACTTGCATGTATCATAACAATAAAAATGCTTTAAATGAGCTGATATAGGCAACAGCTCTCGGCTTGTAAGTTAGGAATCCTTGAACCTTGTAAAACCCTATTAAAAAAATAGGCGGGAGAGAGAGAGAGAGAGAGAGAGGAATGAGGGGGAGGGAGAGAGAGAGAGAGAGAGGAGAAAGGGGGGAGGGAGAGATAGATGAGAGAGAGAGGAGAGGGGGAGGGATGAGCGAGAGAGAGCGAGGAGAGGAGGGGGAAGGGAGAAGCAGTGTTAGGCGCAGTAAGAGGTGTACTCAACTTAATTGTGGTTGAAGGGGTCGAGTTCAGCTCCAGGGCCCAGTCTCTTCATGATCGCTACTAGGTCATCTCTCTCTCTGCTCCTGAGTTCCTGAGCTTTGTCATACCTCGTCTTAAAGCTATGTTATAGTTCCTCCCCCCACTATATCACTTGTTGGGGCTATTCCACCCCCTACGCTCTTTTCAAAGAAAAATTTCCAAAATCCATCGACTCGTTGACTTACCCCAATTGTGACCCCCTTGCTTCGTGTTCCCTCTTTGGAAAAAACCTTCTCTGTTACCTTATCTTTTCCAGCGTATTTTGTATGCCGTTATATGTCCCCCCCTGACCCCCTTCCCCAAATGTCGCAGTCGTTTTCCCCTAAACCTTTTCTCGTAGACATCCCCTGAGCTCTGGATACCCTTTGTTAAAACCCTTTCCCTTCTCTAATTTCTTGACGTGCTTAAACCGGGTGGAGTTCCAAACTGGTGCTGCAATCCATTTGGGGCCTGATGTACACATGTACAGTGTCTTGAACGATTTTACTAAGGTTCGGAACGCTATTCCGGGTTTGCCGGCGCCCCAATGCTGCAGCGTTATCTGGTTGATGTGTGCCTCCGGAGACATGCTCGGTGTTATGGTCACCCAAATCTTTTCTCCTTGAACGGGGTTTTGCAGTCTTTGGCCACCTAGCTATATCAGCCCTGGGTTTTTTCTTTCCCCTTCTCCGATTTTCAGACTGCATTTGGCGGGGTTGAATTCAAGAAGCCATTTTGCTGACCAGTGTCCCGTCGTCCCCGGGGTCTTTGAAGTCCTGCCTGATCCTCATCTGTTTAATTCCCTATTAACTTACACGTTGTAACAGGGACACTTCTGAGTCTAACCCTTCCATCATGTCGTTCACATATACCAGAAATAGCACTGGTCCTAGGACCGACCCCTGTGGGACCCGGCTCGCCACAGGTGCCCACTGTGATACTTCATCACGTACCATGACTCGTTGTTGCCTCCCTGTCAGGTATTCTCTGATCCATTGCAGTGCCCTTCCTGTTATATGAGCCAGATCCTCTAGTTTCTGCACTAATCTCTTGTGAGGAACTGTGTCGAAGGCCTTCTTGCAGTCCAGGAAAATGCAATCAACCCACCCCTCTCTCTCGTCTCTTACTTCTGTAATTTTGTCATAAAACTCCAGAAGGTTTGTGACACAGGATTTGCCTTCCATGAATCCATGCTGGTTATCGTTTATAATCTTGTTCCGTTCCAGGTGCTCCACCACTCTCCTGACAATCTTCTCCATGACTTTGCATACTATACAGGTCAGTAAAACAGGTCTGTAATTTAGTGCCTCTTTTCTGTCTCCTTTTTCAAAAATGGAAGCTACATTTGCGGTCTTCCATACCTCAGGTAGTTGCCCAGCTTCAAGGGATGTGTTGAAGACTGTGGTTAATGGCACACACAGTATATCTGCTCCCTGCCTGAGGACCCACGGGGAGATGTGTGTGTGTGTGTGTGTATGCGTGTGTGTGTGTGTGTGTATGTGTGTGTGTACTCACCTAGTTGTACTCACCTAGTTGAGGTTGCGGGGGTCGAGTCCGAGCTCCTGGCCCCGCCTCTTCACTGATCGCTACTAGGTCACTCTCCCTGAGCCGTGAGCTTTATCATACCTCTGCTTAAAGCTATGTATGGATCCTGCCTCCACTACATCGCTTCCCAAACTATTCCACTTACTGACTACTCTGTGGCTGAAGAAATACTTCCTAACATCCCTGTGATTCATCTGTGTCTTCAGCTTCCAACTGTTGTGTGTGTGTGTGTGTGTGTGTGTGTGTGTGTGTGTGTGTGTGTGTGTGTATGCGTGTGTGTTTTGTATGTGTGTATGTGTGCGCGTGTGTGTGTGTGTGTGTGTGTGTGTGTGTGTGTGTGTGTGTGTGTGTACTACCTAATTGTGGCTGCAGGGGTCGAGACTCAGCTCCTGGCCCCGCCTCTACACTGATCGCTACTAGGTCCTCTCTCTCTCTGCTTATTGAGCTGTATCATACCTCTTCTTAAAACTATGTATGGTTCCTGCCTCCACTACTTCACTTGCTAGGCTATTCCACTTCCTGACAACTCTATGACTGAAGAAATACTTCCTAACGTCCTGTGACTCGTCTGAGTCTTCAGCTTCCAGTTGTGACCCCTTGTCCCTGTGTCCCCTCTCTGGAACATCCTATCTCTCTCCACCTTGTCTATTCCCCGCAGTATCTTGTATGTCGTTATCATGTCTCCCCTGACCCTTCTGTCCTCCAGTGTCGTCAGTCCGATTTCCCTTAACCTTTCCTCGTACGACATTCCCTTGAGCTCTGGGACTAGCCTTGTTGCAAACCTTTGTATTTTCTCTAACTTCTTGACGTGCTTGACCAGGTGTGGGTTCCAGACTGGTGCTGCATACTCCAGTATGGGCCTAACATACACAGTGTACAGTGTCTTGAACGATTCCTTATTAAGGTATCGGAACGCTATTCTCAGGTTTGCCAGGCGCCCGTATGCTGCAGCAGTTATTAGGTTGATGTGTGCCTCCAGTATTATGGTCACCCCAAGGTCTTTCTCCCTGAGTGAGGTCTGTAGTCTTTGTCCACCTAGCCTATACTCTCTGCGGTCTTGTTTGCCCCTCCCCAATCTTCATGACTTTGCATTTGGCTGGGTTGAATTCGAGAAGCCAGTTACTGGACCACATGTCCAGCACGTCCAGGTCTCTTTGCAG
>NC_069399.1:33501861-33537427 GCF_026875155.1 Cherax quadricarinatus
GGGTTAAAGTTCCTGCAGCATCTTCCATACGGGGCTGTTTACCCATTTTCCACCCCTGCTAGGCCTGTTATCTTCCAACGATGTTTTTTTAAAAGTGCTGGAATGCAGCTGGTAAAACGTGGATCTACCAAACCTGGTTCTCCATTCATCTTCGGGTTTTTGCAGGGAGAACTGTCTCTTAAACTTATCAAACCATCCTTTATTGCTGGTAGTCAGGATGGGTGATTGTAGGATGTCCTTGTTCTGCATGGTGCTAGCCTCATCATGGCCAACATATCATACAGTCTTTTCCTTTGCACGAATCCACTGCTGTCTAGGGGATTTCCTTTTCTTTTTTGGTCTGAAATCCACACAAATTATGCTGATTCCATCTTAGACATTGCAGTGTTTCTTACATGTGACACTTTGCTTGGCTGAGGGAGGAGCAGTAGGTAAATAGTGCCGCCTTACCTTCGCCTCATTTTTTTTGATAAAGCGCACTGTGCTTTCATTTACATTAAATAATTTTCCAATGGCAGAACTGCTCAAATAACCTGCCCCTACACTTGTCTAGCAATTCACCATCTCCTCCAGATTCATGACTTTCTTTGAGCACTTAGGGGTTGGCTCATCAATAGCAGTTGCTGCTCACTTGGGGGCCATACTTGCAACACCACACAAACACACATGTACAGTGGGACACACAAACAGCACAAAACCAACGCAAAGAGTAACTGGACAATGACTGAGTGACTGGCAGACTGGCAGGCTGGCTGCCGGTTGAGGGGGTAAGAGGGAGGGTAGTGGGGGACACGGCAGGAAGCATAAATATGTTTGGGAGTGGCTGGGCATTCGCGAATGTTCGAAGCTCGCAAAGGTGGAACTCGCGAATGTGGAGGGCCACCTGTAATTACACTATGCAGTGTTAATGACTGTGCACATGCTCAAGACTGATGATCCTACTGCTCAAAAACAATTTTTACTCCTTACACAACCCTTCCTGCCCTAATATTGTCTCCTTTATTTTAGCTTTAAAAACTACCTTAGCTCATTATTTTTTTCATTTGTTAAATAATTCAGGTGCTATTTTTTAGCTTTAGAATATTTACTTTTTTTTATACTTAATTTAACTATAGATTCTCTACAAACTTTTGATTACAAGCATTGATCCTGATACCAACCTCTTATTTTTAAAGACTTAAATGATTCAAACAGTTACTGTAATTACTACACAGCAGAACAATCAAAGGCACTTCTCAGAGCCAACAACAACATAACTATCTTAACTACAATATCGATCTTTAGCAAGCATTACGATGACCCCCTAGCATTACAAATTCCTTGCATGCCAATATGTCCATCATTACACTAACTGAAACCTGGCTAAAGCCTGATACTACAGATGTCTATGCCATTCCTGGTTTACACAGCCATACACAACTGTAGGCCAGACCAACAAGGGGGTGGCACGCTATATACTACTCAGACCAACTAGAATGTATCACTAATATTTGGGCACAAGGGATGAACAGGGGGAAATTTATATAATAGCTAAATTCAATCCAAATACCTACAAAAACCTCTCACAGTGATAAACATCTACAAGTTCCACAATCAAACATCAGCCAATTTAGTCAAACCTAGGAAGTATGATAATGATGCACGCATGAACAAAGATCACTTACTACTCTCAGGTGACTTCAATATAAATCCCTGCAAGACCGGGACCCACACGTTACTGAATTCACAAACACAATGAGTAACTGCATGTTGCTACCAACAGTAACAAAACCTACAAGAGTTACGGAGACTAGTGTTTCCCTACTTGACCACATCTGGACCAACACCATATCTCCTTTAAAATCGGGCATAATTACAGATAATACCACAGACCCACTACCCTACTTTCCTCATAACAACTCTTGGTAAAATCCCCCAAGACACTACTAAAGTCACCTTCAGACTTCACAATGAGGCAGCCATTAATAACTTCACAACAGCAGTAACAAACATTGACTGGCACACTGAGCTAGAAATCTATACAGATATTGACGAATGGTTTAATAATTTTCTAAAAAAGACCCAATACCTCTGTAACAAGCACTGCCCTAAAAAAACTAAACAGATGACAGCTAAGAGACTGAACAGTCCCCGGCTAAACACCCAGCATTCTCAAATCCATAAATACAAAACACCGATTGAAAACAGTACAGAATGGGTCACTAACCCGAGACCAAACAAAACGTTACTCGTCAATCCTAACCAGCCTGATAAGAAGGGCAAAAAAACTGTATTTTGAGAACAGATTATCCAACTTACGAGGTGAAAATAAAAAAGACCTGGAAAACCCTATCAGAAATTCTGGGAACAAAAAAGATATCACGAAATAGCGAAATAAATTAGCAAAATCAGATGAAACCCCCAAATCCCACCAACAAAAAACAGCAAACAGACTCAATGATTTCTTCTCCACTATAGGACAAAACCTTGCCAATAAAATCCCAAGTCAGATACCCCACCAAATGACTACCTCACTGCAACTACCCGAACACACTGTTCCTAGCTCCGACTAACCCATAGAAGTCTCCCTTTATTATCAACACACTAAAAACAAGGCAGGAGATTTAAATACCTTACCACCCTTTAAAATACAAAAAGCGTCACAAGTACTATCACCCAAACATTGCAACACTCTTTAACAAACCATTGAATCCTCCACCTTCCCTACAGCTCTCAAAAATAGCAAGGGTCACCCCGATCCATAAAGGGGAGGGCCAAACAGAGTTGAATAACTATAGGCCAAATCCAATTTACACCCTCTCTCAAAAATCTTCGAAAAATTAATTCATAAACGAATCTACTCCTACTCATCTCCCAAAACATTCTAAACCCCTGCCAATTTTGGTAGGCCTAATAAAATTATGTAAGTGTATTTATGTAAGTGCATTTGTACTGTATTGTTTGGGGTCTTCTGGAAAGGCTAATCTACTTCACAATATTCCTCTATGGGAACAAATTTTTTTTTTTTTTTTTTGTTTTTTTTATTTTACATTTGGTCAGTACTGGCACCTGAACATACTTCTGGAGAGAAAAAATATTGTTAACCGGGGGGGTCCTCTGTACTGTATAAAACAATTTAAAAATAAATGGTGTAAGGTAGATGATGTTTAAACAATATCAAACCACTACCATTATAGTATGATCCTCAACTTAGTGGCAAATTCGTTTACCAATGTGTCCTAAGAATGGAACACCGTTGTTAAGTGAGGAGAGGCTGTATATCCATATATTATTATTATTTTAAGAAGGGGAAGCGCTAAACCAGTAGGATTATACAGCACCTGGGGGGATTGTGGAAGGCATTCAGGCTTAATTTTGGGGAACTGGTGCACAGACTAATTCCTAAATCAAGAGACCCCTCCACCAACATCAAGGGAACCTTCCATGTGGGGTGTATATCCTATATAAACTACAAAAGAAAAAGAAAAATACAGTTATCAACTTGAAATAGAGAAAACACTGTTAATATGCAAAGATGTCAGAAAAGTCATTAGACGAGATAACACTTTAGGAGTAAATGAGGTGCAGGGAATTAAAAAATCTTGTCAATCTCACTATATGAGGGAAAAACTGAAGTGGAAACTGGCACATGCTGGTATGATATTTATAAAATGGTGGATAGGTTAAATCCCTAAACTGAAGGATCTGTCTCAGTGGACAAGTATATTATTGATAAATTACTGGTAAAAACATTAGAGAAAACGTGGAAGCACACCTGCCCCAAAGGCAAAGGATCCTAACAAAACAGTTTGGTTTTCGATCAGACAAATGGATTGTCTATAAAATCTGTTAAAGCTGCTTTACCTACAGATATACAGCAAAACCGATGGGTGGACTGCCATTTTTTTTAAGACTAAGAATATTATTCAGTAGTTTCTGAAGTTTGACTGTCTGGAATCTTGTGGAAGCATAAAGATACACCATTTACAAATGGTGAGAGATTTTTGTTTTAAAGGAAACTGTAATACAATAATACAAGTTACAGTAACATGTCCTCCTGGGGTACATGGTCTAGTGGGGTACCACAAGGATCAGTGCTTGCTCTTACGCAATGTTCCTAATTGACATGTTTGCAAGAGGAAATTAATACCTTATATGAACCTGCTGTAGATGTGTATGTACCTATGCAAGGTGAGACATAATTGATATGTATCTCTTCAGAAGACAATATTTGAACATGTTTTCTGAATAGTCCTGTACTATTAATGAGACCATTCGCCGCAGTATTTTAATTCTAGTGGTACTCTAACCTATTGTCTTTGTTATTTTTTAACTAAAATCTGTGGCCATATGTTTGAAACAATTTATGCTGGGACATGTGGCCACATTTAAAAAATAAATTTGTTTTGGTTGCTTTTGGTTAATAACCTGATGTTTGATGGTAATTCTGTTTATGATAAACCATTGTGTTAACACTTTACTGGTCACATGTTTTTCATTACTAACACATGCATCTGAACTATTTTCTTCTTTGTATGGAGAATTGAAGGCAGCAAGCACACGTGATAAGTACACATCAAACTAATATATTCTTTAGTATTTGTTGATAATCATGTGTGTGGTTATCATGTCTCCTCTTTTCCTCCAGTCACCAGTGAGGGTCTGTCTCCTGCTTAGCCCTCTGTGTAATTAATCTATAGTCCTGTATTGTTGTTACAGTATCATTCTGCCGCTTTACTTTATCTATTCTGTCTAGTTTATGTGTTTTTTTCATGTGTGGATGTCCTACTACTGGCTGCCATGTTCCAATTTTGGCCTAAAAATATTTGTAATAACTTTATATGCATTTCTCAAATTATATAATGTTTTCTAAAGGCTATTTTAGTGTTGACCCAGAATCACATTAGAATTTCTTGCTATTTATTAATTGATTCTAGAGAGAATCTTTTAATAACAATGTAGTTAATATTTAAATTTATAATTAATATTCTTTGTGTGCTCATCACTTTCTCCAATTCATGTACACTTACACTTAGATACCTTAAATTCCATCATCCATATTTTACCATCATCTATCCAGGCCCCCTTTTAAGGATAAAGTCTTTTTCATTACTTTCTTGCATAGGACTTCTGCTCATCCACACATTTTAATATAATATTTTATTCTTTGTGGAAGTTGTTGTATATAAATTACAACGATCGTGAGGGCACATAGGCTCTGTGGCACCGGCTGGTGACAATTACTCCTGAGGGTATCTCTATATTGTATCACTGTTTTAATACTGTACCAGACTCGAGAGAAAAGAAAGAGGGAAACAAGAAGACACAAGGAGATAACTATAACATACAAGAAGTACACGAGTGAGATAGGATGCAAGGCAATAATACAAGCATAAATCAGTTGGGTATGCCCTACAGGTAGTGCCCAGTGAACATGATGGCGTCTAGCAGCGGAGTCAGAGGAGCTCTCATGACATGGGTCGCACCATCAACACAAGAAGCTCAGCCATCTTCAAATGCCCTCATTGTGACCATACTACGCAAAAACTTCACTCAATGGGACTACCACGTTCATCGATCACATACTGGTGAAAAACCAATTTGCCTGTCCATATTGCCCTTTTTCGATCTGCCCAGAAGACAAATCTTGAGACAACATATACGCATTACAAGGCGAGGACGCCTTTTGCATGTGATCACTGTTCTTTTTCGAGCTATTCAAAAAAGCCATCTGAAAAAACAACATCAGAAGGCACCCTCCAATGTTGCCTTTAAAAGTATTTGTCTAAATTAAATATTGTGTAACTAGTCAGATATTTCTTACTGGGTATCATGGATATTACAAACAGAATTTTTCATTACCATTTTGAATCTCTATGACTATTATGTACTTTTTTGAATATTTATAAACATTATTATATTACACATACCTTGAACCCTTATGTTCATTCTGTTTTTAACTGTTTCAGTACCAGTTCTTTCTAGTCTGCCACTTATATGTAGAATAAATTTTCTTATACTCTGTGTCTCATTTGAGTAAGTATTTTTAATCATGCTCTCTTTTTGTTACATCCCAAGTGAAGAGATTAATCTGGGTTGTCTTGGTTCTATATCCTGAATATTTTGCATTTCATGATTATATCTCTCCTAAGTCTTTCTAATGTATAGAGTGCATCCAGTTTGGATGATTACGTTACACTTTTTTTGAGTTTCACTTTGTGTTTTGCTAGGCGAAGGTTCCACATCATTGCTCACATACTCAAGAATAATCACATTATATGAGACTTTGTTTTGAATGGGTTTTTGTGTAGGCTCTTGGTTGCTATGCTAATGTGTAAGAGCCTTGTGCTGATGACATTTTGTGCTTGTGCACGTCAGGGAAAGGTTTTAGGATAATTGTTATTCTAAAGTTTTTTCTTAGTTCTTTCATTAGCTTTATTTGTTTTTTCAAAAAAATTAATACCTGTTTTAAATTCTGCGTACCCCATTATATGCATTTTTCAACCTTTCTGACATGTGGGCCCCCACCTCTTGCCAAAATAATAATTTTCCCAGGATCCCATAAGCTTTATCATATTCACATCAAAGCTAATATATGAAGTTAGCCTTCACCTCCTCCTACTTGCTCATAACCTATGCTGAAGAAGTTCTTCATGATCCCTTTGGCTCTTTTTTTTTTTTTATATAGCTTTCCTCTTTCTCTTGTCCTGGTTTAATCTGTTTTTATATCTGTGTTCACCAATAACTTAAATTGGTGTTATTCTAGTACCAACTAGTGGGACATTGTATCTTAATCATCAATCAATGGTGTTACTCACAGTACCAGGCTTTTGGTACAAGCAGAGGTTCATAATACAGAAACATGTATAAAAGACTTGAAGCAAAACATTACACAAAACCCCTGGGAAAATCCTTTCGTCCGCCACAGACCTTACTGAAGGTCTGTGGCGGACAAAAAGGATTTCCTGGGTTTTTTCATTGTACAATATTTACAATTTAATTGTGTAGCAGTATGGTATTTGTGTCCGTGCTTCTTTCCTAGTGCATTCCATTTTGTAAAACCACCTCGTAATAATTTATTTGTAGTTACAACACAGAGGCCAACTTGGGGAGTCCTTGAGATACGCATTTTAAGATTACGGTACATATTTGTAGCTAACGGCATGGGCTCTGGTGTCCCCTCTCAGTGTTTTAATCCATTATTTATTTTGTTTAAACTTTCCTTCGTTGTATAGGTATGTGACTGCCATTGTAATTACTGTTTGTAGTTACAGTATTTTAAAACTATGTTATGCTATCTTGTCTCAGTGTTAATTTGACTGATAAAAGAAGGAACTATTTACTGACAGATCTCGATATGGTGAAATCATTGCTAACAGGGATTTCATTTTTTTTACAGTACAATGATATGGGCTGAAACAACTAGATGTTGAATGATAAAAATTAGTCACTAAAATTCTTTAATTGTAATTCCTTTTTGTTGCATCAGATAATAAAGAAGTAACTGAAGTGGGGATGCCACTGCAAACAGTATTTTCGACAAAGTGAAGAATAAATCCCCAGTGTATGTGAACACTTGGTAAAGTGATCATGCTTTATTGGAAAATAATTATGTTGCAAAGTATGACTTGGGCAAGGAAAACTTACACAGCAGGATTGTCTAGAGGAAACAGGGTAATCTAAGTTAGTGTTTCACAGAGATAACACTGGGAATAAACATTCAAAGTTGATGGATTTAAATCACTATGAAATGGAATCAAATGGTTCACTATATATGAAAAGGATCACAACAATAAAAATAATTTATTTAACAGAATGTGTGGGAAAATCAGTTTAAAGGAAAGCACTTGGAACCAATACAGAAAAAGCAAACCCAGAGACACTTACCAGACATTCAAAATGGTTAGAAGATACAAAATGTGAGGAAAGAGTAAGAAACTGAATAAAGAGGAAGTAACAAGAATTAAAACAGCAAACAGACTAAATCCTATAAAGTGCAAATGAACAATAATACGAAATACAATAAAATTCAGTTTAACAGCTGAATGGGGAAAGGGATATTACTGTACATGTAACTTACAGATATACAGTACAATAAACACTGATGTTAGACATACAAGAAAAGTTAGAGAAGTTAGACCATTCAAGAGGTAATTTTTATTTATTGTTAGTGGTAAGTTAAAGTTACTTTTTGTGTGATGGCAAAAAACAGACACTTCTGTAAATGAAGGCCTTTGTGTTTCTAAAAATCCAATTTAACTAGTTAGATTTTCTCTATGTTTCCAAAAATCTGTTAAATGGAGGCCCATATTAAACGGAGGGTTTTATTGCATCGCTTAATTGGAGTGGAAAATTATGCACAATGATAAATAGGATATAGTTATGGGAACATTACAGGTGATATCAAAGCTGCACAATGTGTCCCATAGGCCAGTTGTGGCCCCCTTGAGTGGCACATTGTTGGTCCTTCTATGTGTGACCAAAAATTAAAATTACTGTCCTGACTTGTGACAATGAATACGTTAGTGACTTTACTCTTGTGTTAAAAAGTTGTTATGTCTTATTTTTCTTTCAATAAATATTTGGTGACTGAAAAAAGGTTGTGTATCCCACATGTAGATGGAGCAAAATTAAATCCCTCCAGTTGCCATATTAATAGAGACCCCCATTTAAAATAACAGATAGGTAGACTTTGGTGCTGATAGATATTGACAAAATAAAAAAAAAAGAAAAAAACAGAAGAAATAGGCAAGATATCATCACCAGGGGTTTTGAAAAAAAGGTGTATAGACAAACAATAGTATCCACTCTGAAATCTTTATGAGATTTCCTAAAAGAAGGAAATTTGCAGAAGAATGGAAAATAAACACTTTGTTGATATCCAAAATATAAAAGGAAATATGAGACTCTTTATGCTATAAGTTTGTCTCACTGAACTGCATTGTTGCAAGAACTATGGAAAAATCATTAGAGAAAAAATTAATAAAAATGGGGCAAAATTCTTTCAGAGACTATGAATTTCGATTAGCAAACAGCCTGTATTATTCATTATACTACTACAATAGTCATAAATGCTTCAAGAAAATAATGGATGGGTGGACTGCATTACTTAGAAATATGAAGAGTTTCATCTCCATGGAAAGTGGAACAGAATTCTTCCTCCATAAGCCATGCGTGTCGTAAGAGGCGACTAAATGCTGGGAGCAAGGAGCTAGTAACACTTCTGTATATATACTAAATGTAAAGGAGAAAACTTTCATTTGTCCTTTTGGGCCACCCCACTAGTGGGCATAAGGCCTGTGTTTTGAAAGATAAAGAAGAAGTTTCAAAGTTTTCTTATAGAATAGGTAACATGGGTGATGTATGGTAAAGTCAACAAGTGGCTAAAACAAGACAAAACAAAACGTTACAGTAAGGCAAGTCCTCTATTACAAAACACATGAGAATCTTCTGTATTGTGTATATTCAGTATAATCACTACTGTGGATAATTCATTTATTATCACTAATTGTGTATGTAATATCATGATTATACACATTACAGAAAGGTCCCTAATATATTTGTAAGTTGAAAAACTTCCTGTATTCAGGAATATTATACACACAATTCAGGAGGTCCCCACTGTGTTGTAAGTTGGAGGTCTTCCGGTACTGGTACCAGGAAGTTTCATCTGTTTTGTGGGTGTTTAAGTAAAATATTAATCTGGACACAACAGTGCTTAGCACGAATTAAAGGTTAAGTATCACAATGGAGGAGAATTTTGTTGAAAGATAATTTCATAACACCAGTAAGAGGAAACTAATTCTGGAAAAATGTAAGCAATGTGGTGTATGCATTTGCATGTAAGATACCATTTTCTTAATATTGGCACAAAGCTAAGTCGTGGTCTTTTATCTTCATTATTAATACATACAAACTACATATTCTAATTCGGATAATAACTATACTGTGAAACAGTTTTTTTTAGCATATTAGGTCCCTCTTTCTGTCTGATGTTAATAGTACTTTATTACCGGTATAATCTTTAAGTAGCCTGTTTTGCTTTCTTCCATTTTCTATTATTTGATATTTATACACATCATATTCCAACATCATCTTGTACTTTTGCTCAACTATCCAAAGAAGTCTTGAGAAGATTACTTACAGTTTTTTATTACATATTTTAAATATAATCGTGTGCATCCTTCACGCTGTTCATATACGTACGTAGTAGTTACCATTCCTTCTCATATAAAACAGAAAGAGTATGGGGCAGTATGGTGCTTGCAGAAACCCTGGGAGGTGACGTGAGGACTATTTTATATCTTTTCACGCAATGTTTCTTAAAAACAGACAAACACTCGTCTTCCACTGTTAAAAACGCTTCTGAAATCTAAAATGCCATCTGCCATCCAAATTCTTTCTTGAATAATTCATTAAAATCTGCTGCACCAGTCTAATGTAAGACGATACAACGAGGGTCTCTGGACTGAAAATTGAACTGTTAGCCTGGCTAACAGGTATTTACCTCTCCAAATATTTCATATACAAAGTTTTTAAGTACATTTTACGGCATTTATCAATGAGATAGGATTATAGTTTAAAGTGTTTTCCCTTGCTCACCCTCTTTTTTTTTTTTTTTTTTTTAAGAAATTGTATTGGAGTGTGAGTTTCAGTTACAGTATATTGTTTTCATCAAAAAACAATTTTTACTGTATTTTTCTAATTTCTTTACGGTGACTTTTAGTACATGATTAATCTCTTGGTATAGAACATGTTTTATCCTTCTGTGCCAGTGAATATAGCTATCCAGTTTTTCTCCCTTATTTTCAAGTAAAATGTACAAATAAAAATATATGTAATATAATGTCTAAATCATGTGATACAGGTAGTATTTTACTTTTAAAATTTTTTAACCACTTTCAGGGTTCAAAGCAAAATTGAAGGGGTGCCCCAGTGTCCAAGTAATTTTGAAAAAAAAAAAAAAAGAAAAAAAAAAAATTTCTTCCAAAATTAAAGATTATATTTTTGTGAAGAAAAAATAAAACAAAAAAAATTTATGATCAGGACTTACCGTGATTACAGAGGGAGAGTTGACCCAAAATGACCGGCGGCCGGGTGGCGGGCAACATCAGCGATTTACACCAAACTCGCATTTCTTTTTTTACGTTTTTTTTATACTTTTTTCTTTTTTCTAATTTTTTTTCTTTTTCTAGTAACATTGTGGCTGTAGAGACAATACTGTATATATGTACTATATATACACTCACGGTATGAACACAAATAGCTGCACTAAAGTTATTATTAGTATTATGGTTTACCACTTTTGTTTACAATAAACATGCACAATCTTGTAAAATACAGTGGACCCCGGCTTACGATATTATTTCATTCCAGAAGTATGTTCAGGTGCAATAACTGAACGAATTTGTTCCCATAAGGATTATTGTGAATTAGATTAGTCCATTTTCAGCCCCCCCAAAAATACCGTGCAAATGCCACACTTACATAAATACACTTCATAATGGTGCATTGGAGCCTGATCATAAGCGGGGGGCCCACTGTATAAGGTTCTATTATATATTTACATATGTACAGAACTGGGAATGTTTTTTAGAATGCTGCAGCTTGTGAACTCCTTGTAAACAGGTATCATGCACAGAGGTACATTAAATTCCTCACACATAGACTGAGTGTCTTTGCGTCTGGGTTTACCATCGTTTTGTTTGTTGCACAGGACAAAACATCTCTTCTGAGGCAAATTTCTTCTTAGTTGCAAGAGCTGATTATGAAGTGATCACCTTTCCCTCCTCAAATGCTTGGTTTTCCTGAGGAGTTCTAGGACGGTTTGGTATAGCATGTGTTGTTAACTAGGTACTTCAATATGAGGTGTCTGAAACAGACAACAAACTTACATACGGTGGTCTGTTGCCGGTCTTTTATTTGGTACATATTATATGCATTGAGCATCTGAAATATCCATGAGGATGGAAGAAAAGTTTCTGTACACTGGTAACTCTTACGAACCAATCCACAAAGCCAATCTGCATGTCACATTGTCAACCAATCAAATGTTTTGTGTATAATCTAGTCACTAGTCACTGGTTTTCGATACGTTTCATTAGGTCACTCTATAACTTTGCCACTGTCATGCATTTCAACGGTGATGGTTGTCAACAACGTGACATCTCGTTTGTCCTGCCACTGTAATGCCATGATGTCATTGGCAGTAAACACCTGCACCTTCACCACTAGAAGTGCCTGCGTTGAACCTGGGCATATGTTTATGATTAGAACACTCTGTGGCCACACATATCTGTCATGTTCACTTGGCAAGAAATCACTGAGTAAAGGGCTTGTGTACCGGTTATCAGTATATAAAGTATGCTCCATTACAAGATAAGGTGCCATCATGCTTCACTATGCCACCTTGAGATACCCAATATCATCCTGGAATCTTTCAATGTTTTACTTCCTTTGTATACAATAATATCAATACCAGGCCACTGTCACAGTCACACGAGTACAAACAGTTTTATTTATTTATTTATTTATTTATTTATTATTTTAGCATACCTACAGAGTAAAAAAAAATACAGGAAAGAGCAGCATGCCAAAGCCACTTATATGCCTAGGCATTACGGGCTGGCTTAATTTTAACTTAAGATTAACTAAGCGATTTGCAATCAGTGATAAAACATTATTGTAAACAGTAACTATAAAAGCACAAATGAGTTATTACAAAGACAGGTCATATGTTGCATGCATTGCTGTTACAGTCAGTCGAAGGAGTATTCTGATAGGTAGTGTATTAAAAAAATAACGAAAGTTAGATTGGGTCTACGGTTGACATTTGTGTGATATAATTGTGAGTAACATATGGTAATACAATTTATAGGATTCAGTTATTCAGTATTATTTGGTTTTGAGGAAGGGTGAGTAAGTCGATCTTTGAGAAGAGACGTGATTTATAAACAGGTCGTGTTTCTTTTATATTTACAGGTAATCGAATTCCCGATTTTAGGGGCCTTTTATGTGCATTGAGTTTTTGCAAGCGTGAGGATGGACACGAGAACATCAAAGGTGATCTGTGCCTGTGTTATGGTCATGTGTTCTGTTGAGGGTGGCAAGGAGATGGTTTGAGGGGAGGGTTAATATCAGAGTTAAGGGTTCTATGTATGGTTAATAGGTGCAGTAATAGTTATGGTTGTTTTGTATGGTGAGGTAGGTTGGTGTTTTCAATATTGGTGGAGTGTGATGCCTGTCGTGAGAAATTTGTTATCATTTTAAACTGCAGCTTATGTTGGGTAAATTAGTGTTCTGAGATGGTTTAATTGGTGTGAGCCCCTTGCACAAATTCCATAGGTGAGAATAGGGGTAAATAAGAGAGTGATAAAGGGCCAGGAGGGCTGACTAGGGAAATAGTACCGTATCTTCGATAGTCTGCCTACAGTCTTGGAAATTTTCTTAGAAATTTTGTTCGTATATGTGTATGAATTTGAGTCTATTATCAAGGTGGATTTCCTAAGATTTTCCCTACTGTTAGCTTTGAGATAGGTGATCTGTTTGATATCGTTATATTAAGAGGTACATCTGTAGCTCTGTTCCCAAACTGAATGAAGTAGGTTTTTGTCAATGTTTAGTGTAAGGTTTGTAAGTCCTCATCCAGGTAGATATTTTCTGTTAATTCGGTGTTACAGTATTGGTAGCGTGGAACTGGGGACTCGGGTGAGAGATGACGTATGTTGTGTCATCTGCCAAAAAAGTGTGGAGTTGAGTAATTGTGAAGCATTTGGTATGTCATTATGTATAGGAGAAAGAGAAGAGGGCCAAGGACACTTCCCTGTGGGACACAAGTGTAATTGGTCTTGAGCGGAAGAGCTTGCCCCATTTGCGTACACATATGGCTTCTGTTGCTGAGGTATGACTTGAGGTAGTGAGGGAGTAGTGCCCTTAATACAGAGTGTGGACAATTTTACGTTTGGGCAGTCATGGTCACTGTATCAAAAGCTGTACATAAGTCAATGAGATCCCAGTGGGACTATCTTTTTTCTCTATTGCAGTGTAATATGTTCTAGCATGTGTATAATAGCATCATTAGTATTTTTATTAGGCCTGAATCCAAATGGCAGGGGTTGAGAATGTTTTGGGAGATGGGTAGGAAGTAGATTTTTATGAATTAAATTTGCGAAGATTTTTGAGAGAGGGTGTTTAATTGGAGATTGGCCTCCCTTTGTTATTTCAATCTGTTTGTTTTTTGTCTCCTCCTTTATGATCGGGGGTGACCCTTGCTATTTTGAGAGCTTGTAGGGTAGGTGGAGATTCAGTGGATTTGGTTAAAGAGGTTGTGGCTATGCTTTGGTGATAGTATGTGACACTTTTTTGTCTATTATAAAGGGTGGTAAGTATTTAAATCTCCTTGCCTTGTTTTTTAGTGCGTTGATAATAGGGAGACTTCGTATGGGTTAGTTGGAGCTAGGAACGTGTGTTCGGGTATGTTGCCATGTGGAGGTAGTTTCATTTGGTGGGGTTATCTGAGCTTGGGATTTTATTGGCAAGGTTTTGTCCTATAGTGAGAAGAAAATCATTGAGTCTGTTTGCTGTTTCTGTTGGTGGGAGTTGGGGTTCATCTGATTTTGTAATTTTATTTCGCTATTTCGTGATATCTTTTATGTTCCCTGATTTATGATAGGGTTCTTCCAAGTCTTTTTTATATCACCTGTAAGTTGTAATCTGTTTTCATAATAAGTTTTTTTGCCCTTCTTATTAGGCTGGTTAGGATTGACGAGTATCGTTTTGTTGGTCTCTGGTTATGTGCCCATTCTGTACTGTTTTCATATCGGTGTTTTGCTCGGAATATTACTGCTTGAATGACAGGTCTACCTTTGAACAAAATCAAAGGGGGAAGAAAACTTGTGGGGTCAATTACAAGATTTCTTGAATAGATAAAAGTACATGTTGAACTTTTTCTTCAGATTCATAAAAAATTCAATCTTGTTATAACTGTCACTTCTGTCAGGCCTGGTTTTGTCAGAGAAGTGCAACATACGTAAACAGTAAGATAAACCTGTTCCTGGGATGATTTCACT
Source organism: Cherax quadricarinatus (assembly GCF_026875155.1). Taxonomy (NCBI): domain Eukaryota; kingdom Metazoa; phylum Arthropoda; class Malacostraca; order Decapoda; family Parastacidae; genus Cherax; species Cherax quadricarinatus. Next base: position 33,516,909 of record NC_069399.1, read on the forward strand.
GAAGGCCGTGGTACAAAATTAGCGAACTGTGCGGACCACAGTATTAATTTTATATATGCTTATGAAACATGAAGCGCAACAAAGCATTATTGTTGCAAAAAGCTAAATACATTTCTGCAACAGTTGTCTCTTTCCACCGGGTTGTTGTCGTGATTGTGAGTGATTGATCGTATTTGCCATGTGTACTCAAATACATGTACCTGTTACTTTCTGACAATAGTTCTTAAGGGTGGGCAAGAGTAGTTCAAAGAATTCCAGTTCATGTGCAGTGTTTCCAAGGGGACTAGTAGGTAGAATTCCACTTTGGAGAGTCATCAAGTGGTGGGGCTTGGGAACAAATTGGATTTTTGCTGCCAATTCCAGTATGGTTTGACTGGTGGATATGGGACATTCATAACTGAGTTGTATGGTGGGGGTGGTGGCTGATGCTCGCTTTGTCCTTGAAGCTGAGGAGTCCAGGCATTACGTGGGTCCAGCCTTGGCTGGTGAGTCATGCATGGCCGTGGCACTACAATCACCACTACCACCATCACCACCAAATCCACCACCTTACTGAGGCTGTGGTCTACCCATGCCAAGTGTAGCCACATCATCCTCACTTTCACGGTTATTCTGGTGTAGGGCCACGGGTATGTACTCCGGGATGTACTCTGCCCCTGGGCACTGCATAGGGAACACTACCGAGTGCATGCAGCGGTGTATATACAACGCACTTCACTTGTGAATATGATTCCTCACTAGCACTACTCGAATGATTGTCAAGAGCAATAAAATCACAATCCTGTCACTATCATCATCATACTGAAGTCAGAGGCTTGGCCCACGCAAAAATATTAGTTTTCTCTTGCGACGACGTACAACTGAATGTGACTGGAGACGTGCCCCACAACCAGAGGTAGAAGGTGAGATCGTCAGATTTTCTGCACTATTTTCAATATCCTGGTCATTCCTTTCGGTCACTAATTGTATCAAGCCATAGAATTCGTCTTCATTTCCCCTTCATCATAGTCAGAACTATCAGATAGGAGAGGAGAGTCCCAATTCGCCTTGGAGGGTGAGATGCTTTGCGACAAGACATGGTTGAACAGAGGAACTGAGCCAGCATTCCCACAATGCTATGCGGGCACCTAGAATTTTTCTTCCGGCGCACACAACACCACGCAGATCCATTTCTCTCATTTGTAGGCCTACCACCCTTCTACCCTCTAAATTTGATGCCGCTATGACTTTTGCGTTGATTATGGTTTTGTTTTTGGACCCTCCAAGGTTAAATTGTATAATTTTTTTCATCCCTTCAAAAATATTCCTGCAAATGTAAAAATTAATGCTGAACTGTGTAACTTATGCCACTGTATTGCTCATTTGTGATTACCTATTTTCGGTCTTGGGGGGGATGGTGGGAGCTCTAGCTCTTAGTTTATTTAATTTATGTATTTTTTATTTTTTATTTATTTATTTAGTCTTACCTCGTCATTTTGACTTTTCAACTCTTGTATGAAATTTGCTTTCAATGTGTCCTCTATTCTTTTCACTCTTAAATTATGCTTTTCTGATATCTTTTGTGTGTGTGTGTGTGCTGTGTGTCGTGTACACACCTAGTTTGTACTCACCTAGTTGAGGTGTTACGGGGGGCGAATCGAGCTCCTGGCCCCGCTCTTCACTGATCGTACTAGGTCACTCTCCCTGAGCTGTGAGGCGTTATCATACCTTGCTTAAAGCTATGTATGGATCTGCCTCCACTACATCGCTCCCAAACGATTCCACTTACTGTACTCGGGCTGAAGAAATATTTCCTAACATCCCTGTGAGTCATCTGTGTCTTCAGCTTCCAAACTGTTTGTCCCCTTTTTACTGTGTCAATCTCTGGCACATTCCAGTCTTTTGTCCACCTTGTCAATTCCTCTCAGTATTTTGTTTGTCGTTATCATGTCCCCTATCTTCTCCAGTCCTTCCGTGTCGTCAGGTGTTTTCCCTTAAAACCTCTCCTCGTAGACATACCTCTTAGCTCTGGGACTAGTCTTGTTGCAATCCTTTGTCTTTCTCTAGTGTCTGTACGGCATGGCTAGGTGTGGGTTCCAAAATGGTGCCGCCATACTCCAATATGGGCCTAACATATCGGTGTGTACAGGGTCGCTGAACGATTCCTTTTAGTGTGTGTGTGGTGTGGTACTCCTAATTGTACTCAACCTAATGTGGTTGCAGGGGTCGATTCATAGCTCTGGGCCCTGCCTCTTCACTGACTGCTACTAGGATTCTCTCTCCTCCTGCTCCATGAGCTTTATCATACCTCGTTTAAAACTATGTATAGTCCTGCTCCATACAATTGCTTGCCGGACTATTCCACTTCCTAATACTCTATGACTGAAGAATACTTCCTAACATCCTTTGACTCATCTGAGTCTTCAGCTTCCAATTGTGACCCTTGTTTCTGTGTCCCATCTCTGGCACATCCTGTCTCTGTCCACCTTGTCTATTCCACGCAGTATTTTGTATGTCGTTATCATGTCTCCCCTGCCCTCCTGTCCTCCAGTGTTGCAGACTGAATTTCCTTTAACCTTTCTTCATAGGACATTCCTCTTAGTCTGGAACTAGCCTTGTTGCAAACCTTTGCACTTTCTCTAATTTTCTTGACGTGTCTGAACCAGGTGTGGGTTCCAAATGGTGCTGCATACTCGTTTATGGCCTGACATACACAGTGTATAAAGTCTTGACGATTCCTTACGAGGTTACCGGAACGCTTGTGTGTGTGTGTGTGTGTACTCACCTAATTGTGGTTGCGGGGTCGCGACTCAGCTTCCTGGCCCCGCTCTTCATGATCGATACTAGGTCCTCTCCCTCTCTGCTTCCTGACGCTTTGTGATACCTCTCTTTAAAACTATGTATGGTTTTGCCTCCACTACTTCAATTGCTAGGCTATTCCACTTCCTGATGACTCTATGATGTAGAAATACCTTTTCCTAACATCCCTGTGACGTCATCTGAGTTTCAGCTTCCAGTTGATCTGTGAACCCCTTGTTTCTGTGGCCCTTTCTCTGGAATCATCTAGCTCTGGCCACCTTGTCTATTTCCAGCAGTTTCTGGATGTGTTTTCATGGGCTCCCGTGGTCGTTTCATGTCCTCCAGTGTCGTCAGTCCGATTTCCCTTAAACCTTTCCTCGTGACGACATTCCCCTCAGCTCTGGCACTTTGCCTTATTGCAAACCTTTGCACTTTCACTAAACTGTCTGGAACATGATTGACAGGTGGGGTTCCAGACTGGTGCTGCTATCCAGTATGGGCCTAACATACACAGTGTAGTGTCTTGACTGATTCCTCGATAGGCTATCGAAACGCTTTCTCAGGGTTGCCAGGTGCCCGTTATGCTGCCAGCAGTTATTTGGGTGATTGTTGTGACTCGGTGAGGCTCGGTGCTTATGGTCACCAAGGTCCTGTCTCCCTGAGTGAGGTCTGTAGTCTTTCGTCACTAGCCTTTACTCTGTCTGGCGGTCTTCTTTGCCCCTCCTAATCTTCATGACTTTGAATTTGGCAGGAGATGAATTCGAGAAGCCAGTTTCTGGACCACAATGTCAGCTCTGTCCAGGTCTCTTTGCAGTCTGCCTCTCATCCTCATTGATTTAATTCTTCTCATCAAACTTCACATCATCTGCAAAATAGGGACACTTCAGAGTCTCTTCCTTCCTTCATGTCGATTTGATTATCAAAAAAGCACTGGTCCTAGAACTGACCCCTGTGGGACCCGCACGTCACAGGCGCCCATGTGCTACCTCTTCACGCCCCCCCATACCATGACTCGTTGCTGCCTCCCTGTCCGGTCTTCCTGATCCACTTGCAGTTGCCCTCCTGTTATATGCGCCCTGATCTCCAGTCTTCTGCACTAATGTGTGTTGTGGTGAGTGTGTGTGTGTGTGTGTGTGTGTGTGTTGTGTGTGCTGTGATGCATGCTTCCATATTGTACATGCATGGCATGCGTGTAGTTATTGTGCGTGCGTAATTTCTGACAATGCCTTCCTATTTTTGTTAAAAATATTGTGATTAGTATTACACTGTTTATTCCCTGGGATATTTTTTGTGTATGTAACTCATTTTCTTTTTCATTATTCTAGCTCATTCTCTCTGAACAACTTATTCTACCACTTGGTTCCAGGCCCAGTGTTAATGTACTCGTCCTTCAGATGGATCTTGAGTTGCAATGAGTTTTGCTAAGTAAGAGTTTCACACTGGCATTGGCGCGACCATTATGTAAGTGTATTTATGTAAGTGCATTTGTACTGTATTGTTTGGGGTCTTCTGGAAAGGCTAATCTACTTCACAATATTCCTCTATGGGAACAAATTTTTTTTTTTTTTTTTTGTTTTTTTTATTTTACATTTGGTCAGTACTGGCACCTGAACATACTTCTGGAGAGAAAAAATATTGTTAACCGGGGGGGTCCTCTGTACTGTATAAAACAATTTAAAAATAAATGGTGTAAGGTAGATGATGTTTAAACAATATCAAACCACTACCATTATAGTATGATCCTCAACTTAGTGGCAAATTCGTTTACCAATGTGTCCTAAGAATGGAACACCGTTGTTAAGTGAGGAGAGGCTGTATATCCATATATTATTATTATTTTAAGAAGGGGAAGCGCTAAACCAGTAGGATTATACAGCACCTGGGGGGATTGTGGAAGGCATTCAGGCTTAATTTTGGGGAACTGGTGCACAGACTAATTCCTAAATCAAGAGACCCCTCCACCAACATCAAGGGAACCTTCCATGTGGGGTGTATATCCTATATAAACTACAAAAGAAAAAGAAAAATACAGTTATCAACTTGAAATAGAGAAAACACTGTTAATATGCAAAGATGTCAGAAAAGTCATTAGACGAGATAACACTTTAGGAGTAAATGAGGTGCAGGGAATTAAAAAATCTTGTCAATCTCACTATATGAGGGAAAAACTGAAGTGGAAACTGGCACATGCTGGTATGATATTTATAAAATGGTGGATAGGTTAAATCCCTAAACTGAAGGATCTGTCTCAGTGGACAAGTATATTATTGATAAATTACTGGTAAAAACATTAGAGAAAACGTGGAAGCACACCTGCCCCAAAGGCAAAGGATCCTAACAAAACAGTTTGGTTTTCGATCAGACAAATGGATTGTCTATAAAATCTGTTAAAGCTGCTTTACCTACAGATATACAGCAAAACCGATGGGTGGACTGCCATTTTTTTTAAGACTAAGAATATTATTCAGTAGTTTCTGAAGTTTGACTGTCTGGAATCTTGTGGAAGCATAAAGATACACCATTTACAAATGGTGAGAGATTTTTGTTTTAAAGGAAACTGTAATACAATAATACAAGTTACAGTAACATGTCCTCCTGGGGTACATGGTCTAGTGGGGTACCACAAGGATCAGTGCTTGCTCTTACGCAATGTTCCTAATTGACATGTTTGCAAGAGGAAATTAATACCTTATATGAACCTGCTGTAGATGTGTATGTACCTATGCAAGGTGAGACATAATTGATATGTATCTCTTCAGAAGACAATATTTGAACATGTTTTCTGAATAGTCCTGTACTATTAATGAGACCATTCGCCGCAGTATTTTAATTCTAGTGGTACTCTAACCTATTGTCTTTGTTATTTTTTAACTAAAATCTGTGGCCATATGTTTGAAACAATTTATGCTGGGACATGTGGCCACATTTAAAAAATAAATTTGTTTTGGTTGCTTTTGGTTAATAACCTGATGTTTGATGGTAATTCTGTTTATGATAAACCATTGTGTTAACACTTTACTGGTCACATGTTTTTCATTACTAACACATGCATCTGAACTATTTTCTTCTTTGTATGGAGAATTGAAGGCAGCAAGCACACGTGATAAGTACACATCAAACTAATATATTCTTTAGTATTTGTTGATAATCATGTGTGTGGTTATCATGTCTCCTCTTTTCCTCCAGTCACCAGTGAGGGTCTGTCTCCTGCTTAGCCCTCTGTGTAATTAATCTATAGTCCTGTATTGTTGTTACAGTATCATTCTGCCGCTTTACTTTATCTATTCTGTCTAGTTTATGTGTTTTTTTCATGTGTGGATGTCCTACTACTGGCTGCCATGTTCCAATTTTGGCCTAAAAATATTTGTAATAACTTTATATGCATTTCTCAAATTATATAATGTTTTCTAAAGGCTATTTTAGTGTTGACCCAGAATCACATTAGAATTTCTTGCTATTTATTAATTGATTCTAGAGAGAATCTTTTAATAACAATGTAGTTAATATTTAAATTTATAATTAATATTCTTTGTGTGCTCATCACTTTCTCCAATTCATGTACACTTACACTTAGATACCTTAAATTCCATCATCCATATTTTACCATCATCTATCCAGGCCCCCTTTTAAGGATAAAGTCTTTTTCATTACTTTCTTGCATAGGACTTCTGCTCATCCACACATTTTAATATAATATTTTATTCTTTGTGGAAGTTGTTGTATATAAATTACAACGATCGTGAGGGCACATAGGCTCTGTGGCACCGGCTGGTGACAATTACTCCTGAGGGTATCTCTATATTGTATCACTGTTTTAATACTGTACCAGACTCGAGAGAAAAGAAAGAGGGAAACAAGAAGACACAAGGAGATAACTATAACATACAAGAAGTACACGAGTGAGATAGGATGCAAGGCAATAATACAAGCATAAATCAGTTGGGTATGCCCTACAGGTAGTGCCCAGTGAACATGATGGCGTCTAGCAGCGGAGTCAGAGGAGCTCTCATGACATGGGTCGCACCATCAACACAAGAAGCTCAGCCATCTTCAAATGCCCTCATTGTGACCATACTACGCAAAAACTTCACTCAATGGGACTACCACGTTCATCGATCACATACTGGTGAAAAACCAATTTGCCTGTCCATATTGCCCTTTTTCGATCTGCCCAGAAGACAAATCTTGAGACAACATATACGCATTACAAGGCGAGGACGCCTTTTGCATGTGATCACTGTTCTTTTTCGAGCTATTCAAAAAAGCCATCTGAAAAAACAACATCAGAAGGCACCCTCCAATGTTGCCTTTAAAAGTATTTGTCTAAATTAAATATTGTGTAACTAGTCAGATATTTCTTACTGGGTATCATGGATATTACAAACAGAATTTTTCATTACCATTTTGAATCTCTATGACTATTATGTACTTTTTTGAATATTTATAAACATTATTATATTACACATACCTTGAACCCTTATGTTCATTCTGTTTTTAACTGTTTCAGTACCAGTTCTTTCTAGTCTGCCACTTATATGTAGAATAAATTTTCTTATACTCTGTGTCTCATTTGAGTAAGTATTTTTAATCATGCTCTCTTTTTGTTACATCCCAAGTGAAGAGATTAATCTGGGTTGTCTTGGTTCTATATCCTGAATATTTTGCATTTCATGATTATATCTCTCCTAAGTCTTTCTAATGTATAGAGTGCATCCAGTTTGGATGATTACGTTACACTTTTTTTGAGTTTCACTTTGTGTTTTGCTAGGCGAAGGTTCCACATCATTGCTCACATACTCAAGAATAATCACATTATATGAGACTTTGTTTTGAATGGGTTTTTGTGTAGGCTCTTGGTTGCTATGCTAATGTGTAAGAGCCTTGTGCTGATGACATTTTGTGCTTGTGCACGTCAGGGAAAGGTTTTAGGATAATTGTTATTCTAAAGTTTTTTCTTAGTTCTTTCATTAGCTTTATTTGTTTTTTCAAAAAAATTAATACCTGTTTTAAATTCTGCGTACCCCATTATATGCATTTTTCAACCTTTCTGACATGTGGGCCCCCACCTCTTGCCAAAATAATAATTTTCCCAGGATCCCATAAGCTTTATCATATTCACATCAAAGCTAATATATGAAGTTAGCCTTCACCTCCTCCTACTTGCTCATAACCTATGCTGAAGAAGTTCTTCATGATCCCTTTGGCTCTTTTTTTTTTTTTATATAGCTTTCCTCTTTCTCTTGTCCTGGTTTAATCTGTTTTTATATCTGTGTTCACCAATAACTTAAATTGGTGTTATTCTAGTACCAACTAGTGGGACATTGTATCTTAATCATCAATCAATGGTGTTACTCACAGTACCAGGCTTTTGGTACAAGCAGAGGTTCATAATACAGAAACATGTATAAAAGACTTGAAGCAAAACATTACACAAAACCCCTGGGAAAATCCTTTCGTCCGCCACAGACCTTACTGAAGGTCTGTGGCGGACAAAAAGGATTTCCTGGGTTTTTTCATTGTACAATATTTACAATTTAATTGTGTAGCAGTATGGTATTTGTGTCCGTGCTTCTTTCCTAGTGCATTCCATTTTGTAAAACCACCTCGTAATAATTTATTTGTAGTTACAACACAGAGGCCAACTTGGGGAGTCCTTGAGATACGCATTTTAAGATTACGGTACATATTTGTAGCTAACGGCATGGGCTCTGGTGTCCCCTCTCAGTGTTTTAATCCATTATTTATTTTGTTTAAACTTTCCTTCGTTGTATAGGTATGTGACTGCCATTGTAATTACTGTTTGTAGTTACAGTATTTTAAAACTATGTTATGCTATCTTGTCTCAGTGTTAATTTGACTGATAAAAGAAGGAACTATTTACTGACAGATCTCGATATGGTGAAATCATTGCTAACAGGGATTTCATTTTTTTTACAGTACAATGATATGGGCTGAAACAACTAGATGTTGAATGATAAAAATTAGTCACTAAAATTCTTTAATTGTAATTCCTTTTTGTTGCATCAGATAATAAAGAAGTAACTGAAGTGGGGATGCCACTGCAAACAGTATTTTCGACAAAGTGAAGAATAAATCCCCAGTGTATGTGAACACTTGGTAAAGTGATCATGCTTTATTGGAAAATAATTATGTTGCAAAGTATGACTTGGGCAAGGAAAACTTACACAGCAGGATTGTCTAGAGGAAACAGGGTAATCTAAGTTAGTGTTTCACAGAGATAACACTGGGAATAAACATTCAAAGTTGATGGATTTAAATCACTATGAAATGGAATCAAATGGTTCACTATATATGAAAAGGATCACAACAATAAAAATAATTTATTTAACAGAATGTGTGGGAAAATCAGTTTAAAGGAAAGCACTTGGAACCAATACAGAAAAAGCAAACCCAGAGACACTTACCAGACATTCAAAATGGTTAGAAGATACAAAATGTGAGGAAAGAGTAAGAAACTGAATAAAGAGGAAGTAACAAGAATTAAAACAGCAAACAGACTAAATCCTATAAAGTGCAAATGAACAATAATACGAAATACAATAAAATTCAGTTTAACAGCTGAATGGGGAAAGGGATATTACTGTACATGTAACTTACAGATATACAGTACAATAAACACTGATGTTAGACATACAAGAAAAGTTAGAGAAGTTAGACCATTCAAGAGGTAATTTTTATTTATTGTTAGTGGTAAGTTAAAGTTACTTTTTGTGTGATGGCAAAAAACAGACACTTCTGTAAATGAAGGCCTTTGTGTTTCTAAAAATCCAATTTAACTAGTTAGATTTTCTCTATGTTTCCAAAAATCTGTTAAATGGAGGCCCATATTAAACGGAGGGTTTTATTGCATCGCTTAATTGGAGTGGAAAATTATGCACAATGATAAATAGGATATAGTTATGGGAACATTACAGGTGATATCAAAGCTGCACAATGTGTCCCATAGGCCAGTTGTGGCCCCCTTGAGTGGCACATTGTTGGTCCTTCTATGTGTGACCAAAAATTAAAATTACTGTCCTGACTTGTGACAATGAATACGTTAGTGACTTTACTCTTGTGTTAAAAAGTTGTTATGTCTTATTTTTCTTTCAATAAATATTTGGTGACTGAAAAAAGGTTGTGTATCCCACATGTAGATGGAGCAAAATTAAATCCCTCCAGTTGCCATATTAATAGAGACCCCCATTTAAAATAACAGATAGGTAGACTTTGGTGCTGATAGATATTGACAAAATAAAAAAAAAAGAAAAAAACAGAAGAAATAGGCAAGATATCATCACCAGGGGTTTTGAAAAAAAGGTGTATAGACAAACAATAGTATCCACTCTGAAATCTTTATGAGATTTCCTAAAAGAAGGAAATTTGCAGAAGAATGGAAAATAAACACTTTGTTGATATCCAAAATATAAAAGGAAATATGAGACTCTTTATGCTATAAGTTTGTCTCACTGAACTGCATTGTTGCAAGAACTATGGAAAAATCATTAGAGAAAAAATTAATAAAAATGGGGCAAAATTCTTTCAGAGACTATGAATTTCGATTAGCAAACAGCCTGTATTATTCATTATACTACTACAATAGTCATAAATGCTTCAAGAAAATAATGGATGGGTGGACTGCATTACTTAGAAATATGAAGAGTTTCATCTCCATGGAAAGTGGAACAGAATTCTTCCTCCATAAGCCATGCGTGTCGTAAGAGGCGACTAAATGCTGGGAGCAAGGAGCTAGTAACACTTCTGTATATATACTAAATGTAAAGGAGAAAACTTTCATTTGTCCTTTTGGGCCACCCCACTAGTGGGCATAAGGCCTGTGTTTTGAAAGATAAAGAAGAAGTTTCAAAGTTTTCTTATAGAATAGGTAACATGGGTGATGTATGGTAAAGTCAACAAGTGGCTAAAACAAGACAAAACAAAACGTTACAGTAAGGCAAGTCCTCTATTACAAAACACATGAGAATCTTCTGTATTGTGTATATTCAGTATAATCACTACTGTGGATAATTCATTTATTATCACTAATTGTGTATGTAATATCATGATTATACACATTACAGAAAGGTCCCTAATATATTTGTAAGTTGAAAAACTTCCTGTATTCAGGAATATTATACACACAATTCAGGAGGTCCCCACTGTGTTGTAAGTTGGAGGTCTTCCGGTACTGGTACCAGGAAGTTTCATCTGTTTTGTGGGTGTTTAAGTAAAATATTAATCTGGACACAACAGTGCTTAGCACGAATTAAAGGTTAAGTATCACAATGGAGGAGAATTTTGTTGAAAGATAATTTCATAACACCAGTAAGAGGAAACTAATTCTGGAAAAATGTAAGCAATGTGGTGTATGCATTTGCATGTAAGATACCATTTTCTTAATATTGGCACAAAGCTAAGTCGTGGTCTTTTATCTTCATTATTAATACATACAAACTACATATTCTAATTCGGATAATAACTATACTGTGAAACAGTTTTTTTTAGCATATTAGGTCCCTCTTTCTGTCTGATGTTAATAGTACTTTATTACCGGTATAATCTTTAAGTAGCCTGTTTTGCTTTCTTCCATTTTCTATTATTTGATATTTATACACATCATATTCCAACATCATCTTGTACTTTTGCTCAACTATCCAAAGAAGTCTTGAGAAGATTACTTACAGTTTTTTATTACATATTTTAAATATAATCGTGTGCATCCTTCACGCTGTTCATATACGTACGTAGTAGTTACCATTCCTTCTCATATAAAACAGAAAGAGTATGGGGCAGTATGGTGCTTGCAGAAACCCTGGGAGGTGACGTGAGGACTATTTTATATCTTTTCACGCAATGTTTCTTAAAAACAGACAAACACTCGTCTTCCACTGTTAAAAACGCTTCTGAAATCTAAAATGCCATCTGCCATCCAAATTCTTTCTTGAATAATTCATTAAAATCTGCTGCACCAGTCTAATGTAAGACGATACAACGAGGGTCTCTGGACTGAAAATTGAACTGTTAGCCTGGCTAACAGGTATTTACCTCTCCAAATATTTCATATACAAAGTTTTTAAGTACATTTTACGGCATTTATCAATGAGATAGGATTATAGTTTAAAGTGTTTTCCCTTGCTCACCCTCTTTTTTTTTTTTTTTTTTTTAAGAAATTGTATTGGAGTGTGAGTTTCAGTTACAGTATATTGTTTTCATCAAAAAACAATTTTTACTGTATTTTTCTAATTTCTTTACGGTGACTTTTAGTACATGATTAATCTCTTGGTATAGAACATGTTTTATCCTTCTGTGCCAGTGAATATAGCTATCCAGTTTTTCTCCCTTATTTTCAAGTAAAATGTACAAATAAAAATATATGTAATATAATGTCTAAATCATGTGATACAGGTAGTATTTTACTTTTAAAATTTTTTAACCACTTTCAGGGTTCAAAGCAAAATTGAAGGGGTGCCCCAGTGTCCAAGTAATTTTGAAAAAAAAAAAAAAAGAAAAAAAAAAAATTTCTTCCAAAATTAAAGATTATATTTTTGTGAAGAAAAAATAAAACAAAAAAAATTTATGATCAGGACTTACCGTGATTACAGAGGGAGAGTTGACCCAAAATGACCGGCGGCCGGGTGGCGGGCAACATCAGCGATTTACACCAAACTCGCATTTCTTTTTTTACGTTTTTTTTATACTTTTTTCTTTTTTCTAATTTTTTTTCTTTTTCTAGTAACATTGTGGCTGTAGAGACAATACTGTATATATGTACTATATATACACTCACGGTATGAACACAAATAGCTGCACTAAAGTTATTATTAGTATTATGGTTTACCACTTTTGTTTACAATAAACATGCACAATCTTGTAAAATACAGTGGACCCCGGCTTACGATATTATTTCATTCCAGAAGTATGTTCAGGTGCAATAACTGAACGAATTTGTTCCCATAAGGATTATTGTGAATTAGATTAGTCCATTTTCAGCCCCCCCAAAAATACCGTGCAAATGCCACACTTACATAAATACACTTCATAATGGTGCATTGGAGCCTGATCATAAGCGGGGGGCCCACTGTATAAGGTTCTATTATATATTTACATATGTACAGAACTGGGAATGTTTTTTAGAATGCTGCAGCTTGTGAACTCCTTGTAAACAGGTATCATGCACAGAGGTACATTAAATTCCTCACACATAGACTGAGTGTCTTTGCGTCTGGGTTTACCATCGTTTTGTTTGTTGCACAGGACAAAACATCTCTTCTGAGGCAAATTTCTTCTTAGTTGCAAGAGCTGATTATGAAGTGATCACCTTTCCCTCCTCAAATGCTTGGTTTTCCTGAGGAGTTCTAGGACGGTTTGGTATAGCATGTGTTGTTAACTAGGTACTTCAATATGAGGTGTCTGAAACAGACAACAAACTTACATACGGTGGTCTGTTGCCGGTCTTTTATTTGGTACATATTATATGCATTGAGCATCTGAAATATCCATGAGGATGGAAGAAAAGTTTCTGTACACTGGTAACTCTTACGAACCAATCCACAAAGCCAATCTGCATGTCACATTGTCAACCAATCAAATGTTTTGTGTATAATCTAGTCACTAGTCACTGGTTTTCGATACGTTTCATTAGGTCACTCTATAACTTTGCCACTGTCATGCATTTCAACGGTGATGGTTGTCAACAACGTGACATCTCGTTTGTCCTGCCACTGTAATGCCATGATGTCATTGGCAGTAAACACCTGCACCTTCACCACTAGAAGTGCCTGCGTTGAACCTGGGCATATGTTTATGATTAGAACACTCTGTGGCCACACATATCTGTCATGTTCACTTGGCAAGAAATCACTGAGTAAAGGGCTTGTGTACCGGTTATCAGTATATAAAGTATGCTCCATTACAAGATAAGGTGCCATCATGCTTCACTATGCCACCTTGAGATACCCAATATCATCCTGGAATCTTTCAATGTTTTACTTCCTTTGTATACAATAATATCAATACCAGGCCACTGTCACAGTCACACGAGTACAAACAGTTTTATTTATTTATTTATTTATTTATTTATTATTTTAGCATACCTACAGAGTAAAAAAAAATACAGGAAAGAGCAGCATGCCAAAGCCACTTATATGCCTAGGCATTACGGGCTGGCTTAATTTTAACTTAAGATTAACTAAGCGATTTGCAATCAGTGATAAAACATTATTGTAAACAGTAACTATAAAAGCACAAATGAGTTATTACAAAGACAGGTCATATGTTGCATGCATTGCTGTTACAGTCAGTCGAAGGAGTATTCTGATAGGTAGTGTATTAAAAAAATAACGAAAGTTAGATTGGGTCTACGGTTGACATTTGTGTGATATAATTGTGAGTAACATATGGTAATACAATTTATAGGATTCAGTTATTCAGTATTATTTGGTTTTGAGGAAGGGTGAGTAAGTCGATCTTTGAGAAGAGACGTGATTTATAAACAGGTCGTGTTTCTTTTATATTTACAGGTAATCGAATTCCCGATTTTAGGGGCCTTTTATGTGCATTGAGTTTTTGCAAGCGTGAGGATGGACACGAGAACATCAAAGGTGATCTGTGCCTGTGTTATGGTCATGTGTTCTGTTGAGGGTGGCAAGGAGATGGTTTGAGGGGAGGGTTAATATCAGAGTTAAGGGTTCTATGTATGGTTAATAGGTGCAGTAATAGTTATGGTTGTTTTGTATGGTGAGGTAGGTTGGTGTTTTCAATATTGGTGGAGTGTGATGCCTGTCGTGAGAAATTTGTTATCATTTTAAACTGCAGCTTATGTTGGGTAAATTAGTGTTCTGAGATGGTTTAATTGGTGTGAGCCCCTTGCACAAATTCCATAGGTGAGAATAGGGGTAAATAAGAGAGTGATAAAGGGCCAGGAGGGCTGACTAGGGAAATAGTACCGTATCTTCGATAGTCTGCCTACAGTCTTGGAAATTTTCTTAGAAATTTTGTTCGTATATGTGTATGAATTTGAGTCTATTATCAAGGTGGATTTCCTAAGATTTTCCCTACTGTTAGCTTTGAGATAGGTGATCTGTTTGATATCGTTATATTAAGAGGTACATCTGTAGCTCTGTTCCCAAACTGAATGAAGTAGGTTTTTGTCAATGTTTAGTGTAAGGTTTGTAAGTCCTCATCCAGGTAGATATTTTCTGTTAATTCGGTGTTACAGTATTGGTAGCGTGGAACTGGGGACTCGGGTGAGAGATGACGTATGTTGTGTCATCTGCCAAAAAAGTGTGGAGTTGAGTAATTGTGAAGCATTTGGTATGTCATTATGTATAGGAGAAAGAGAAGAGGGCCAAGGACACTTCCCTGTGGGACACAAGTGTAATTGGTCTTGAGCGGAAGAGCTTGCCCCATTTGCGTACACATATGGCTTCTGTTGCTGAGGTATGACTTGAGGTAGTGAGGGAGTAGTGCCCTTAATACAGAGTGTGGACAATTTTACGTTTGGGCAGTCATGGTCACTGTATCAAAAGCTGTACATAAGTCAATGAGATCCCAGTGGGACTATCTTTTTTCTCTATTGCAGTGTAATATGTTCTAGCATGTGTATAATAGCATCATTAGTATTTTTATTAGGCCTGAATCCAAATGGCAGGGGTTGAGAATGTTTTGGGAGATGGGTAGGAAGTAGATTTTTATGAATTAAATTTGCGAAGATTTTTGAGAGAGGGTGTTTAATTGGAGATTGGCCTCCCTTTGTTATTTCAATCTGTTTGTTTTTTGTCTCCTCCTTTATGATCGGGGGTGACCCTTGCTATTTTGAGAGCTTGTAGGGTAGGTGGAGATTCAGTGGATTTGGTTAAAGAGGTTGTGGCTATGCTTTGGTGATAGTATGTGACACTTTTTTGTCTATTATAAAGGGTGGTAAGTATTTAAATCTCCTTGCCTTGTTTTTTAGTGCGTTGATAATAGGGAGACTTCGTATGGGTTAGTTGGAGCTAGGAACGTGTGTTCGGGTATGTTGCCATGTGGAGGTAGTTTCATTTGGTGGGGTTATCTGAGCTTGGGATTTTATTGGCAAGGTTTTGTCCTATAGTGAGAAGAAAATCATTGAGTCTGTTTGCTGTTTCTGTTGGTGGGAGTTGGGGTTCATCTGATTTTGTAATTTTATTTCGCTATTTCGTGATATCTTTTATGTTCCCTGATTTATGATAGGGTTCTTCCAAGTCTTTTTTATATCACCTGTAAGTTGTAATCTGTTTTCATAATAAGTTTTTTTGCCCTTCTTATTAGGCTGGTTAGGATTGACGAGTATCGTTTTGTTGGTCTCTGGTTATGTGCCCATTCTGTACTGTTTTCATATCGGTGTTTTGCTCGGAATATTACTGCTTGAATGACAGGTCTACCTTTGAACAAAATCAAAGGGGGAAGAAAACTTGTGGGGTCAATTACAAGATTTCTTGAATAGATAAAAGTACATGTTGAACTTTTTCTTCAGATTCATAAAAAATTCAATCTTGTTATAACTGTCACTTCTGTCAGGCCTGGTTTTGTCAGAGAAGTGCAACATACGTAAACAGTAAGATAAACCTGTTCCTGGGATGATTTCACTGAAGGCCGTGGTACAAAATTAGCGAACTGTGCGGACCACAGTATTAATTTTATATATGCTTATGAAACATGAAGCGCAACAAAGCATTATTGTTGCAAAAAGCTAAATACATTTCTGCAACAGTTGTCTCTTTCCACCGGGTTGTTGTCGTGATTGTGAGTGATTGATCGTATTTGCCATGTGTACTCAAATACATGTACCTGTTACTTTCTGACAATAGTTCTTAAGGGTGGGCAAGAGTAGTTCAAAGAATTCCAGTTCATGTGCAGTGTTTCCAAGGGGACTAGTAGGTAGAATTCCACTTTGGAGAGTCATCAAGTGGTGGGGCTTGGGAACAAATTGGATTTTTGCTGCCAATTCCAGTATGGTTTGACTGGTGGATATGGGACATTCATAACTGAGTTGTATGGTGGGGGTGGTGGCTGATGCTCGCTTTGTCCTTGAAGCTGAGGAGTCCAGGCATTACGTGGGTCCAGCCTTGGCTGGTGAGTCATGCATGGCCGTGGCACTACAATCACCACTACCACCATCACCCCCAAAATACCACCCCCTTACTGTGCTGTGGTCTACCCATGCCAAGTGTAGCCACATCATCCTCACTTTCACTGTTATTCCTGGTGTAGGGCCACGGGATGTACTCCGGGATGTACTCTGCCCCCTGGGCACTGCATGGGGGAACACTACCGAGTGCATGCAGCGGTGTATATACCAACGCTTCACTGGTGAATTTTGATTCCTCCTATCACTACTCGAATGATTGTCAAGAGCAATAAAATCACAATCCACGTCACTATCATCATCATTACTGAAGTCAGGGGCCCTGGCCACGCAAAAATATTAGTTTTCTCTTGCGACGACAGTACAACTGAATGTGACTGAGACGTCCCCCACACCAGAGGTAGAAGGTGAGGATCGTCAGGTTTTTCTGCACTATTTTCAATATCCTGGTCATTCCTTTCGGTCACTAATTGATCAAAGCCATAGAATTCGTCTTCATTTCCACTTCCTTTCAGAGTCAGAAAACTATCAGATAGGAAGAGGAGAGTCCCAATTCGCCTTGGAGTGAGAGCTGCTTTGCGACAAGACAGGGTTTGAACAGAGGAACTGAGCCAGCATTCCCACAATGCTATGCGGGCACCTAGAATTTTTCTTCACGGCGCACACACACCACGCAGATCCATTCTCTCATATGTAGCCTACCACCCTTCTCACACTAAATTTGATGCCCCTAGAATTTTGGCGTGATCTATGGGTTTGGACCCTCCAAGGGTTAAATTGTATAATTTTTTTCATCCCTTCAAAATATTCCCCGCAAATAAAAATTACTGCTGAACTGTGTAACTTATGCCACTGTATTGACTCATTTGTGATTACCTATTTTAGTCTTGGGGGGGGTGGTGGAGCTCTAGCTCTTAGTTTATTTATTTATTTATTTATTATTTATTTATTTATTTATTTAGTCTTACCTCTTCATTTATGACTTTTCAACTCTTGTATGAAATTTGCTTTCAATGTGTCCTATTCTTTATCACTCTTAAAATTTAAAGCTTTCTGATATCTTTTGTGTGTGTGTGTGTTGTGTGTTGGGGTACTCCCCTAGTTGTACTCACCTAGTTGAGGTTCGGGGGGTCGAGTCCGAGCTCCTGGCCCCGCCCCTTCACTGATCGTACTAGGTCACTCTCCCTGAGCTGGTGAGCTTATCATACCTCTGCTTAAAGCTATGTATGGATCCCGCCCCCCACTACATCGCTTCCCAAACTATTCCACTTACTGATACTCTGTGGCTGAAAAAATATTTCCTAAAAATCCCTGTGATCATCTGTGTCTTCAGCTTCCAAACTGTGTCCCCTTGTTACTGTGTCCAATCTCTGGAACATCCTGTCTTTGTCCACCTTGTCAATTCCTCTCAGAAATTTTTTTATGTCGTTATCATGTCCCCCCCATCTCTCCTGTCCTCCAGTGTCGTCAGGTTTTTTCCCTTAAAACCTCTCCTCGTAGGACATACCTCTTAGCTCTGGGACTAGTCTTGTTGCAACCTTTGCACTTTCTCTAGTTTCTTTACGTGCTTGGCTAGGTGTGGGTTCCAAAACTGGTGCCGCCCTACTCCAATATGGGCCTAACATATACGGTGTACAGGGTCCTGAACGTTCCTTATTAGTGTGTGTGTGTGTGTGTACTCACCTAATTGTACTCACCTATATGTGGTTGCAGGGGTCGATTCATAGCTCTGGCCCTGCCTCTTCACTGACTGCTACTAGATCCTCTCTCCTCCTGCTCCATGAGCTTTAATATACCCCGTCTTAAAACTATGTATAGTCCTGCCTCCTACAAATTTCTTGCCGCAGACTATTCCACTTCCTAATACTCTATGACTGAAGAAATACTTCCTAACATCCCTTTGACTCATCTGAGTCTTCAGCTTCCAAATTTTGGACCCCTTGTTTCTGTGTCCCTCTCTGGAACATCCTGTCTCTGTCCACCTTGTCTATTCCACGCAGTATTTTGTATGTCGTTATCATGTCTCCCCTGACCCTCCTGTCCTCCAGTGTTCAGACCGATTTCCTTTAACCTTTCTTCATAGGACATTCCTCTTAGCTTTTGAACTAGCCTTGTTGCAAACCTTTGCACTTTCTCTAATTTTTTTGACGTGTCTGACCCGGTGTGGGTTCCAAACTGGTGCTGCATACTCCGTATGGGCCTGACATACACAGTGTTAAAGTCTTGAACGATTCCTTACTGAGGTACCGGAACGCTTGTGTGTGTGGGGTTTTGTGTACTCACCTAATTGTGGTTGCAGGGGTCGAGACTCGCTCCTGGCCCCGCCTCTTCATGATCGCTTTCTAGGTCCTCTCCCTCTCTGCTTCCTGAGCTTTGTATACCTCTTCTTAAAACTATGTATGGTTTCCCGCCTCCACTACTTCATTGCTAGGCTATTCCACTTCCGATGACTCTATGACTGAAAAAATACTTCCTAACATCCCTGTGACTCATCTGAGTCTTCAGCTTCCAGTTGTGACCCCTTGTTTCTGTGTCCCCTCTTGGAACATCCTATCTCTGCCACCTTGTCTATTCCCCGCAGTATTTGATGTCGTTTTTCATGTCTCCCCGTGTCGTTATCATGTCCTCCATGTCGTCAGTCCGATTTCCCTAACCTTTCCTCGTACGACATTCCCCTCAGCTCTGGGACTAGCCTTATTGCAAACCTTTGCACTTTCTCTAAACTTCTTGACATGCTTGACCAGGTGTGGGTTCCAGACTGGTGCTGCATACTCCAGTATGGGCCTAACATACACAGTGTAGTGTCTTGAATGATTCCTTATTAAGGTATCGGAACGCTTTCTCAGGGTTTGCCAGTGCCCGTATGCTGCAGCAGTTATTTGGTTTATTTTGTGCCTCGGTGACGGCTCGGTGTTATGGTCACCCAAGGTCCCTTTCTCCCTGAGTGAGGTCTGTAGTCTTTGTCCACCTAGCCTATACTCTGTCTGCGGTCTTCTTTGCCCCTCCTCAATCTTCATGACTTTGCATTTGGCAGGATTGAATTCGAGAAGCCCGTTTTCTGGACCACATGTCCAGCCTGTCCAGGTCTCTTTGCAGTCCCGCCTCCCTCATCTGATTTAATTCTTCTCTCAACTTCACATCATCTGCAAATAGGGACACTTCAGAGTCTCTTCCTTCCATTTATGTCGTTTGCATATATCAAAAAAAGCACTGGTCCTAGAACTGACCCCTGTGGGACCCCGCTCGTCACAGGCGCCCACTGTGATACCTCTTCACGTACCATGACTCGTTGCTGGGCCCCCCTGTCAGGTATTCCCCGATCCATTGCCCGTGCCCTCCCTGTTATATGCGCCCTGATCCTCCAGCTTCTGCACTAATTGTGTGTGGTGGTGTGTGTGTGTGTGTGTGTGTGTGTGTGTGTGTGTGTGTGCATGCATGCATCAATGACATCATCATGCGTGGTGCGTGCGTAATTTCTGACAATGCCTTCCTATTTTTTTTAAAAATATGATATATACACTGTTTTTTCCCCGGGAATTTTTTTTGTATGTAACAATTTTTTTTTTCATTTTTCTAGCTCATTCTTCTGAACAACTTATTCTACACTTGGTTCCGGCCCCCGTTTAAAAGTACTCCT
>NC_069399.1:33537927-33642644 GCF_026875155.1 Cherax quadricarinatus
CAGGGAGGCAGCAACGGTCGGGTACGTGAAAGGTATCACAGTGAGCGCCTTTTTCGAGCAGGGGTCCCACGGGGGTCATTTCTAGGACCAGTGCTATTTTTGAAAAATTTGTGAACGACATGAGGGAAAGGAATAGACTCTGATTTCCCCTTTTCGCAATGACGTGAAGTTGATGGAAGAATTAAAGGGACAGGATGAGGCAGGACTGCAAAGAGACCTGGACGGGCTGGCAGTGGTCCAGTAATGTTTCTCGAATTCAATCCACCAAATGCAAAGTCATGAAGTTTGGGGGAGGGGAAAAGAAGACCGCAGACAAGTATAGGCTAGGGGACAAAGACACAGACCCACTCGGGGAAAGAAAGCCCTTGGGGTGACCATAACACCGAGACCCCCGGGGCCACACAACCAAATAACCGCGCAGCATAGGGCGCCTGAAAAAACTGAAAAAATAGCGTTCCGATACCTTAAAAAGGAATCGTTCAAGACACTGTAACGTGTTTTTGGGCCCCATACGGGGTATGCAGCACCAGTCTGGAACCCACACCTGGTCAAAACGTCAAAAATTTTAGAAAAAGTAAAAAGGTTTGCAACAAGGTATCCCAGAGCTAAGGGGAATGTCGACGGGGAAAGGGTTTTAAGGGAAATGGGACTGACGACACTGGAACAAAAGGGTCAGGGGAGACATGATAACGACAACAAGATACGCGGGAATAGAAAGGTGGACAGAGATAGGATGTTAGAGAGGGGACACGGGGAAAAGGGGGGTACAACGGGAAGCTGAAGACTCAGACAGTCACAGGGACGTTAGGAAGTATTTTTCAGTCATGAGTTGTCAGCAAGTGGAATAGCTGAAATGAAGTAGTGGAGGCGGGAAACCTCGTAGTTTTAAGAGAGGTATGACAAAGCTCAAAAAAGAGAGAGAGGATCCAGTAGCGATCATGAAGGGGGGGGCCCGGGAGTGATTTTCGCCCCTCAACCACAATTAGGTGAGAAAAAAATTGGGTGAGTACACACACATCACAAATCATACACACACACGCACACACACTCATCACACACACACACACTCATACACACAACACACACACACACACACACACACACACAACACACACACACACACACACAACACACCAACACACAAAACCACACACTATCTTTACACACAAACACACACACACACACATACAATACACATGAAGATTGGGGAAGGGCAAAAAAGCCCGGGGACGAATATAGTTTAGTGGCCAAAGACTGAAAACCCTCACTAAAGGATAAAGATTGGGGGGTGAGTATAACACCGACAATCTTTGAGGGCACATCAATCAGATATGCGCAGAACGGCGCCTGACAAACCCACGGATAGCGTTCGATCCTCATAAGGATTCGTTTAAGACTCTGTATACCATCTACGCCGGGCCCCAAATGGTTTGCAGCACCGTTTGGAATCCACACCTAGTAAGACGCAAGAAATTAGAGAAAGTCAAAGGTTTGCAAAAAAACTATCCAGTTGGGGTTGCTATGAAAAAAAGGTTGAGGGGAAAACGGCCTGACGACACTGGAGGAAGGGGGTGGGGAGACATGATAACGACATATAAAATATGTGGAATAGAGAGGTGGGCAAAGACGGGGTGTTCCAGAGATGGGCAAGACCAAAAGGTCACAATTGGAAGTTGAAAATTCAGATGAACAAGGGATGTTAGGGAAATATTTCTTTAGTCATTTGGGGTAGTCAGGCCATGGAATAGCCTAGAAAGTGATGTATGGGGGCAGGAACCTACATAGTTTTAAGGCGAGGTATGACAAACCCTGGGGCAGGGAAAAAGAGGACCTATTGCAATCAGCGAAGAGGCAGGACCAGGGGCTGTGACTCGACCCCGGGAACCCAAATAGGGGTACAAAAAAGGTGAGTACACACACATACACACACACCCCAAATCGTGGGGGAGTCACACGGGTTTTGGGTCTGTTTTGGTAGTAATTTTTGACTTGCCAAAGGAATAGAGTGTGGGGTTAGGCGTGTGCACGCATAAAAGTGCATATAATCACTTAAGCCCCGAAAAAAGGAAATATAAGTGATCAAGAAAGAAAACAAAGGAAAAATGGCTGGTGTTTAGTGGTGGCCCTTGAAGGGTGAAAGGTTGTGTCAGGCCCCAAATAGTGTTGCCATAAAAACGCGTGGGGTATTTGAAGAAAAAAGTGCGACTCAAAATCGGGAGATAAAAGATATGTATAGTGTGTCAGTAAATTCATGGTATGAAAAAAAAAGAAGAGTTAGAGATATAGTGCATACAGGAAGTTAGGGAAAAATTACTGAGAAGCATCAAACATCTTCAATACTGGGGACAGGAAGACCAGCAACGTTACTCCCTCCACCGCAAGTAATATTCCCCTATTTGAGTTGCATGGGTAAAATAGTACCTGTCTCTAGCTGGAATTGGGGGCACTCTCCTTGAGCTTCAGAATGATAAGAAGATTACTGGCATTTATAGAATTTTAGAGGTAGGGGCTTTATGGTAAAGCCTAGTGTATTTATTTTTGAATGAAATTTTAAACGAAAAAGACAGACAGGGGTCCAAGAGAAAAGGGAATATGCAATACTATTAGTACATACGTGGGAAATAAGGACTGTTTACTTAAACATATGCAGCACACTTGGTGAGAACGGGGAAACTGCGTTAACACTTGAATAGCTGTTCAGAACAACCACACACACAACACCCCACACACAACCACACACACACAAAATATAACAGGATTTCACACCTTCCCGTGAAGTGACCCTATAACCCTTCCCTTTTCCCCCCCTCCTTTCTTCCTCTCTCTCTCTCTCTCCTCTCCTCTCCTTCTCCTCTCTCTCTCTCTCTTCTCCTCTCTCTCTCTCTCTCTCCTCTCTCCCCTCTCTCTTTCTCTCCCTTTCTCTCATCCTCCTCTCTTCCTCTCTCTCTTCCTCTCTTTCTCTCTCTCTTCCTCTCTTTTCCCCTCCCTCTCTCCTTCCCCTTTCCCCTCTTACTCTCCTCCCTTTCCCCTTCTTTTTTCTCTCTCCTCTTCCCTTGTCACTCCCCCCCCCTTTTCTTACTTTTTTCCCCCCTTTCTCCTTTTTCCTCCTTTTTCCCTTCTTTTCCCTCCTTCTAGGCTCCCCTTCTCTCTCTTTCTCCCTCTTCACTCTCCCCCCTTTTTTCTTTTTCTTTTCTCTCTTTCACTAAAAAAAAAAAAATGGTTTGGGGAAACTGGCAGAATCGGGACAGATGAAAAGGGGTACTGGTAGGGGGAATGGAGGGAGGAGCAGGGGAAAAAGGTAGAGAAAGAATGGGGAGAAAAATTAGGAGAGTTTCTAAAAAAATGGAGAAAGGCTCTCTGTGAAAATGGGGAAAAAAAGGGGTTTTGGAGAAGGAGACAAAGGGAATTTGGGAAAGGAAAAAGGGGCCAAAAACTGCAGTAGCCAGGGTAAAAGGTCCTAGAATTTGAGGTAAACAGGCTGAAGCAATTTTCAGGAGTAGTACCAGAAAAAGCCACAGCATACGAAGCTGAGGGGAAATGAACAGGAAAGAAGGAGATTTGAATTTTTGCCAAGGTAATATCAGCCGAAAAGAAGGGCCGGGGAGGGGAAAGGGGGAAGGGGGCAGATGGGTGCAGGGGGAGGGGGAGATAGGTCGAATGCTGAGGAAAACTATGTACCAAGAGCCACGGGAAAAAAATAAAGGGGGGGAAAATGCCCCACATACAGACGGGAAAAAACCAGAGTCACGGGGGAGGGGGCAATGGGAGGGGGAAAAAGGGAAAAAATCAGGGGTTTTTCCTTGGGTTTGGGGAAAGGGGAGGAGAGGAAAGGCCCACACACGGGAAAAGACGGAAGAAAAAAAGGGAAAGGGAGATTGGGAAAATCATCACGAAATAGGGGGAGAAGACTGGATGAGATTGTAAATTTTCAGAAAAATAGGGGGGTACTGGGAAGGGGAGGGAGAAAAAACCCGCCCGATAAAAGCTGTTTCTCAGGACAAAAAACAGTGGGGGAACAGGATCCTCCAAGAGAAACCACAATTAAAAAAGCTCGGGAAGGGGAGTACAAAAAAGGGTGTTCCTGGGACAGGGGACAAAAACACAGAGAGAAAGACACCCGGCTAAAGGGAGAGGACAAAAAAAGCGAAAGGAGATGGGAAAGGGACAGGAGGGAAACCACCCAGAGGTCAGTCAGAGCAGAACAGAGCAGCAAGGGAAAGCACACAACAACTATCCTCAAAACCCCCTACAACCTATCACCCCATCCCAACACAAAATTTAAAAATCCATACCCCCGCTTCCACCCCCCCCCCAAACCCTTAAAATTTCAAAGTATACTACCAGGTCTCCCACCCCCACGGGCCCCCCCCAAACCACGTGGGGGAAAAAGGAAAAATAAAGGGTATGGTACCAAACCCCGATGGAATAAAAAACCCAAGGGGGGGAAAGTGGAACAAAAGAGTCAAAGAGGTATCACCGGGACATCATAGGATCACGAACCCAAGCTTACAGGTATGATAACAGATCCCAATTTTTCCCAGTGGGTTACCAGTTCCTGAGAAAAGACAAAAAGGAACAGGGGGGGGGGTGGAGGAGGGCATTGCTGATCAAACACAGATGGAATTTTGGGAGCGGGGATTTGAGGAGACGCGGAAAAAGAAATTGATTTACATAGGGGGAAAAACGTTTTCACTTGGGGGTTTTCCCAAAGGGGGTTAATTTGCAGTGATATAAAACCCCCCACAGAACAGCAGGGGGCCCAAGGAAAAAGAGTAGGACGGGGAGCAATGGAGCGATGGTTGACACACTGGCTAGAGTGGCCAGAAGGCTCATGCAGCAGGGCAAGTCCTGTCATGGGGACTTTAACCAAAAGGGAGATTGAATTGGGAGAATTTGGGCCCCACAGGGGGGGAAAGGGATACATGGAGGGCTAAGATGATGGGGGTGGTACGGAAAATTTCAGGGTCCCAAAAAAGTAAGGGAAAACAAACAAGAAAAGAGAGGAGATGATAAACCCAGAAAGACTGGACTTGGGTATTCACCTTGAGTAGTGCGTTTATTGGGGAAACATCCATCACAGTGGTGACTTTTGTACTTAGTTTAGTGGTGACGTTTTTGTACTTAGTTTGATTTGGTGGCGGGACCTTTATCTCTGTGTTTTGGAAGCCTTTTTGTTTTGGTTTTCTTTTTTGGTGAATCTAAACGGGGATGCCCTCTCTTGAGCAGCTTTCCCAGAAGCGGGAGAGAAAAACCCGAGTTGAAAAATTTGGAAAAGATACGGCGATTTAACGGAAGGAGAAAAAGGGATTCGTAGTAATCCCCCCGTTGTGAGCCCCCGGGTTTTTTTTTTAAGAGGGGGCTTGGTCAGGGGTTGGGGGCAACAGGGAACCCAAGTGAAGATTAAGAAAACGGTTGGAGGGGGCAGAAACAACGAAAAACCCGGGAAGACTGCCTTTGGAAACTTCCAATTTCTTTCTCGGTGCTACCTGAGAATGTGAGTTTTTCTACGGGGAAAATCCCAACCCAAACGAGCAAAGGAAGCATTGGCGGGACGTGAGTGAGCCACCCCTAAAAAAACCCAACGAAAACCATCGAGAACGTCAGGAGGGAATTTACAAGTTTTTGAAATTGCTCCCTTTGGCAAATTTGAGTGATATGAGCATCATACGGACGACCCCAAAGGAAAGGTTTAAAAAACATTGTTGTTGTTGGGGATAGTCAGTTTAAAGGAAACTTTGGATAGGGCATTCTTTTTTTGAAGGATGGGGTAGGGGGCAGAGAGTGTTTTTTCCCGGGGGGCGGGAAAAGGGGATTTTTGTTAGCCTTGGAGGGAACACATGAGGGGGTAATGGGAAGAAATTTCCTATTATCTTTTCCAGTCCCTGGAGGAAAGATTTTGGAAAGACGTGGGGAGTGAGGCCCTTGATTAGCAGGAAAGGGTTTCCAGAAAATAGAGAAAATTTAGGAAAAAGGGTTTGGAAAAACCTGTCTTTATGGGGGCATTTTGCCAAGGGAGGAGTTGGAAATGAAGGGGTTGTCCGGCAATTGGTGTAAAATTGGGGTTTTGGAAACCAAATACGAAAGGAAAATCCCGGTAACATTCTTTTGAAACTGGGCCCCTCTTTTTTTTGGCCCAGAAAAAACATGTTTTGCCGGGGAGGGGGTTTCCCTTTGGGTCTAGGTTTTGGGGGGGGAAAGAAATGGCCAACGCATTTTGGGGGAGCTGTTAGGTCTTTAAACTGGGAATAGTTTTTGGTATGGGTTTCTGCGGGAAAACTGTGAAGTCTCAGGGTAGAAATTATGAGTACTGGGGAAAAACTAGAAATAGGCAAAAGAGGTGGTTAGGGAAAGGCCAGGGCACAAATTGCCAAGGCAGTAATAGGTTTAATGGAAAAAACAAAAAAAGGAGCGGAATGATAAAGAGAAAGGAGGGTCCTTAAGTATATATTACACAAATAGTGCAGTGTTTAGGAATAAGTTGGACGAGTAGACTAGTTGCTGGGGCAGGAAAACATAGTTTTGTTTTTGGCCATTACTGAGACGGGGTTTTTTAATTAAAAAATTTCGGGGACATCCCTGCAAATGCCCAATTCAGGGTTTCAATTGTTCCAAGTAGATAGAAGTATCGGGAAGGGGGGGGGGGGGGGGTGGCATTGTATGTTTTTGAGATCGCTTGAACTGTTGCATTAAAATGGGTTTTAAGTTGAAAAAACACTTTAAAAATTTGTTTGGATAGAATTTTCGAGGGGGGATGAAAAAATTTTAAATTTAGGTTTTGATATTCCCTCCCCCCAAAATTTTGATAGGGAACCCGGGGAAAAATTTTTAAAAATTTTTTGGGGGGGGAAAAATTTTTTTAAAGGGGCCCCAAGGGACGTAATGTAGTAATTCTAGGAGACTTTAATTTAGTCCCAAATTTATTGGAAATTTTTTTTAAGGGAAAATTTTGAATTACGACTTCTTTAGAAGTAGTTTAGGATTGTTTTCTGAAACGTTTTGTGACAGAAAAAATACAAAGGGGGGGAAAAACCCGCTTGACTTAGTTTCTGGCAAAAAAATGAATTTCCCCTTTTTAAAAAATTTTGAAATTTCGAAGAAAATGGGTGCTAGCGACCACAAAAAACCCAAATTTCCCTTTAGAATTGAAAGGAAGTATGATTGTGGGATAAATCAGTAACGTCCCAGATTTTCGCTTAGCAGTTACGATGGGCTTTTGGGGAACAATTATCATCTGTTTACCAAAGGGGGGAACGAAGAGGCTATCAAAATGACGTTTTCTGGAACACAATACATGTGCTCAAAAACATTTATTCCCCTTAAAAAAAAATTAGTTTAAATAGGAAATGACCCCCAAAAAGGATTTTAATAATAGGCTCAAATAAACTACTAGGGCATAAGAAAGGGGGAAATTTTTGGCGTATCAAAAAGGGGGGGCAGGGTTTTATCTTATGAATCAGTATATTGGGCACTAAGAAAGGGGCATTTAAAAAAAGGGGGTAAGAAAAACTAAAAAAGGGGCTTTGAAATTTAAAATTGCTAGGGATTCTAAAAAATAACCCCAAAAATTTTTTTTTAAAGGGATATAGAAACCAAAAATCAGAGAAGTTTGGTCCCCTTAAAAATAACTATTTGGGGATCTAACTGACAAAGGAATGAAAAGTTTCCCCGATTTTAAATAATTAAATTTTTTCTCGGTTTTACACAGGAAAACACTAGTAGTGTTCCCGGGGAATTTATTTTTTATAGTGGGCCAGAAGAAGATTAAATTTTTGTAACATTTTTAGTCATAGTGAATTTGGGTTTTGAAGCAGGATAGCCGACTGAAGCAAAATAAGCACCCGGGGGCCTTTATGGGGTTTTTTCAAGGGTTTTTTAAAGGAATGCAAAATGGAAGTCTTTTAAAATTTTTGATTTTGCCCCCGAAGTGGTAGTTTATTGTGCCCCCAAAAACCATTCTATTTGGGCGGTAGCGCGAGAGCTTTTGGATACACAAAAGGCCCAGGAACTAGGCCCCAAAGGGTTAAAAAGGAATTTCATTTGGATTTATATCTACAATTTTTCTATAGTTCACTTATCCCGTTTTCAACAAATTTTGGAAAAATTTTCTTAGTATTTTCTGGTATTTTTATTTTCATTAAAAAGAATTTTTGCATGTTTACATAGGGGTTTTTTATACTGTTGTCTTTTGTATTTCCCCAATAAGGGGGACCCAAATTTAAACCCCATTTGTGTTTAAGACAGTGACCCTATGCCTGATACATAATTTAATTTTTGTTTGTTTATCATCTGTGTGTCTCCCAAACTGCCAGAAATACTTTTTAAGCAAGCCTAAGCCTGGCCACTTTAAAAATCGTCAGTTGTTCACATTGCAAGTTGTCCATAAAAATACTTATTACGTTCATGTTTCATAGTGGGGGTTTTAGATCTACTTTAGGCTTTCCCAAAATGAATTTTCCCATAAAAAATCATTTTTCATTATTTATTTCTCCTTTAAAATTATTCCTAAAGCTAGACACCCGTTTTTACCAAAGTTTTTTTCTACCCTTCTCCTTCTGGATACTCTTCTTGGCAAAAATATCAACTTTATCATGAAGGAGTTTAAACCAAAGTGTGATGGGGGTCCATAGCAATTGTACATTTAAATTTCCTTTTTTCCCAATTTTTAGTATTTACCTGGGTTCCCCAATGAGCCGTTGTTGGAGTCATTATATGAGCAAGAAGGCCTTTAATTATGACAAAAGAATCAGTAATGATGTTTGAGTCAAGCTCAAATGGAAGTCTGTGAACCATTAACTAATATTTTTAAATTTTTCTTTTTCAAACAGGGGGTAGTGTTTTGATATGGGAAGATGGCTAATGTAAATTCCCATTTTTAAAACAGGGGCAAAATCGTTAACCCTCAAATTCCCCCCCAATAAGCCTGGGCCTCAATTGTTGGCAAATTTTCTTGAGTCAAATTATAGCTCAAATTTTAAAAAGCCATTTTCGATAAGCAAAAGCTTTTATTAATGATACTTTAGCATGGGGTTACCCAAAGGCCGGTCTTGTCTAAAATAATTTATTAACTTTTTTCAGTTAAAACTTTTTAGGCTGTTGACCCCGATTTAAAAAATTTGGGTATTATTTACTTAGAAAATTGTAAGGGATTTGGGTAAATTTTCCGCAAACCCAAAAACTGTTGAAGGGAAAATAGCAGCCATGGCATTGGGGGGAAAAGTGCTCTCGTGGATCGAATCATGGGGTCCCCAGACAGGGGAAACAGAGGGGTTCCATAAATGGGGTTAAATCCCGGGGGGGATCAGTAACAAGTGGCGTTTTTCCCCCGGGAACAGTCTTGGGCCCCTTGTTGTTTTTAAATATATACAATATTTTTGATGAAGGAAAATTTCTAGTGTTTTGAGCAAAAATTTGCCCGGGTGACCCCGAAGATAGGTAAAGGAAATTAAAATTTTAAAAGTAGATGTTAGGGAACTTTTAGGAGGATTTAGACAAAAATCTACTCTTGGTCAGAAAAAGTGGCAGATGCAGTTTCAATGTAGATAAATGCCCAAATTTTGGGAAAAAGGGTCGGAAGTTGGGCCATAACCCTTGCACTTATGGTTTTAAAAAATGTAGAACTTAGCCATACAGATTGCGAAAAGGGCTTGGGGGTTATGGTAAAACGCAACCTTAAACCAAGCAAACAATGCCTAAGCGTTTCGTTTTAGGCAAAAAAGGGTTTCGGGAATTTTTATCCAAAGGGAAATGTAAGCAACCGAAGTCCAGAGGTCATTTTGCAAACTTTATAAAATCATTAGTAAAAAGGGTCACCTAGATTATGCAGCCAAATTTTGGTTTTCCATATTACAGAATGGACATAAATTCGTTTTGAAAACATTTAGCGTAGGATGACTAAATTAAAACATAGGGATTTTGAAATCTTCCTTATGGAAGATTTAAGATCTTAAGTTACATTCACTTGTTAGACGAAAATGAGGGGGAACCCTGATCAAAGGTATAAGTGGAAGATAGGTTTTAAAAAAGGGGGATATTAACAAGGTCTTGAGGTATCTCCAAGAGAGAACCCGAGTAATGGTTTTAAATGATAATTTAGATTTAGAAAGGAAATGGGAAAAGTATTGGTTTGGAAAAATAGGGTAGTTGTTTAGTGGAACAGTCTACCTAGTTGGGTTTTTGGGTAGGACTTTGGGTATTTCAAATTTGGTTGGAAAATAATGGTGGGAGGGGTTGGATTTGAGGGGACTTGCAATCAGAACTTATTTCTTGGGTTCATTGAAAATTGGGTTGGTCAAAGTTTGTTAGTGGGATGAATTGTAAAGGACCTGCCTAGTATGGGCCAACAGGCCTGCTGCAGGTTCCTCCTTTTTTATGTTCCTTTTTTTTTATGTTCTTATATGAAAGCCCCTTGGGCCAGCGATCTGTGGTTTTGATTCGAATACACAGAGAGCAAAAGTGGAGGGAGAACAGGAAGGCCAGGACAAAAAGAAAACCCAAAACTACAGGGGAAAGGGGGTACACAGGAATGAGGGGAAATTCCTGAATGAGGTTCGTGGGATAGAGAATGGCAGGAACCCCCCGTTTAAAGAATGATGGAATATGTAGCAACAATGTGCAAGGGGCTGAGGAGAGGTTTGACCCCAAAGGGGAATAGGAATAATGAAAAAGCCAGGGGTGAGCCCATTGTTTTACCCAAAAAATGCAAGGGGGCAAAAACAAAGTGTGCTAGGGAAGGAAGAAATATAGAAGGGGATGGACCCGGGGAATAAGGAGAGCAGTCTTTGAGCAGAAAATAATATGCCCCAGATAAGAAAAGGGGGCCCCAACGTCAATATGAAAACGACATAGCAGCGAAAGCCAAATCTGACCCGAAAGTTGTATAGCCACATAGGAGGAAAACAACAGTCAAGGACCAGGTAATCGGCTAAGGAAGGAAGGGGGAAAGGAAAAAAAAAAAATGCCCTGAAGTATGTGGGGAACTCAACAAAATTAAAGAAGTGTTCACAGAGGAGACAAAAGGGGGCTCCGGGAAAGAAGAGAGGTGGGGGGTACACCCCCATGTGCTGGCACGTACACAAACCCAAAAAAAGAAGTGAAGGGCTTCTGGGAGCTAGATACCTAAAAGGCAAGGGGGCCAGATAACATCTTCCATGGGTTTGAGAGGGGGCAGAGGAGCTTGTGTCAACTAACAACAATATTAAAAATTAAATCTATGGAAAAGGGAGATTGCCTGGGGCATGGAAGCACTATTGGCCCCAATTTTTAAAAAAGGAGAAAACATGAAGCCTAAACTAAAACCCATTGTCACTGCAGTATAAATGAAAAATCAGGGAAAAAAGTTTGTCAGGAGAAGAATGGTTAAACTCTAGAAAGGAATGATCTCATCCCAGCAGCCAATATGGTTTCAGAGAGGGAAATCCTGTGTCACAAACTACGGATTTTCTATGCATGGTGACAGCGTAAGAAAAGAAGAGAGGGGGGGTGGTTTGCATTTTCTTGGACTGCAAGAAGGCTTTGTACAGTACCACACAAGAGATTGGCAAAAAATGGAGGACCAAGCAGGGATAACAGGGAAGGACTGCAATGGATCAGGGAATATTGTCAAGAAGACAGCAGCGAGAAATGGTAGGGGCGGGGTTTGTCAGAAGGACCGTGACCAGCGGGGCCCCCACGGGGTCAGCCCTAGGACCAGTGCTGTTTCTGGAATTTTTTGAAGACATGACGGAAGGAATAAACTTGAGGTGTTCCTTTTGCAGGACGTAAAAGTTGTGGGTTCATTCGATCAAAGCCCAGGCAGAAAAAAAGGGGATTGGAAGGTTTCAGCCCCTGGTCCAGAAGGTCCGGGTTCAATCCCCCAAAGTGAAAAGTCATGAGGTTTGGGGGAAGGGCAAAGAAGACGAGACGGAGTCAGTCGGGGGGCCGAGACTAAAAACATCCTAAAGGAAAAAGACTTGGGTGAGTATAACACTGGGCACATCTCCTGAAGCGCACATAAACCCAAAATAACTGCTGCACCCGTAGGGGCCTGGCAAACCTCAGAACAGCTTCCGAATCATAATGGGAATCGTTCAGGACCCTGTACACCGTGTACGTTAGGCCCATATTGGGTATGGGGGGACATTTTGGGAACCCCACCCCTACCAAGCACTAAAGAAACTAGAGAAAGTGAAAAGGGTTTTGCAACAAGACTATCCCAGGGGGTTTAAGGGGTTTTGTCCTATGAGGAGAGGTTAAGGAAATAAACCCTGACGCACTGGGGACAGGAGAGATGGGGGGGAAGATAACGATTTAAAAAAATACTGGGGGGAATTTGACGGGTGGACAAAGACGGGATTTTCCCAGAGACTGGACACGAAACACGGGGACACATTTGGAAGCTGAAGACACAGATGAATCAAGGGTGTTGGGAAAGTTTTTCTTCAGCCACAGAGTAGTCAGGAAGGGGAAATATTTTGGGAAAACGATGTAGTGGGGGGCAGGATCCATACTGCTTTAAAAGAAAGGGTACTTAAAGTCATGGTTCAGGGAGAGTGCCCTAGTACGACCGGAAGAGGCGGGGCCAGGACTTGGACTCGACGCCTGCAACCCAACTAGGGAGTAAACTAGGTGATAAAACAAACACCACACACACACCCAAAACACACCCCCCTCACACACACCCCCACACACACGCATGAAAAGACATGAAAAAATACTGCGTGGAATAGCAAGGTGGAAAAAGACGGATTTCCAGGGAGGGGACACAGAAAAAAGAGGCCACAATTGGAATTGAAGCACCAAATGAGTCAGGAAAAATTTGGGAAAGTATTTTTTCAGTCACAGAGTTGTATTTCAGGGGAATGCCTAGAAAAATGACGTAGTGGAGGCGGAACCAAAACCAGTTTTAAGACGGGGTTTTGATAAATATGGGGGGGGGAGAGAGAGGGCCCAGTAGCAACCGGTGAAGAGGAAAAGGCCAGGAGCAAAAAACTCGCCCCCTAAACCAAAAATGGGGTGAGTAAAATGGGTGAGTACACACACACAACCCCACACACACACACAACGGAGCTTGGACTGACCCCTGCAATCTAACTGTGAGTGCACACCATATACACCACACAACACACCACACACAACAACCACACACACACACACACACACACACACACAAACCACACACACACAAACACACACACATACACACACACACACCACATACAACAACACACAAACACACACACAACACACAACACCACACAAAACCACACACACACACACACACACACACACCACACACACAAAGCCAAATCTGCCCAAAATGTTGTATAGCCACATCAGGGGGAAAAAAAACAGTCAAGGACCAGGTAATCAGGCAAAGGAAGGAAGGAGGGAGACAAAAAGAAAGACCTAAAGTATGTGAGGAATAAACAAGAGATTCAAAGAAGTGTTCACGGGGAGAAGAAGGGGCCCAAAAAGACGGAGGGTGGGGCACCCCCACAATGTGCTGGACAAGTGACACAACCGGGGAAGAAGTGAAGAGGCTTCTGATGAGTAGATACCTCAAAGGCGTTAGTTTTTTATTTTAATATGTTTATTATGCCCCCCCATCCCCTCCTTGGGCGGTAGTCAAAAATTACAGGGTACATATTGGCCCCGGGACTGGATCCAAAGTTTTGATGCTGAGGAATTTTACAATGGTAATGAACTAGATCTGGTCTTTTTCATGCCCAAAGTTAAAAAAAGGAAATGATCCAGGTAGAGCTGGTCACACTCTGAAAAATTGCAAAGGTAAAGAACATAACACATTAATCATGAGAATTTACAAAAGGGAATGAGCTCCAGGTAGAGCTGGTCAAAAACATGACAAGTTTCAAAGGTAATGATGATAAACCGTTATCAATATTACAAACATAGACAAATTACAGAGTAATGAGCAGTTAACCAAACATGCAGGGAATTCATCCCCTGCCCCCAAAACAGATGTTGCTAGGTGCCCGTCTCTCCCCGGTAGACGCCCTTGCAAAAAGCAGCAAGTTGCCCTGGGATCGCTGCTTGCACGGCACCATCGACCCTCCCCCAAAAGGTCCAAAAAAGCCAGTGACTCCGTTAACGCCCGAGGGGAGCTCCCCCCAGGGCATGCAGGTTGGTGGAGCCAAGTTTATTGAAGATCCCAGGCCCTCTGTGCACGGTGTTGAAACTTGAGGACTGAGTACAACTGCCCGTGGCCACCCCGGCAGCTGCCGCGGTCGAATCCCCGATGCTGTCCCTGTAGTGGAAGTTCCTGTGACCCGGCACTCCCCGCAGTGCCCCTCGCTGACATCGTGGGTTAGGGGGGAAAAGTACCCTCTCAGATGGGGTGGGCTGGTAGTTGGGTGGGTTTAGGCGGGGGGAGACAGGCAGGGGTGAGGGGGTTATGAGAGGGGCACTGTTTACTACACACGCCCTCCCCCCCCCCCCCCAGCGGAGGAGGGGGGGAGGGCTGACTGGTCCTGACGAAAACACCAAATCCTCTGAAAGCACAAAACTTCAAAATATTTACGCTGAAACGATGCACTGGGATGTCCGTTCGCGCTTGGACTTCTCAAAGCATTTTACACTGATTCTGTTTAAAAGGGACCTGGTCAGCCCCTTTTGACCCGGAGCTATCCCTTTAAAATCCCCAGCTAGCCCGCACACAACCTGCGTGTCGGCCATGTTGAGCCCTGCCTCAAAGGCAATGGGGGCCCGATAACATCTCCCCATGGGTATTGAGAGAGGGGGCAAGGCGCTATTTGTACCCCTAACAACAAAATTTAATACATTTCGAAACAGGGGGATTGCCGAGGATGGGAAAAAGCAAATGTATCCCCTCTTTAAAAAAAGGAGACAGACATGAAGCATTAAATACAGCCAGTGTCACTGACATGTTAGATTGCAAAATCTGGGGAAAAATTTCAGGGGGAAAAAGTGGTGGAAACCCAGAAAGGAAGATCTCATCAAAAGCAGCCAACATGGTTTCAGGGGGGGAAAACCCGTGTCACAAACCCACTGGAGTTCTATGCTGGTGACGCAGTAAAACAAGAGAAGAGGGGGGGGTGGATTGCATTTTCTTGGACTGCAAGAAAGGGGTTTGACACAGTTCCACACAAAAGTTGGTGCAAAAAACTGGGGGAAAAGCAGGGATAAAAAGGGAAGGCACTAAATGGTTTAGGGGGAAAATTGTCAGGAAGACAGCAGCGAGTCAGGTACGGGCGAGGTGTCAGAGTGGGGACCTGTGACCACGGGGGGTCCCCCCGGGGTCAGTCCTAGGACCGTGCTGTTTTGGTATTTGTGAACGACATGACGGAAGGAATAGACTCTGAGGTTCCCCGTTTGCAGATGACGTAAAATTGATGGGGAAGAATTCACTCGATCGAAGACCAGGGGAACTACAAGGGGATCTGGAAGGCTGCAGACCCGGTCCAGAATTGGGCCCCGGGGGTTCAATCCCACCAAGTGCAAAGTCAGAAGATTGGAAGGGGAAAGAAGACCGCGACGGAGTACGTCTAGGGGCCCGAGACTACAAACCTCACTCAAGGAAAAAGATCTTGGGGTGAGTTAACACCAGGGACATCTCCGAAGGCAATCAACCAAATAAATGCGAGCATATGGGCGCCCAGCAAACCTCAGAACAGCATTCCGACATCTTTAAAAAGGAACATCAGGGCCCCGTACCCGTGTACGTTAGGCCCATATTGAGTTTTTTTTTTCGGGCCCGTTTGGAACCCACACCTAGCCAAGCACTAAAAAAAACTAGAGAAAGTGAAAGGTTTTCAACAAGACTAGTCCAGAGTTTTAAGAGGGATGTCCTATGAGGAGAGGTTAAGGGAAATCAAAAGACCCTGGAGGACAGGGGGGATAGGGGGGACTGATAACGATTACAAAATACTGAGAGGAATTTCAAGGTGGACAAAGCAGGATGTTCCAGAGACGGGAAAAGCAACAGGGGACACAGTTGGAAGCTGAAGACACAGATGAATCAAAGGGATGTTTGGAAGTATTTCTTCAGCACAGAGTAGTCAGGAAGTGGAAAAGTTTGGGAAGCGATGTAGTGGAGGCAGGGGTCCATACATAGCTTTAAGCAGAGGTATGATAAAGCTCACGGCTCAGGGAGAGTGACCTAGTAGCGATCAGTGAAGAGGCGGGGCCAGGAGCTCGGACTCGACCCCCGCAACCTCAACTAGGTGAGTACAACTAGGTGAGTACACACACACACACACAACAAACACACACAAAACACACACACCACACCCACACACCACACACACACACACACCACACACACACACACACACCACCCCACATGCACACATGTGGTAATGCTTTATTTACAGCTAGCAAAGTCAGGGTATTTCTCCAGAATGGTCTGCAATATACCACTGTGGATAAAATACTTAGCCATTTCTTGAACACTTCTGAGTGAGTGATGAATGGTTTGAAAAACCGACAAGTTGAAGATTGAGACACTTATGCAACATATGGGAATCTTTATTCAGGAAACGTTTCGCCACGCAGTGGCTTCATCAGTCCGATACAAAGTAGAAAGGCGTAAGGAGAGGAGGAGTTTGAGGTAATCAGTCCCTCAGCCTGGAGTCGATGTGTTCAGTCCATCAATCTACAAGTTTAAAGGGCCCAACCCCAATTCATATGAGGTGTTTCCATTTCCTCTTTTTTTCTGTAAAGATTACCCCCCTTCAACCCATTAAAACCCCAAAGTTGTGTCAACTTTTAAATCGGGGTAAACAAATTTTTTTTCCATTAAACCAGGGGCCATAGGGACTGGCGTTTTCTTTTTTGGGCATCAAGTGGGGGCCCGAAGATACTTTCCCCCACATTGGACACCCTCTTATTTGTGGTACTCATGGAGTGGCCCCTGCTTAGTGAGGGAAAATGGCTCGTTCCCTTCGATTAAACCAAAAATTTTTGGTTTAATTTTTCTCATCACCGACACCAGAAATTTAACCTCCCCTTTCTCAGCTTACAATTTTCTTTCCCTTCCCTCTGGCCGGATGGAACCCCTTTATCCCGACTCCCATTGACTCTCTTACCGGCTGGTTTACTCCACAATTACTTAATGATGATACTTTTGGATCCCTCAGTTTCTTAAAATTTAATCTTTGTCTAACTTTCATCAATATGGGCCCCCGTTCTTTTTGGGGAACCATTTTTATACTCTCCATTTCCTTTTACCACCTGTACCCGCCCTTCCCTGCCCTGGATTTTGAAAGCCCTTTTTTAGTGTTTCTTTTGGGTAATATAATAAGCTTTTAACCATTTCTTAAGGGGGTTTTTTTTAAAAATATTTAATAAACATGCTACATACATATAACATATAAATTAACAAATCTGAGATGTTTTCGGGTCACGTGGGGGGGGGGGTGTGTTGGGGGGGAACAAAAACCATTCATGTCCGGGCCGTAACAACAACAACAGCACGTTGTTTACAAAACTCGTGAACCTTCTGCACTATCATTCTCTCTCGTTTATTCTTATTTAATCTTGTTTAACTCACCTCTCACTATACATTAAGACTACAGATATTTTAAGGTAAGTAATTATATGAAGCACAATTATTATATTATAATTTAATAATAAATAATATATTAATGTTAGTACATACATATTATTGTAATTATTATATTATTATTATTATTATTATTATTATTATATTTTTAATTAAATAATTAACCCCTAAATCGGTCCCAAATGTATATATAAATCTTAATCGTACGCCCCAAACGTATATATACGTTTTATTTTTTTCTGCCTCCAAATTGGCACAATTGGCCTGAGATGCCTGGTCCATCATAGAATTGGTCT
This sequence comes from Cherax quadricarinatus, assembly GCF_026875155.1. Lineage (NCBI taxonomy): Eukaryota > Metazoa > Arthropoda > Malacostraca > Decapoda > Parastacidae > Cherax > Cherax quadricarinatus. The sequence continues at coordinate 33,555,742 of NC_069399.1, forward strand.
TACACTCAGTGTGTGCAGTAATAAAAAAAATCTGAGACACTTAGTACTCGTTGTGGGAAACCAGTAAATTGAGCACCAGCTCGAGCAAACAGTGCGGCAAACACCAAGGATTCACTGATGTAATGTCATATTAACACTTCCTTTTAAGAGGAAAGTGATGTTAACCCCAAATTAGGGTCTATCGATTCTGCCTACTTTGTCAATCTCTTTCTGTCCTAATCTGTCTCTGCCTTTGTCTCTGTCATCTGTCTCTGACTCTTTCTCTATCTGTCTCTGTACTCTGTCTCTGTCGGTCTCATGTCTCTGTCTGTCTCTTTCAATATGTCTTTGTCTATCCTTTGTCTCACAGGTACCAATGAATACAAGTAAATCGAGTATAAATAACCTCGGCAACCAAAAAATCCAGACAAAGTGCTATACTCTGCTTGAAGATGTGATGTTAAACGGTGATGACGCAGTCTTGTGGCTCTCTCTGAGACAGAGAGCTAGACGGATAGACAGATTTACCTGGAGTTTACCTGGAGAGAGTTTTCCGGGGTCAACGCCCCCCGCGGCCCCCCCCCGGTCTGTGGACCAGGCCTTCCTGGTGGATCAGCGCCTGATCAACCGGCTGTTGCTTCTGGCTGCAACGCAAACCAAACGTACGAGCCACAGCCCGGCTGATCATGACTTCTTTAGGTGCTTGTTCCAGTGCCAGCTTAAGACTGCCAGGGGTCTGTTTGGTAATCCCCCTTATGTGGTGCTGGAGCAGTTGAACATCTCGGCCCCATTATGACACTTATTGTATGGGTCACTTAACGTGCTAGTGACAACCCCTGCTTTTCATTGGGGGATGGGTGCATCGTCTGCCAATGTCTTTTTGCTTTCGTAGTGAAGTGATTTTCGTGGTGCAAGTTTGGTAACTAGTCCCTCTAGGATTTTTCCAGGTGTATATAATCATGTATCTCTCCCACCTGCGTTCCAGGAATACAGTTTTAGAAACCTCAAAGCGCTCCCAGTAATTGAGTGGTTATTATCTCCGTTAATGCGCGCCGTGATAGTTCCTGTACATTTTCTAGTTCGGCAATTTCACCTGCCTTGAAAGGTGCTGTAAGAGTGCAGCAATATTCCAGTCCTAGATAGAACAAGTGACTGAAGAGTGTCATCATGGGCTTGGCCTCCCTAGTTTTGAAGGTTTTCTTCATTATCCATCCTGTCATCTTTCTAGCAGATGCGATTGATACAAGTTATGGTCCTTGAAGGTGAGATCCTCCGACAAATCACTCCGAGGTCTTTGACGTTGGTGTTTCGCTCTAATTTTTGGCCAGAATTGTTTTGTACTTCTGATGAAGTTTAATTTCCCATGTTTACCATATCTTAGTAATTTGAAATTTCTCACGTTGAACTTCATATTGTTTTCTGCAGCCCACTGAAAGATTTTGGTTGATTCCGCCTGGAGCCTTGCAGTGTCCGCAATGGAAAGACACTTGTCATGCAGATTCCGGGTGTCATCTGCAAAGGAAGACTCACGGTGCGTGCTGACATCCTTGTCTCTGTCGGATATGAGGATGAGGAACAAGATGGAGCTAGTACTGTCCTGTGGGACAGAGCTTTCAACCGTAGCTCTGCCTCGGACTTTACTCTGTTGACGACTACTCTCTGTGTTCTGTTAGTGAGGAAATTATAGATCCATCGACCGACTTTTTCTCTGTTATTCTTTAGCGCGCATTTTGTGCGCTATTACGGCCATGGATCACACTTGTCGAAGGCTTTTTGCAAAGTCTGTATATATTACTCTGCATTCTTTTTGTCTCTAGTGCCATTTAGACCTTGTCGTAGTGGATCCAGTAGTTGAGACAGACAGGAGCGACCTGTTCTAGAAACCCATGTTTGCCCTGGTTGTGTAACTGATGGTTTACCTAGATGGGGGTGATCTGCTTCTTAGGACCCTTTCAAAGATTTTTATGATCTGGGATGTTAGTGCTATTGGTCCTGTATGTATCTTTGCTGTTGCTTTACTGCCCCTTTGTGGAGTGGGGCTATGCTGTTGTTTTTAAGTAACTGAGGGACGACCCCCGTGACCATGCTCCCCTCCATAGGATGGAAAAGGCTCGTGATAGGGCTTCTTTGTCAGTTCTTGATGAACAACAGATTCCATGAGTCTGGCCCCTGGGCAGAGTGCATGGCATGTCATTTATCGCCTGTTCGTAAGTCATTTGGCGTCAGGATAACAACATCGATAGGCTTGTGTTTATCAAATTTTTGTGCTCTCTCATAAAAATTCATTTGGTCCTTCGACTCTCATCCCTGGTTAGCGGCTTGCTAAAAACAGAGTCATATTGTGGACTTGAGTAGCTCACTCATTTCATGCTGTCATCTGTGTAGGACCCATCTTGTTTAAGTAGGGGCCCAATACTGGACGTTGTTCACAGATTTTGATTTGCATAGAGAAGAAATTACTTTTGGGTTTCCTTTTTCGATTTCATTTATGGCTTTAGTTCTTCCCGCGATTCCCTGGACTCCTAAAGATTCTTTTAAGCTTAAGTTCTGATGCGCTATTTCTCTGCCAGTGTCTCCCTGCCGCATTTCAGATATATTGACCTCTTTTAGCCGCTCTGTATTCTTTTTCCGTCGCTGTAAAAGGGAGCGCCCTGTCCTTTTCTATTTTACTCTACTCCTCCTTTTTCTTAGAGGAATAAGCCTTGTGATACACGAGTGGCCACCGAGTTAATCTGTTCTAGGCATAAGTTTGGGATCTGTGTTGCTTAGTAAATCTTCCCACTATATCGTTAGTACTTGGTTTACTTGTCCCACTTTATGTTTTTTGGTTATTGAAGTTGAATTGGTGAATGCTCCCTCATGACTAGTTCCTCTTTTTGTCGGTCTGGGGCTCCATGCATATCATGTTCTGTACCTCCATATGTTTGTGAACTGAGTAATATTGTTTTTGATATGGTGACATTTCTTAATCAATCATCATTGTTTATGTGAAGATGAGGTTCTAGTGTATTCTCCAGTCTTGTAGGCTCTATTATTTGCTGGTTTAAATTGATTGTGCAGAGATTAAAAGCTCGTGTGATTGCGAGTTTTCATCAGAGCTGCTCCTGGTGTTAATTTCTCAACAATATAATTTGCTAATATTCCTCCATTTTAGGTCCTTAAGTTGAAATCCCCCAGGAGCAAGATGTTGGGTGCAGGAGCTGGAAGATTTTCCAGACAGTGGTCAATTTTTAACAGCTGTTCCTGGAATTGCTGGGATGTTTGCATCCGAGGCTTGGTTAGACTACCACAATGACTAGGTTTTGGTTCTCGACCTTTACTGCTAAAACTTCCACTACGTCATTTGAGGCATTAAGCAGTTCTGTGCAAACAAGTGACTCTGCAATGTACAGGGAGCTTGACAGACAGACAGAAATGTTTGTGTACCAGCAAAAACAAAGCTAGAGGGAATGTCATCTAATCTTTCCTGCGCACCCTAGAACCCCCACCCATCGTGTAAGCTCATCAAACACAAGCTCTTATTTCAAAGTTTATTCTCTATAATTAGATTCTCTAAAAGATTACAATGTTGAAATTTCAGAATTTGTAGTTGTGTGGTTACATGTATTATTAGATAATGATTAACAGAGTGTACCACTAGACGCCTAGCAGGCTAGGCATTATCGGGCAGACTTAGTTTAATTAATTATTTTAAAATATTACAAATTATGATGTATTGGTATTATTATGGCTAAGTGACAAAATACTAGTTTGTGAGTTAGCAATGTGAATGCTTTTGTTTTGGCACAGTACATAGTTTCAGTAATTGGAGTATCATAGATTCATTATTTATGATTGAGATTAAATATTTCCTGATGGTCAAATGGGTGAGTGAGTGTAAGAGTGAACCACCAGGTGGTAGTCAGTGTAGTTATTTGATGGGGTGTACAGGGAGAAAGAGTTTTCTAATGATAGGTTTTGAAGGTGATAATGTGTCTGCAGTTCTAGAGTTCTCTGGTAGGGTGTTCCAGATTTTAGGGCCTTGACATACATTGAATTTTTGTATATGTTTAGTCGGACACAGGGGAATGTCGCAAGATGTTTGTGTCCTGGTGTTATCCTGTGGGTTCTGTCAACAACTATCAAGAAAGCGTTTTTAGTCAAGATTGATATTGGAGTTTAAGGTCCCTGTAATGTAGATTGCACAGTAGTAAGTGTGGAATGTACTGAACAGGGAGTAAGTTTAGATCTAGAAGAAGTGGGGGGGTGAGTGCATGGATGGGAGTTAGTGATTATTCTTTACTGCAAGCTTTTTTTTGTGGTTATTATTTGGCTTTAGGTGTGTTTGCTGCAGTTGAACCCCAAGCACAAATAGCATAGGTGAGGTATGTATAAAAAGTGAGTGGTATAGTGTGAGAAGGGCATTTTGTGGCCCGTAGTATCGTAATCTTGGAGAGGATCCCCCAACCGTTTTGGATACTATTTTGGTTATGTGTTGGATATGGGTGCTGAAATTCAGGTTGTAGTTCAAGGTATAGCCTAGGAATTTGCCCTCATTATGTTCTGTAATTAGAGTGTTGTCCGATCTTAATGTTAATTGTGGCATCTCCTTCTCTCTACCGGTGAAACATCAATATATAGGTTTTGGTAGCAAGCAGAGATGATCAAGATGTTTATCTTATCATTCACTGTAAAGGGGTGGACTTTGCTTTTCATGCTTCAAGGCAACTTATTCTTCTTCTTTTTCAACAAAACTGGCTGTATCCCACCGAGCAGGGTGGCCCAAAAAGAAAACAGAAGTTTTCTCTTTTCAAATTTAGTAATTATACAAGGAGAAGGGGTTACTAGCCCTTGCTCCCGGCATTTTGGTCACCTCTTCAACACGTGTGGCTTACGCAGAAGAATTCGTTCCATTCCCCATGGAGATATGAAAGGAAATAAACAAGAACAAGAACTAAAAGAAAATAGCAGAGAACCCAGAGGAGTGTGTATATAAATGCTTGTACAGTATGTGTAGAGGTGACCTAAGTGTAAGTAGAAGGTAGCAAGAACGTACCAGAAACCTTGCAATGCTTGAGGAAACAGAAAAATGGACACCTCAGCAATCCTACCATCATGTAAAATACAATTACAGGCTTTTCGTTTTACACTCACTTGGCAGAACAGAAGTACCACCTTGGGTGGGTTTGCTGTTTACCACCTACTATCTAGAAAGGCAACTTAGTATTACCTATTATTATTACCTATTATTAATATTATTAATTATTATTATTATTATTATTATTATTAATTATTATTATTATTATTATTAATATTATAATCCCCTTTCTTCTCCTTCCTTCTCTCCTACCCTCCTCTGCCTCCTCCTCCTCCCTCTCCTCCTCCCCTCCCTCCTCCTTCTCCTCCTCCTCTTCCTCCTCCTCCTCCTCATTATTATTATATAGTTCCACATAACCAAAACATTGCTGTGACATATAAATACTCTGTATATATTCCAAGACAATAGTAAATGACCAAGGCAGGTGGTAAATGTCCACCTGTCAGTGTGTTTGTGACAATTTGAAGTACACTTTGAGTACCTAATACTAGTGGTCAGAACAAAGATTGGTTTAAAATGACAAGAACTACTATGAATTGTAATTATCAGAACATAAAAATTACATAAAATAATATGAAAAATAGAAAAAAAAGTATATAGGTAACACTTGTGCAAGCCAGGACTCCTGTTGCCGCCCATGAACATCCAGGACTCCATGTTGCCCGCCACATGAGCATCCCAGGACTCCATGTTGCCACACCATGAGCATCCAGACTCCATGTTGCCGCCACATGAGCAATCCAGGACCCATGTGCTGTCACATGAGCAACCATTGCCAATTTCTTGCTCTCAAATCTCGTAAGTACTGACCCTAACATTTTTTTTATGGGTTTTTGGCAGGAAAACAGTGAAGTACCAGTGTAGTAATATTACGATTTCTAGGGGAACTAGTAAAATAAGAACGAGGTAGATATTGAAAAAGCCAGGGACCTGGTGATAAGGACAGTAAAAGTTTAGTGAAAAATAGAAAATGAGCATTAAGGGTAAAGAGAAAGGAGAGTCTTTCAATGTTTATTAATGCTAATTGCCGTAGTGCTAGGAATAAGATGGATGAGTTTGAAATTTAGTTGTTAGTGCAGGTAACATTGATGTATTGCCTTAACTGAGACGTGGATTAATTCAAAAAGTCGACATGCCTGCGGGATGTCATATCAGGGTTTTTAAATTTGTACAAGTAGATTTATGAAGTATCGGAAGGGGGTGGGGTGGCATTGTATGTCCCAGATCGCTTGAACTGCTGCTAAAAACGGTATTAAGACTGAAGTAACACATCAGAGTCTGTTGGATAGAATTTTTTCAGAAGGGCAGAGAGACTGATTTAGGAGTGATATACCGTCCCCCAAACTTAGATAGGGACCAAGGGAGACTACATGGGAGGAAATTGTTAGGCCACAAGGGGGCATTGCTGACCACGCAGCAATGTCGCCTGTTCATTGCCCTTCCACGTCAACATGACCAGGGACCCAACAAAAAACATTATACTTTATGCTTGGTAAGATACGGTACCCAAAGTTGGATATGGAGATCAAGGGGGTTAGGATATAAAATTTCCGTATAGCCTGTAGACACTAGAAAAGTCTGAAACAACCACAAATGATATGACACAGCATAGATGTGACAACAATTATTGCTGCAAGATGCATGCAATTCATCAGTAAACAAATACTAGCCAAAGATAGTAAATCCGCTCACACGAGCTTTCTGGAAACAAACTGCGAAATCCGACGCCGTCGAATACTTAGAGCATCTGTGAAAACACGCGATGGCATGAGAATGATAGTGGAAGTGTCAAGAAAAGAGTGGAAAGTCCACCACAGCAGTTGGGCTTTCGAGCAAGGGAGTGAGAAAGAACAGACCCCGAAGCAGCTGGAACTTCCAGGGGTGTAGGGAAAAGTGAGATGTTACATGGACATATGAATGTGGCAAGTGATGGGAAAGACATGGGGAGGCGAATGTATGAAGAGAAAGGGACGGAGCAGGCAGGGCGGCGAACAAATAAAGAATGTCCTACTAATATCAGTGAACCATTCTATAAATGGAAGGATTGCGAAATCTTAGAGCGGCACACAGTAGCGAAGGCAATGGCATCCCAATGGCGATCAGACAAGGATGGAACATCCGCTTCTGCATAGAAGCAGCTCAAACAGGGAAGAGCGCAAAGCACCAAGGCTGAACGTAATCCTGGTGAGGATGGGGTTAATGCTAGAGAGAGTAGCAGAATAGGCTGCTGCATAGCTCTGGTCACCATAATCGAGTTTCGATAAAATTAGGGCTGAATGTAGTAAGAAGAGTTCGATGATCAGCTTTTCCCATAAAAGATGAGCAGGGTCTGTAAAGAAGGTTCAGCCGGCTGTGATAAGTTGCCTTTAGAGAGGTATTGTGGGCTTTTTCAGGATAACTTACGGTCAAAAAGAAGGCCTAGAAACTTTGATTGTATCACGATCAGGAATACGGAGCCATAGAGGTACAAAGGTTTGATCAGACATGACGGAGCATCTATGAAAGAAATTTGGTGAGTTGTGGTACTTGTAAAATTTAAACCAATGTGCGGTGGCCCAACTGGAAACACGGTTGATCTGCATTGCTGAAAGAGAAACAGTAATGAAGGTACAATCAGCGCCTGCACAAGCAATAGCGAAGTCATCAACATAGAGTGATGACCAAAATATTGATGGAAGAACAGAAGCCAAATCATTATAGCAAAGGAGATAAAAGTGTGTGCTTAGAACACTCCTGAGGACACTTCAGCTTGGACAAGTCCGGGGAGAGTACATTATGACTCGAACACGGAAATGTATTGTCAGTTAAAAAGTTCTTAAGGAAAGATGGTAGATTGCTCGGACGGCCTAAGAGTGGGCTTGGGGCCATAAATATTATTTGGTCCAAGTTGTGTCATAAGCCTTCTCAAGATCAAAAAAAATATGGCAATCAACTGAGTGGTTATTTGCAAAGGCATTACGATTATATGTATCCAAGCGTAGTAAGGGGTCTATTGTAGAACGGCCCTTATGAAAGCCATATTGGGACAGTGTAGAGACAGTTTGTGTCTCTAAATAACCACATTAAACATCTATTTACCAGAAGTTCGCATCACTTTGCAAGCTGCAAACTGCTAAGAGCAATTAGGAACGAAAGGGTGGGAGCTTCATGTCCAGTATGTACCCGGTTTTGCGGAAAGGGAGAACAATGCAGATTTCCACATTCCACAGCTGTGGAAGAACTCCTTGTGACCAAATAGATAAGCTTGAAAAGGTGTTAAAGAGGACTGTAAGGCCTGACTGATGTAAATGTGTAACATACAAATGTGAATGTCGTCGGCCAGCGTCGATGATCGGCAACTGAGAGTGTTGCTCCAGTTCCTAAAGTCAGCATATGACAAAAGGTGGCAAATGCCAAAACTGTACACTCTCGTCACTGAGAGAAGAAAAGGTCCAAGGGTGGCTATCTCTCGGCAGACATTGAGGAAGGGAAGAAACGAGGAACATAGATGGGAGCACCATAGAAATTACGAATGAGAATGATTGCTAATTTTATTGGCAACATCTAGAGGGTTTGCTAAACACCACCGGGCAACCGCAGAACGGGAGCCAGGTCAGAAAACTTTTAACTTTCCCTTTTAGGTCTTTTTTCCAGACTGCACTTATAGAGGAACAGGGGTGATGGTGAAGACATAACTCGCCACAATGCGTTTAGCGTCACAGTGACACGGAGAGATTGCACGTTTTCTGTTTAAAAATCAAGAATCCCTCTAGTTCTTTGACCGGGTACCGCCCCAGCAGCGCATTTCAAACGTACTGCACGAGCACAAGCGGGAAACCACAAAGGCACGACTTCTGAGAATGCCTGCCCGAATTTTGGGGGTAAAAATGAAAGGCAAAAAAAACGGAGGACAAAGGGGTGTAAAAGCCATCAAGGAGGATGAAGAAGGAACCTCTCAAAAAACAGATGAGTTTACCGGGGAAGAGAGTTCCGGGGTAAACGCCCCCGCGGCCCGGTCTGTGACCGGGCCCCTCCTGGGGGATCAGGCCTAAAACCCAGGCTGTTGTTTGGGCGCCGCAAACCAACGTACAGCCACAGCCCGGCTAAAACCAACTGACTTTAGGTGTTTTTGGTCCGGCCGTAAACTCCAGGGGGTCTGTTGGTAACCCCCCTTATTGGCTGGGAGGCATTGAACATCTCGGCCCCTGACACTTTTTGTATGGTCTTTTAACGTGCAGTGACACCCCCTTTTCTTTTGGGGGAGGGCATCGCTCCAATTTTGCTTTCGTATGAGGTTTTTCGTGTGAAAAGTTGGGTACATCCCCTAGGATTTTCCAGGTTAATAATCTTTAAACTCTCCCCCCTGCTTTTCCGGGGAATACGGGTTTTAGGAACCTCAACGCCCCCAAAATTGGGGTTTTTTTATCTCCGTTAGCACGCCGTGAAATTTCTCTTACTTTTCTATCGGAAATTTTTTCACCTCCTTGAAAGGTGCTGTTAGTGTGCAGCAATATTCCAGCCTAATAGAACAATGACCTGAAGATGTCATCATGGGCTTTTGGCCTCCCTATTTTGAAGGGTTTTCATTATCCATCCTGTATTTTTCTAGCAGATGCGATTGATACAATGTTTTGGTCCTGGGAAAGGGGAGATCCTCCGACATGATCACTCCCAGGTCTTTTTTTACGTTGGTTTTCCCCTATTTTGTGGCCAAATTTGTTTTGACTCTATGAAAATTTAATTTCCCCATGTTTACCATATCAGTAATTGAAATTTTTCACTTTAACTTATATTGTTTTTTGCAGCCCACTGAAAGATTTGGTTATGTCCGCCCCCGGGGCCTTTTCAGTGTCCCGCAATGGAAACACTGTCATGCAGATTCGGGTGTCATTTGCAAAAGGGAAACCGGTGCTTGGCTGACATCCCGGGCTATGTCGGGGTATGAGGATGAAACAAGATGGAGCGAGTCTGGCCTTTTGGAACAGAGCTTTTTACCGTACTGCCTCGGAAATTTACTCTGTTGACGACTACTCTCTGTGTTTTTGTTAGTGAGGAAAAAAAAAATCCATCGCACAGAGTGATGGCATGTATTTACGCCTTTTTGAAACTTTTTGGGTCAGGATAACATCGGGTGGGGTTTTGGGGAATCAATTTTTTTTGCTCTCTATAAAAAAACATTTGATCTTTTGACTCCATCTGGTTAGGGGGGCTTGCTAAAAACTGTTCATATTGGGATTATACCACTCATTTCCTTGCGTCACTTGTAGGACCCATCTTTTTTAAGTGGGGCCCAAATACGGACTTTTTCGATTTTTATTTGGCAAGGAAAAAAATTCTTTGGGTTTCTTTCGATTTCATTTATGGCTTTTAGTTCTTTCCCGCTTCCTACTCCAAAAGGGATTTTTTTTAGCTTAAGTTCGATGCTTGCTTTTTTCTCTGACCAGTGTCTCCCAGAAATTCAGTAATTACCTCTTTTAGCCCTCTGTTATTTTTTTTTCCCTCGCCTGAAAGGGGAGGGCCCCTGTCTTTTTTCTATTTTACACTACTCCTACTTTTTCTTAGAGGAATAAGCCCTTGTGCATACATCATGCCACCGATTTAATCTTTCTAGCATAATTTGGGGGTCTTTGTTGTTTAGTAATCTTCCCACTTAATCATTGGGACTTGGGTTTTCTTGGTCCCATTTAATGTTTTTTTTATTGAAGTTGAATTTTGGTGAATGCCCCCTCGTGACTATCTCATTAGTCGGTCGGGGCTCAAAGCATTCTGTCTGAACCCTCAATTATGTTGTGATCAATATTTTTTTGATATGGTGACATTTCTTATCAGATCATCATTGTTAGTGAAGATGGGGGCCCTATGTATTCCCCTTTCTAGTAGGCTCTATTATTTTCGGGTTTTAAATTAAATTTTGTGCAGAGATTTGAAAGCCGTGTGATGTGATTTTTTTCATCAAAGTGCCTCCTGGTGTTTTTACGCAAAAATATTATTTCATATTCCTCCATTTTGGGGCCCTTTAAGTTGAAACCCCCCAGGGCAAATGGGGGGGCGGGACTAAAAGATTTTCCAGACAGTGGTTCAATTTTTAACAGCTGTTCCTGGAACTGCGGATTTCATCCAGGGCTTGTAGACTACCAAAATACTATTTTTTGGTCTCGACCTATACCTAAAACTTCCACTACACTTTTTAGGCTTAAGCAGTTCTTTGCAAAAAAGTGACTCTGCAATTACAGGCCCAAACCCCCCCCCCTTTTGCCTGTTTCACTCTGTCACATCGTATGGTTGAACCCGGGATCCATATTTCTTTGTCCAATGACCCTTTATGTGGGTCTTGAAACCGGAACTTGCCTTTGCCTCTGCAAGCAGGCCCCACGGAGAAAGGTATTTTGTTGTTTGTTGCTGGCTTTAGCCCCCGTATATTTGCAAAAAAGAATTTTTATCGAATGGTGGTATTGTTGGTACTGGGGGGGATTTTTTTTTCCGGGCATTATACTGTATGTTTTGGGTTTTTGGAGTGGAGGCCATCGGCTGTGGTTCCACTTCAGGAATGACTGGATTAGGTGACGATTTCTCCCTTTTTCCCTGCCATTTTTTTTTACCCTTTCCGGGCACTAAAAAACCTCTCCCTTTTGGGGTGGCTGGGCTACCCAGGTTTTCCCATGGGCCCGGAGTTTGTATCTTTTTGTCCCCTTTTGATGGTATCCTGGCAATTTAAGTTATAGCACAGTCTTTCCTGTACTGAAGAGGGCACAGTTCAGGGGGAAAAAGCTTCGGAAGGGGGTTTGCATTTTCCTGTTGTCATATGGGCTGGCTTTCCAGGTGGTCAATTGCACGTCCCATCGTTTTTCCAGATTTCCCATCAGCAGATACCAATCATATATGTCACAGGGTTGGTTTCCGTTTGCCCTTTGGGGGTTTTGTGACTGTATTCCCTTTGGTGCATGTTTCCCTGCTTACTTCTATCCCCCCCTAGCACCAGCAATGGGGCCCCACCCCTTTTTTTTTGGTAATATACCCCACTAATGCTATTGGGGTCCCTTTTTTGCTATTTTCCCGCGGGATTTCTAGTTTGCAATATTGGTTTTAAACTTATCTTTTACTACACTTGTTTCCCTACATGGGGTCCTGTCCCCTAGAGGTCATTTAATGTATTCCTTCCGTGTAAAATTCCCGACTACCTGACAAAATCTCCAGCTTCACCATTACTGTCTCCCGGCAGCCCTCCAGCTTCACCATTACTGTCTCCAGGACAGCACCTCCAGCTTCACCCTTACTGTCTCCAGGACAGTAAATCAGCCCCCCAATTTACTGACTACCAGATTCACCTCCAGCCTTACAGTTTCTGCTACAGGCCATATCAAAGGGGAGACCATTTCCCCCCGACATTTTTTTTTCCCATCTGTTGTAGAAAGCTTTCCCGGTTTTCTATGAAAGCAGCTTTGATGTTTCCTCTTTTAATACCCTTGGATTTTAGTCCACAGATTTACTCATTGGGCATACCCAAAAAAAAAAATTCCGTTTTAACACTGCTTGTAGCTATTCTTGGATATCTGCCCAAAGGGGGTTGACACCAATTTTTTCCCCAAAAATGACAATTTATCCTGTGAAGCCCGTTTGTTTCTGACCACAGACACACACAGCTTCATAAAGAATGGAGGGGACAGAAAAGGCAGAAACAGGGGGGGGCAAAAGGGAAAAAACTTTGGGAGGGGACAGGAAAAGGAAGGCACATACAAGGGGAAAAGGGTGAACCTCCAACCCCTTTTAATGGAATCAGTGAAAGGGGGAAACCCAGGTACAGGGACCTGGGGGGTAAAATGTGGAGGTGATGAAGGGGAAGGGTGGGGTTTAAAGGAGATTTTTTGGACCTCTGAAAGTAAAGGGAGATTGGGGGGTGTGTCAGGTCTTTTGAAACCGGGATTGTAGGGGGAACCCCAAAAAAAGTGAAACAGACTGAGGGGTTTAAGTAGGGGCGTCGACCCAGGACAGCAAAAGAATTAGATCAGGAGTGACTGTGGGGCTGGGAAAACCCCAGAGGAGGCTGCAGAGATGGACCCCCCAAAATGGGGGGACGTTTTGAAACACGGGAAAAAGAAAAACAGGGGAGTCTCCCTTGGAGACGGAGATGAGAAACTGCCATAGCATAAGGGAGACCTTCTGCCTCTTGAGGCAACGAATTTCCCGCTCATTTAAGTAGACCTGGCAATGGCGAGAGTATGAAGGGTGAGCCTCATGACAATTAAGGCAAGAGGGAGGTCGACTGCAAGACGTGTTAGAATGGTCATCGGCACCACAGACTGGGCATTCGGTTATAGATGTGCAATATTTTGCTGGGTGGCCAAATCGCCAGCAATTTCTACACTGTTGCAGTGTAGGGATCACGTTTCTTACTTGTAACCAATGTCCTGCTACATAAACAGAGGATGAGAATTCACGGCTGTCAAAAGTTATGTTCTTCCTGCCCGCGGGCAGGAAAAACATGACTGTTTACCTTGAGAATTGGGAGATCTTGGAATTCCAGCTGTTTGACAATGTCATTGCCACATGTCTGGAAATTCTGTTGGACTATGGTATGAGGCGGAATGACAGTACCACTACAAGAATTGAGGGAATGATGTTTTTTGATAGTGATAGGAATAGTATCGGTATGTGAAAGAAGAGAAAGATCATGAGCCTGAGTAGCATTCTGGACTTGAAGATGCACATACCACTCTCAAGAGCATGAAAGGAAATATCTCTACCATCAAGGCATAGGAGTGCTTTGCCAATACTATGGTCGGAAAAATAGGCAGTAGAAGAAGTTGGTCTTAAAGTAAAGAATTTAGTCCATTGTGTGGTAGAATGGGAAGGTAACGAATTAACATCATCAGGAGATAGTCGTTGGTGTTTAGAAGTGGGACCAGAGTTGGTCCGACATGGGACGGGCTGGTAATTCAAAAATTGCCGCACCGTAGAGGGAGAGGCCAGAAGTATAGTCAGAGAGTGGAGGTCAGACAAATTGAAGGAGTCAGTGGAAACCCCGGCACCTGAATCAGGTGACAAAACAGCACCAGCGAGAGGTACACGGGCCTTAGGAGTGTCTGAAGAGTGGTCAAAAGATTAGGTGAGGTCAGAACAGGGTGCGGTAACAATAAGGGGCCCGGGGGTATTGGGGTCATGGATTGTTAACTCCATGGTTAGGTTACTCCTTTCTTTTTGTTTTTAAGAAAAAAAAAGAAAGAATAAAATAAAATAAAAATAAAAAAAGAATAAAAAAAAGGGAGGACTGGGGAGGGATAGTTCCTAGGAGGAATAAAAGGGCCAGAAATCTTCCTCCACGCCGAAAAGGACCTCGGCACTGCAAGTAGCACAGATGCAGCGTGGAACCCGTGCCATACCCTACCCTTCATGCCAGTAAACCAGCAATCCGGGATAGCAACCTCACATCTTCCAAGCTACTTTGGTGGACACAAGAGAGGGCGGCCAGATATCCGCCACAAAGCATACCTCCTTCGGCCACCAACCCTGAAATCTGAAAGGTGGCATCCAGAGATACACCCGTCACCCAAAAGACACCCAAAGCCACCCTCTGGGATACCGGAGAGGGATCGGGACATCTCCAGGCGATCCAGATTTCACAGCAAACTACGCCACCGCCAAGAACCTCAATGGAATGGGATGGACCCCGGTACCCTTTCTCCTACCTAGGGAGTCTCGGCTGAGTGGTTGAGGGGAGTAGACGTGTGCTGGGGGGGATCTGGACCTACTAATTTGCAGGCCTACCCATTTCTCTCGACTGATAAGTCATCATTAAAACTCCTACTGTTGGAAGACAGCTTCAGTGTTGTGAGAACTCTTATGTGCGAGTTGTGACAAGGGATATACCTAGTGAAACACTGGAAATAGTTTTCTGTTTTGAAAAGGCCCTCACAGGCCTCTGCTTCCCCTCTGCCTTTCATTTTACCTCAGCCTTTCGCCTCCATCAACATAGAGTGTAGAGGTGAATTTTGCTAGTCCACTGCTACTCGTGCCTCTAAAAATGTGCACAACTCATCCCTCTACCAACCTGAGGAATAACGAGGAGTGTGCAGTCCTACGTGAGTTGGTAACGCAGGTGTGCACACACTGAAAATTCGTCTTTCATTCCAAGACACGTGTGCTAGAAGTTCTGCAAGTTTCGAGTGATTAACTATTTGTACGAGTATTGCAGTGTTTGGTAACTCTTGAGAAGTCTGCCTCAGTCAGTGACCTTGAGCGAGGCACTGCTTCACCTGCCTGAGACTTTCGCCCATATTGACTATGTGAAGAGAGGCAAATGTGGGTGCTCAGTTACCCCTGCTGATCTCCTGTATCCCCCAACTCTCCCGCCTTTAAACTCAGCTGTTCGACTCCACCAACGTGCAGTGTAGAGGTGTATTTTGCTGCTCCGCTGGTACTCGAATATCTGAGTTCTGCACAGCTATTCACCTCTGCCTACCTGAGAAATACGGAGCAATCTCCCATCCTGCGTGAGTTGGTTATCCAGACCTGAGGCCTGCCAGATGAATCAGACTGTGCCACTTGTACAAAATGTGTTATATCTCTAACTGAGGAAGATGTACCTGTTATTCTTCTATGCACTGAGTGTTTCTGGGAGGAATCATGCATAGTTGGAACACAACAAGAGTGGTTAAGAACAAATTAACGAGCATTGCAGTACCTGGTAACTCCTTTGGAGACGGCTTTTTAACTGTAACATGCCAGAGGTTCATCTATAAACATAGTAAGTTTGTGCAGATTTGTTTGTCCACAGAGTGAAAAATTTGTCTGTCATTCCTAGACCGTGTGCTAGCTGTTTTTAAGTGCTGTGGTTTGGAGTAATTAACGAGTAGTGCAATATTGGTAACTCTCGAGACGACTGTGGCCCCGTGAATGACCTTGAAAATCGCACTGCGACCCGCAGGCCACTACACCCATATTGCCTGTGTCTAGCGAGGTGAATATCCCTTCCTTGTCCCTTCTATTCACAGGTATCCTTTAGCCCATCGCCAGTGTGAAACTCCTGTTAGCTATGAGTATAGCTGATGTTGTTGAGGTAGATGATGGTGAAGGCAGATTTGAAACATATTTTAGTAAACAGGCTCGGAAAAAAGAACGAGGCTTCCAGAGAAAGCTTGCTGAAAGCAATACAGTGGGTGCACACCCTCCCAAAGCTGTCAGGTTAGATTTCCCTAACAACACTGATCAAGAGACCAAGTGTAACTGGTTTTTCGAAGCTAGTATAGACAATCATGAGAAAACGATAAAGTTTGTCCACGATGAGGATAACTACGTCTTTGTGCCTAATGATTCAGCATTTATAGACAAACTTCTCACTCGCAAATATGCCAACATCACACTCCGAGCTGCCCCACCAAGGGCACCTAAAGTGCTTATTGTCATCTACAACGTCAACAAGCACTTGACTCCTCAATATCTGGCGTCAGAGCAAGTTGCAAGCTCTCGTCGACTTTCCAACGGTCTGATATCAGCTGAGTGGACTGGCCAGGGGACTCTGCCACGCTATATTCACTCCCACGCAGCCCTCAACAGATGCTATTACATTGCATTGTACAGACCTCCTCAACGTCGATGTTATAAGTGTCAACGCTGGGGCCACATCGCCAGGAAATGCCCATCTAAGTCACACTGGTGTGCAGTGTGTGCCAATGCTCATCCTTCTGAACGGTGTTATGATATGATCAAACACCAACAGACTGTTGCTAAACAATGTATCAATTGTAAGACCTCAGGAGTCACAGCAGATCATGCTGACTGCAGTGTGAGGGCTGCCCGCATCGCAGCCAACCGCACTTCACCCTGTACCCCTCATTATGACCCCCCAGGACTACCAGGTACCTCGGGTCTGAATACTGGCTCATGCCTGCCCTCCGACAATGGGGTTTCGCACCTCACCTGGGGAGCACGTCAACAGACCTCCATCACGTCGGCTGTCAATACCAGCCTAGCTGAGTCAGCTGACAGTCAGCCAACGAGCTCAGCTGACTGGGACTTCACGTCTCCAGATGTTCCAAGTCTTGCTCCTGTGGTATACAACCTGATGTCGTGCATAAAAGTACTGGAAACACAACAATTTCTCCTGAAACAACAACTTGAACAACACAAGGAAAGATGTGTAGAGTGTACCAATAACAAGATTGTCACAATTTGTGAAAGCAAGTATAAGGTTGCTGAACAAGGTGGTGGTGGTGTTCTTAATTACAGTAATGACAAATATAATACTTGTGTTGATAACTATAGTGAGCATCACAATAAAGGCTATGGTGTCTATGATGTTAGTAATAGTGATGACCGTAATATAAGTGGTGGTGAAGAGTGTGATGAGAGCAATGGTGTCTATAATGTTAGTCATAGTGATGAGCATAATATAAGTGGTGGTGCAGAGTGTGATGAGGGCAATGGTGTCTATAATATTAGCCATAGTGATGAGCATAATATAAATGGTGGTGAAAGATGTGATGAGAGCGGGGGGTGTCTATAATATTAGTCATAGTGATGAGCATAATATAAGTGGTGGTGAAGAGTGTGATGAGAGCGGTGATGTCTATAATGTTAGTAATAGTGATGAGCGTAATATAAGTGGTGGTGAAGAGTGTGATGAGAGCGGTGGTGTCTATAATGTTAGTAATAGTGATGAGCGTAATATAAGTGGTGGTGCAGAGTGTGATGAGGGCAATGGTGTCTATAATGTTAGTAATAGTGATGAGTGTAATATAAGTGGTGGTGCAGAGTGTGATGAGGTTAACCACATAGACATTAATGTTGAATACAATACTGTTGATAAATGCAATGAACACAATGTTGGTAGTGGTGTTGGTGATGACAGTTACAGTGTTGCGTGTAATGTTAGTGGAGGAGGGAATGTGAGTGGTGGTGTCACCTATCATACATTCACACATAAACAGCGTCGTGCTCTGGGTATACAAAGACTCCCACGAGGCCTTACAACTGGAAGTGCACTTTTAAAACTCATGGACAAGGGTAGCACTGTTGACATTGATAAGGTCTGCTATTTATATGAACAATTTTTTCATTATGCTGAGAAACTCAACAAGATCCCAGGACTACTATAATGGATCAAAACTCGTATAAACTTTCTATATTAAGCTGGAATATTGCATCACTTAGAAAAAGACTTCCTGAACTTCATCATAAAGTAACCACCGAACCCATTGACGTTGTGTGTCTACAAGAGTGCAGAGTCCCTGAAAAATCCCAACCCCGTAAATTACCATCATTTGTTGCATATAACCTCAAATCTACTAACTCTTGTGTTCTATATATTAAAAAATCACTTCCCCATCAACTTCTTGCACACAAGAAAACAGAGGGGCTACAATATCACGGTGTTAGGATTTATATAGGGAACTCTGCTCTCAACATATTTAACTTGTATGCTCCTGCTGATAAGTTTAATTACTTGGAGCTCCCAACTTGTGCTCATTCTGAACCTACTCTTATTATTGGCGATTACAATGCGAGATACAAAAGCATTGGAAACTCACAGTTTGGTAATCGTAATGGCAATCAACTGTTGTCACTCTTAAAAAGTCATGATAATGTCCAAACTGTAGGTGACCTTGAACCCACACATCTATGGAGGCGTCCTTGATCTGTGCCTGGGCTTCAACATTACTTCTGCCAGTTGTGAGTCTTCCTTTGTAACAGATATAGCGTCTGATCATTTCCCTAGGCTAACCTCACTAGATGGAAATATAAACACATATGCAGTATAATGTGATCCTTTATTGACAACGTTTCACCCACACAGTGGGCTTTTTCAAGTCACACACGGATCTACCTGGGGTGGAAGGTACGGGAGTATTTATAGTCATGTTCAGAATGTTGAGGTCAGGTGGAGAATGCTGCATCTGATGATCTACCGGGTGGGGTTATAGATTCTTGGGTAGCTTGGCAGGGGTATTGGACAAGTTGTGCTTCTGCAGTCTTCTATGTTCTTATGTGGGATAGCGTTGAAGAAGTTTCTTGGCGAGTGGTTCAGCTATGTTGTAGAAGCCATTGTTCTGGTTGAAACTGTTGGTTGTAGAGATAAGCGATGATTCCAGGATTCTTCTGTGTTGAGTGTTGTCTTCTGTGGCGATAAGTCTTGAGTTTCTGTAGTTAATTAAATGGTTGTGTGAATTGCGAAGTTGTACACAGGCATTCCTTGTATCGTCAGTCCTGCTCGCATATTGGTGTTCTGAAATACGTGTTTGGAGGTCTCTTGATGTTTCGCCCACATATAATTTGTTGCAGTCATTACAAGGGATTATGTATACCCTTGCAGAGGATGGAGGTTTGTCCTGTCTACTACTGGTGATGTCCTTGATGGTCGTGGTTGTGGAGGTAGATACTTGGAATGATGTTTTGGCAAAGATGTTGGAAACATGTTTGGCAATGGAGTTGGTGGGGAGGACTATGTATCTCTTCTCGGCAGTGTCTTCTCTGGGTGTGTTGAAGATGTTTAATGCCCGCCGTCTGCAGTCTCTAATGAAGTGACGAGGATAGTGGAATTTAGAAAATACTTGTTCAATTATAGTGCATTCTTCCTCAAGGAACTCATTGCTGCAGATTCTGAGTGCACGCAGGAAGAAGCCTATAATTACACCACGTTTGGTTTTGGTGTCGTGGTGAGAGTAGATCCGTGTGTGACTTGAAAAAACCCACTGTGTGGGTGAAACGTTGTCAATAAAGGATCACATTATACTGCATATGTGTTTACATTTCCATTGTGTCGGTATTTTATACCATTTATTTCCAACCTCACTAGATATTGGTAATACTATCGTTCCTGGTGGGATATTCAAACGGAAACGTTTTAATGTTCCCACAGATCAGCATGATGACTTTGTTGCACATGTGACTGACTGGAATAATTCCTATGAGTGTTCCTCTGTAGAGACCTTTAACAATGATCTTTGAGCAGTATTCAGAACTATTAGAGCCGCCATGAATTCCTCTTGGTACTCTAAACCCAACAAACTTCCATAATAATCATAACTCCTTCAAAAACCATACTTTTTACAATGATTCTAAACTTCGTACACTGAAACGTACTGCTCGCAGACTAGGCCTACCCTATAGAAAACATGGGTACCCCTGGAATGCTGAGGCTCTTCCAAACTGCCCTTGCTGCTCCAGAGAGCGTATGACAGAGCTGCGGCAAACGGGACTGGGAAAAATTTGTCAACGGTCTTAACGCTCACACCCCACTTAGCCGGGCATGGAGGGACATATATAGAATTAAGGGTAGCAGAACTGGGCAGATCGTGCACCCTCATCCCTTGCATAGGGCGAAATGAGTTTGTCAGTGCTTGGGCTGCTACATCAGCTATGACAATCTTCCGTACCACACAGGCAAAATTAAATGACAAATATGATGAAGGGAGAGATTGTTTGCTTTATGCTCAGCAAGGCAGATGATTGCAACATTCCTTTCACTAATTATGAACTTATGCAGCACTAACTAAGGGCAACTCCCCGTCGCCTGGGAGGAATGGTATTACTTACAACATACTCAGATTGCTGTGTCGAGTACCAGGTTATCCATTACTTGAATTATATAAATGAGCTATGTAATGGGGAGCTCCCTCAATCTTGGACCAACAAGCCTCATCATTCATATCCTAAGACCAAATCAACAAAATGCATTTCGCCCTGTATCACTTACATAGCTGATTGTGTTTAAACATTTGAGAGAATGATTCTTAATGTCTCTTGTACTGAAATCAAACAATTTTTTGTAGTCCCCCGGTTTACATGGTTTAATGCATGGAAGGAGCGTGCATCATTGCTTAGCCACCTTTCTCAACCTGCACATCGAACAGCTCAAACTACTTCCTTGGACCTTAACAACGATCACCGTTGGGCAGAGGAGATGTTGGGGCCTCAAAACACCCAGACGACCAATGACCCTTTTCCAACGTCCTTTACTGAATTTCCTCCCGCCGCCACATCCAAATCGTCTCTATAATAATACCACAAATCTGTATGAACATCGCAGTTGTGTTAACACGTTTCAAGCTCACCATTCCACCCCTTTCCAGGTTTACCATAAAAAAACCCCCCCCCCCTGATCATCGACTTTTCACTATTACCTTCATACCCGTGGGCCACGTTCAAACACACGCACAAACATCTTTCCATACCCTTTCATAGTCATTCGTTCACACATCAAAACGTCCCATATTCATCAACATAACCTATTAATGCCGGCAAAATCCCTTCCCCTACCCCCACCCCCACCCCGGGGGGAAACTAACTGTGTCTCAACCATCCTGTAAAAGGGATCCTGGAATAACAGCAAATAAGATCTGTGACATAGGGCACCCTTGTACTTAAACTTCTACCCATCTCAAATTCCCGTTTTTTTTTTTTTCCCATACACATTTATTTGTACCTAATCCTTGACCCCAACTATATCTTTCTCCATAAACCTGTCTCCGAAGAATACTTGCAGTGCACCCCTTTCCACTCTATCATAGGCGGCTCGCCAGTCTAAGGTCAGTAAAGCCGCCCCCTCCCCTCCCCCTTTGACTCCACAAAATTCTTATAAGCCGTGACCTTCTAACATCGTACCTGCCACGGCAACCCATACTGCGATGGCGAAACGCCCCCCCACCATGCATTTTACCCTATTACCCAATATGTAGCGGAAAACTCTTATTGTCTGCTCGAGCAACGTTTATCGCCCTTTATTCCCAAGGTTTGGCTGCCCTTTGCCTTTCGGGCCAACACACAACGGCCCGTTATTCTGCTTATCCCCTAACGTACCCTTCTCCTCATACAATTTATAATATATTCCCATGAACTTCACAATCAACTCCCAATGTTTTTTTTCTTTTACTGACAACTTAAAAATTCCTCGGTAAACCATCCAATACCCGGGGTCTTGCCCTTCCTCAATCCGTGTAAAGCAATTTCAATTTCCTCATCAGTAATAACCCCACACAAGCCTTCTATCTCTTTGACCCAAAATGCACTTAGCATTACATGCCACCACCTTACTTAATTCCACTTCATCACGCCACTACTAGGCAGTGTTTTTTATTACCATGTATTCCGCTTATGCACTCACAGCTTTTTGGGTTTCATAATCACTTGACCGCTCTATGGTGTTCCCATCGTCTCATTTACCTACAGCCTCGGGATATGCGTCAGCGCCTGCTTTTGCTTTTTTGGTCTCAACACACACGTGGATGGCACTGTCTCCCCACAAAACTTCTTCTATTCTTCTTGCACCCCGCCACGCTTGAAACCGCCTCCATTATGTCAAACTCGGCAAGATCTCTTTTTTTGTATACACATCTCGTCCCATGGGGTAAAACACCACCAACCGATCCTGCCCATAACAACTTAGTAATCGATACTCTAAATATTCGCTAGCATATTTTAAGTGTTTATATGCCTACATCCCTCACATAAAGGACTTTATCCTTTCCTTTGCCACGAGCCCACCTGTTACAATGTCTTCCACCTTCTGAGCTTCCTTGAAAGCTCCTTCCATTTGTTAATAATTTAGAAATTTCAGAGGAACTGGGTGCTCGCGACCACAGATCAATTACATTTTAGCATTGAATGGAAGTACGATTATCTAGCGTTAACTCAGTAACAGTCCTGAGATTTTCGCTTAGCAGATTTCGAGGCGTAGAGAATACTTATCATCTTGTTGACTGGGGGTTACAAGAGAGATATCATATGACAGTTTCTGAAACTATGCATGCTTGCTCATACGAACGTTTATCCATTTAAAGAAATTAGATCAAATAGTAATGACCCAAAATGGATGAATAAATATGCCTCATATATTCTACTAGGGCATAAGAAGGAATTTATAGGCGTATCAAAAGAGGTGAGGGTCATCTTATGAATCAGTATATTGACATTAAGAGTGACCATTAATAAGGGGATAAGAAAAGCTAAAAGGGACTATGAAATAAAGTTTGCTAGGGGGATGTCACTAGCACGTTAAGAAGGAACATACAATAAGTGTCAGGGGTCCCGAACTGTTCAACTGCTCCCAGCCAATAGGGGGATTTCCAACTGACCCCTGGCAGTCTTCAAGCTGGCACTGGACAAAGCACCTAAAGTCAGTTCCTGATCAGCCGGGCCTGAGGCTCATACGTTGGTTGCAGTGCAGCCAAAGCAGCAAACTGCCTGGTTGATCAGAGCCTCTGATCTCACCACGGAGGCCGTCAAGACCGGGCCGCGGGGCGTTGACCCCCGGAACTCTTCCAGCGTAAACTCCAAGGTAACCCAAAAGTTTTTTTCCAGGTCTATAGAACAAAAGTTAGAGATTATGATAGGTCCCCTTAACATAACTATGGGCACCTTACTGACAAAAGGAATGAAATGTGCTCGATTTTAAATAATTATTTTCTCTCAGTTTTTACACAGGGAAAGACACTAAAACAATATTCCAGTAATTAATTTTATAGTGGGCTGAAGAAGATAATTATGTAACATCAGAGTCACTAGTGAAATGGTTGTGAAAGCAGATAGACTGACTGAAGAAAATAAGTCACGGGTCCTGTTGAGGGTTTTTCAAAGGGTTCTTAAGGAATGCAAAATGGTACTCTGTGAACCATTAACTAATATTTTTAATTTATCTCTTGAAACAGGTTGTAGTGTTGATAGGTGGAGATGGCTATTGTATAATTCATATTTTTAAAACAGGGGACAGTCGGGTTACCGTCAAATTACAGCCCAATAAGCCTGACCTCAATTGTAGGCAAATTACTAGAGTCATCATAGCTGTGATTATAAGAAGCCATCTCGATTAAGCATAGCTGATTAAGGATAACTCAGCGTGGATTCACAAGACGACGTCTTGTCTAATATTTATTACCGTCTTCCAGTTATGCTTTTGTGGCTGTTGACCCCCGATAAGAATTTGATATATTTACTTAGATTTTAGTAAGGCTTTGGTAGAGTTCCGCCCACCATAGGACTGTTAAAGAAAGTGGCTGATAATGGCATTGGGGGGAAAAGTGCT
The DNA here is from genome assembly GCF_026875155.1 of Cherax quadricarinatus. Taxonomy (NCBI): domain Eukaryota; kingdom Metazoa; phylum Arthropoda; class Malacostraca; order Decapoda; family Parastacidae; genus Cherax; species Cherax quadricarinatus. Next base: position 33,579,789 of record NC_069399.1, read on the forward strand.
CTCGTTGATCGAAGTCATGGATAACTGACAGGAGTGTCAATAAAAATGGGGTTAAATCGAGTGTGGTGGGATCTGTATCAAGTGGCGTTCCACAGGGATCAGTCTTGGGCCCCGTTGTTGTTTATATATATATAACTGATCTTTGTGATGGTAATTACTAGTGTTATGAGCATATTCGCCCGATGACACAAAGATAGTTTAAGTAATTGATTTCTAACGTAGATGTTTTTGGAACTTCAGGAGGATTAAACAAACTTATTCTTGGTCAGAAAAGTGGCAGATGCAGTTCAATGTAGATAATGCAAGGTTCTGAAGCTTGGGAGTGCCCATAACCCTGTACTGATAAGTAAATGATGTAGAACTTAGCCATACAGATGCAAAAATAGGACTTGGGGGTTATGGTGGCAGCAACCTTAATCCAAGCTGCAGTGCCTTAAGCGCTACATTATATGCAAATAGATTACTGGGATTTATATCAAGAAGTGTAAGCAACAGAAGTCCCCCAGGGGGGGGGGAGGTCATACTGCAGCTTTATACATCATTGTAAGGCCTCACCTAGATATGGCAGCTCATGTTTCTGGTCTCTTATTACAAAATGGAATAAATTCGTTAGAAAAACATCAGGTGTTGGATGAATAAATTAATACATAGCATTAGAAGTCTTCCTTATGAAGAAAAGATTTGATGACTCCTGATGTTACATTCACTTGTTAGACGAAGATTGAGGGGAGACCTGATCGAAGTGTATAAGTGGAAGTATAGTTCTTAACTAAGGGGAGATTAATAAGGTTCTTGTGGATGGTCTCTCCAAGAGAGAACCTGCAGTTAATGGATTTTAAACTAGATAAGTTTAGATTTAGAAAGGAATAGGAAAGTTTTGTTTGGGAATAGGGTAGTTGATGAGAGAACAGTATACCTAAGTTGGTTATTGAGGCTAGACTTTGGGTGGTAGTTTCCAAATCTAGGTTGGATAAGTACATGTTTGAAGTGGGAAGGGGTGGGATTTGAGTGGGACTTGCACATCAGAGCGTATTTCTTGGTGTGCGGCTTTGAAAAATTGGTTGAGCAAATGTTTGGTTAGTGGAATGAATGTAATGGACCTGCCTAGTATGGGCAAACAGGCTCCTGCAGTGTTCCTCTTTCTTATGTTCTTATGGTCTTAAAAAAATGTTCGCTTTTTTTTCTATATATTTTTTTTTTTCAAAATATTCAGGGCGCGTTGCGAGGTGAACGTATATATACCGTTTTGGACCTTTTAAGGGTTAGATCTCTGGAGCACAGATCACTGTATAGCACTTTATCTTTTTTGGGGGGGGTTATCCTAGGTAATTTATACTATGTCTATGATAACTTTACTTACATGTACCTGTGTGAGAGAGAGAGTGAGAGAGGAGCTGAGAGACGGGATGTGATGAGAGAGGGAGAGAGGAGAGAAAGTTGAGATTACAGTTACAGTAGAGAGGACTGCCACATGTCAGTCAGCCATCCCAGCCATAACCCACCCCCTGCCAGCCTGACAACCAGCCGGATATGTATTACACAGTTACAGAGTTGTTTTCTTTACTTAGGGTATAGGTTATATAACTTTGGGCAGGATTAGACACTACAGTGTATTCTCCCATACCTCACCTATGTATCTGTGCTTGGGATCAACTGCAGCAACACACTAAAGCCAATAATAACCCAACAAAAAAAGCCGCAATAAGAATAATCACTAAATCCCATCCCTGGCAACTCACCTCCCCACTTTCATAGTCCTAAACGTACGCCCTGTTCAGTACATACACACTTACTTACTGTGCAATTCTACTCTAAGGACCTTAAATTCCCAATATTCAACCTTGACTAAACGCTTTCTTGATAGTTGTGACAGAACCACAGGCACAACACCAGAACACAAACATCTCTACGACATTCCCCGTGTCTGACTAAACCTTTTACAAACTTCAATGTATGGCAAAGGCCCTAAAAATCTGGAATACCTACCTGAAAATTCAAAACTGCAGACAATTCATCACCTTCAAAAATACCATCAGAAAACATCTTATCTCCCTGATACACCCGTCAACAATAATACGAATACCACCTGGTGGTTCACCTTACACTCACTCTCCAATTTGACCATAAACAAGAAATATCAATCTCAATCCAAAATAATGAATCCTAACCTAGGTCATAAGTTGGCCCCTTGATACTCCAATACTGAATACTATGTATAGTGCAAAACAAAAGCATTCACATGCATATACTATGTCCACACGGCAGCTGGCTGCGGCAAACGGAACTTGTCCTCTATTTTTACTTCTACTGAGGTTCCCAGCAGCCAGTGATGACCTAATCAGGACCCGCATAACACTAACATGTGTGGATACCAGACTGATATAAAGCAAACTGCCGAAAGCACCCAAAAGTTCACAAATTTACCAACTAATAGGCCTCGTACTAGCAACTCCTACCCACTGGCCACTGAAGTGATACCCCACAACTTCACCATACCATCGCCTACTATTCAACAAAGCCACAAGCCAATGGACAAGGGTCAGAACAATAAAGAAGATCCAGTAAACCAGCTAATGACTCCTAACTCAAAGGGAGAGCAGTAATAACGAGGTAGGAAAAACTTGTAGGTACTGCCAGCCAGGACACACCTCATCACCACCGCACCACCACAACACAGACAGACAACAACAAACATGGCCACCCTACGTCCAGATAACTCCTTCCCATTATTTTTTTTACAAATACTATCACCTACCCCTAAAAATACATTAAACTCCAAATATTCATAACCAAATATCCCCAAAAACTAACTCCATAAATGCCTTAACTAAACTTCAAGCACATCAGCCTTACCTTCAAACAATATCACATTTCATAACAATAACCTATACACTCTATACAACAACATGCAACACCCCCCCTTTCCTATACACCATCAACACTCTAAAATACCAAGTCACTATTACTACCAACATTACCTATTAAATAACCTATTTCCCCACCAATCCCATTTCAACACCCACAACCACCACCCATCCTTTTCCAACATAATCTAACATCTCATTTTACTTAACATCCAACCCACTCCCACCCACCTACACCCAATATACCATCCTTTCTCCCCCCACCTCAAATCCATTCCCACCTACTCCAACCTCTACTACTATAATCCACACTTCATTAAACTTCATTTAAACACTCTTAACAAACCCCCCACCTTTCATTACACACCCAATCCCCCCACTCCGCCCCCTCCCCCACCACCCCCCCAAACAATAACAAATAACACATCATAAACCTACCAGTATATAACCCCCCAACCCTCCCCCCCAACAAACACTTCACTCTCAAAATCTCACATCCCCACACCACCCCATATCAAATATTTTCTCATTCCTCCCTCAAATACCTACTTTTAAAACATCCCCACGTTTCTCTCCTCTCACAACCACACAAACATTCCCCATCCCAACCCCCCAACACCTATCTTCATTCCCCCATACACTTTACCCTATCCTATCAACCAACTACCCCCTAATACTATACACAAATACCACCAAATATCCCCCACCCCAACACACCACCCCCCCACACAAAAACATATTGGAGGTCCACAGTAGGATATCTACACCCCCTCCAACACCACCCCCATACAACCAATAAAACACATCACTCACACTGTGTTTATAGATGATGATATATGTGATTATATCTTGATTTTAGAGTTTAAAGGTCTAGTCTACTGATAAATCATTTGAGTAGATTCCTTGCAAGTCACTCTTATATGTTGTTTAGACTCTCCATAGATTATAACTCTCTATCTCCTCACCCAACAACTATAATACCTATCACTCTCGAACAACCAACAAAACCACACAAACCCCAACCACCCAATCCCCCTCTCTCTCTCTCTCACACTCTACACCACAAGATATTAGATAGATGTAATACCCCTAACCAAAACCCACACACCCACTCATAACCAACAATCGTGTGAATGATCAAGTCATCACGAGCTACTCCTCTTACCAGTGAACTTCTCATCCTCCCTGCAGCATGCCCGATTGTGATATGAGAATACTCACGCTCCAAATCATATACTCTAATTCGAGTGTATTCACAAACCCAACCATGTGTCACCTCTTCATGTTCTGTCCACCAGTTACCTTTCATCATCCACACGTCACTCGATTAGTTACCACACTCATTGTAATCTCACTTGCCTCTTCATACATACTATGTCTCTGTGTGAATATAACCGTATCCGATAGTGTAGTTAGTTGCACCCACTCCATAAATGACCTTATCTTAAGTTCCTACACTCTGTCACACACATACGCTCTGAGTGAGTGAGTGTGACTGCCTACATATGTCTACCCGTGCCTCATCATCATAGACGCTTTCTTAGTCATCTACACACTCCCACACTCCACGTTCCTCCATATCATATGTCACTGAGCTCGGAACCCTATGCTACAATGTTATGTGCCTACAGGACTCTGCTTACCACATTGTGAACTACTAAAACATCCTCGTTCTGTGACTCCACACACGTTGTCACTCGACTACTCCTACTATCTTGTTCGCTCACATGTTCACGTCTTCACTCCATCGACCTACAAGCTGACTGCATCTGCTGTGTTCTCACTCAATAGCTATGACCACTGTCACTACTCATTGTGTCCTTAGTCCTTGAGTACCCCAGTCATCTATACGTATATGTCTCGCTGCTTTTTATTCTCTGTACAACGTTCCTCAGCAGAGCGTTATGATGATATGCTCTCCTCATTAATTCACGTCTCGTGTGCCATACTGCGTCATTCATTAGCTACCTCTCACATGCACATGTCTGAGTAAGTCAGTACTAGTCTGCCCTGCTAACAAAAAGAACGACTATAGCCCATGCACGTGACCTCAAAGTCTAATGTTACTCGGTTTCAGCTGTGTCACTCCTCTCCTGTCTATAGCACTGAAATCTCCTTATCGCTATGTCTGCCATTATTAATCTCCTTCTCTACATATCTATAACTTACTAATGAGAGTCTCTCCACGAGTTCCATTTCAGACTCCTACTATATCTGTCCATTGAGTGCACAGACTCTTCCACCAATCATATGTGTGTCCGCACCATGACACACCAGAGTGCGCTATCCTCAGATATAGAGTGTTTTAAAGCTTGTTCGCCTCCTTAGTACTCTTAGAATCTGCGACCCACTCTACTTGTGACTCACTCTTAATGCATCCGAAGTTAACAGTCGAGTAACAGAATACCCTATGTATGACTTGACTTGCTCACACTCCCAGTTGTACCTCTTCTTCCACTGATATTATAAAGAAACGTGGTCCCCGATATGTGAAACAAGCTGATATATCTCAAACTCAAACCCAGAGTCCATATGAATGTACGTCGTGTGCCATCCAGGTATAGCACTCACTAGACAAGACCATATTATAACATTGTCAGCATTACTCAACACGTGTCCCTCGTCTAAACTTTGATCGCCTTATAAAGCAGTGTACTCAGATACATAGCTATCACTGTGATCTCTCTGTCACAAATTCACGTGTCTTCATTGACTAACTCTCTCTAGTGACTCTCTCTGTCCTACTAGTCTAACCTCTGCCCCAATGTCCTGCCCCAAGCCTATGTACGACATAGTTATAGTAATAACTTGTCTGTACTTCTGATGTCCACCAATTTCACTCCATGTTTAAGTGTGTCTACCAAATAGTCATCCCTCGATGCTCAATGACCAACATACTCTCTCTATACAATGCTCAAACGTGATCTCTCTCGCAATCGTAAATCTCATATGACTCTACCCCAGTAGTACTATAACATCCACCCGCCCCATACACACCAATGACTGTCCACAGAGCACATTCATCCACTACTACATATATCATAAGAATACTCTGTAATAGTACGCTCGTATGTCACTTCGCTCTGTATACTCGTGTAATAGTGCATGTGTCCATATCAAAACCACCAAACCATGTTACAGTGATCCACACTCACATATTCAAACACACTCGTCAAAGTGATGCCACAGTCATCTGCTCTCCGACACACACGTCCTCACTCTGCCACTGTGTCCCAATGACAGATCACACAACAGATCTCAGTCCCTAATCTTGTCATTACTCTCTGAGAGAAATATCTGACATAATCATGACCATTACATCAGCACTCTCACACTAAACTGAAGTCAACTCTCACTCCCGTCTAAACTGATCCGCTGTACAATCCATGATGATGTCCTATTATGTGCCATCATGATCACACCCCTACTAATCTTAGTCACTCAATCACTCTCTCCAGTGTCCCTCGAATATAGCTTCACAACGCCAATTAGTGTCGATACACATATCCTACTAACCTCCACTACACTCTGTATAACTCTCCTGTGTGTAATACCTCATCACTCGCTCATTTATTCGTTGAGAAATAACTCTATTCCTGACACCCGCAACCGAACACTCACCCTATTATTTCACTCCAAAACCAGACGTGTGTATAGAGTGCCGTGACTTAAAAATGTCGACATTACTCCCATCTCCTACACCTATTACTACGACCTCATACAATGTCTAGAACTCTATGATCCCCTATATCGTGATGTCGTATGATGATAACTAGTAGACACTGATCCCTTGTGACTACTCGTGAGGATAACCCCCTAAATTCCATACAGTGCACCTTGCAGTCATCTCACGAGTCTCGTCGTCATCCACACATAAGAGTCTCTTTGCTAACCACACGCCTTCTTATACAGTCACCTGTACTCTTCTCTATCCTGCTCACAATCACGTTGTCGTCCGAGATTCTACCATACTGCTGCTATTCGCAGATCATCATAACATCCGATCCTCTCACCATCCCTCCACACTCAAATAATACTTGACTCCATTCATCTCACCGACTATTCCCAGATCATGATTATTGATATCAGGTTAACTTTCCTCATCACTATTTATATAATGTTTGTGTTCACTCTACATAGAATATCTGTCCTGATGTCACTAAAAAACTAGTACAAGTATTTCGACTTCTTAGTGTTGACAACAAGTGTAGATACAGATACGCACAATCTGATAGACATCTGACCCCTGTACATACTAGACAAGCTCTCACTACACCATTCTATACCCGGACCATACTCAGGATACGATGTTCAGTCTACTACATCCTATTGCATCACTCATGCATAATAGATGCCTACAAATCTCTGTGCCACTTCCTACTGTACGTATCAGTTCGATCTACATCACTGTTACCAGTGTATGACTGTAAACATGTCCACTATGATATCCTCACAACATATATCATCAAAGCCATACAATAGAACATGTTCTCTCATGCAAGTAAAGGCTCTCATATACATTGTGAATAATACCTGTATCTATGCACTATATCACTTCATCATATATGTCACACACCTTGTTAACCTTCCACACACCACAGCCATAAAAACACACCCCCCACTGTCCCTATCGTACATCTTAGAAAACTGCAGACAGACACCATCATATCACTAAACGTCAAGAGTCCGTGACAAGTATCAGATTTCCCACTACACCATCCCAAATATGACTCCCACTCACCTGACTACCGTGTGTCTGCTTGTAACCTATGTGCTGATCACTGTGTGTCACGCCATATATTTACTTGAAAAAGACCACACACCATCTACTCGCGCTAGACTCAACTATCAATGTACTATCTATTCACAATGCACCTAATGTCCACCTTGTACACACTGATGACATACCTACATAATCTTACTATTCAATCACACAAAGATCTACAGGCTTTACCTTCAGATCAATACAGTTTGTTGTCTGTCCCACTATATGTTGACTAAGCTAACTCACATGTGTCACCCCTTTTCAGTCCCGAGTGACCTCAAATCATAGCGTGTCCTCCACATTATATCGTGTGTGTAAACATCGACAACTCAGAGAGTACCCCTAGATCTGATAATGTCTACTAGCCTCGCTGATTGTGACACTACACCTAAACGTGAAGCACTGTAACATGCACAAAAAGTAACTCGCACTCCAGCACTCGCCAGATAGTGATAATAGTGGTCGAGAGTCGCCCACACACTATCCAGAACATCCATCACCATAGTATGAATGCTCACTATTGCTCTCTATCAAGAGCCAGTAATAGAAGTCTTCACATGTGCATCGTAGTCGTTACCTATAATAGTGTGAACATCTCCTAAGACAGCACCTGTACTGACATAAATCATCAGCCTGTCAGATGCAACATCAACCATCTCCAACATCTAATTCCACAATTGCTCGTATATCTTATACTATCAAAAAATATAATATTACACCTATGAATCTACTGATCCCCCTCACAATCATGTCACACCATACCAGCCTTACAACACGCTCACATAATATCTCTCGCATGTACCACGTAACCTCTCACTGTGTATCTCTACTACTCACACTACGTGATGTGTGTGACTGTTAATAAAACTACACTCCGTATGACTATATTCACTCCCCTCCCCCCATCACTCGTGCTCTATCCCTGACGCTCTCTCACTGACCTCGCCATTCTGTGTATCCTACACATGACGCAATTGCCATCCTCTTACCACAACACTGCACACTATCTGATCTAACCTGACTCCAACACTCTCTCCATACCGAGTCATAAAAATATATTATAACATACCTAAAACCTAACCCACAGTTTACCACACTACTCAAGATCACCCACCCACTAACTCATACCCAGTCTACTCCATCCTCTCCTCCTCTTCATCACAACAATCAAACAATCCACTACCACACTCTGTTACATATCCCCACTCCGTCCAACCACTCCCTCACATTCCATTTATTACCCACCACCACCATTACAAATCTATGTTTTGAGAGTGGCAGTGCATACACCATCAGTGTTATACCACATACACCCACATCTAAATGTCTACTCATAGCTAAGACCATCTTTATACACTAATAAGACGCTCACAGTCATCTACAACTAACTACAATTGTGCACTCACTCTACTAACTGACATGATGACCTCCACTATCGGACGGATAAGCCTCATATCCTATCACACCATAACTACGAAGCACACACACTCATACCCTCTATGACAGCTACACTCCTCGCCACTCCACCTACGCGCATGCACACATAGCTGTCACCCCCTATACTCTATCACTGCTCTCTGCTCATCTGTACACACCATATCCATCTTCCTCCAAACCCCCTAGTAAATGACTTACTGCTAGATGTGTATCCTCTACACCTCATCCGCTTGATGCCTACCTCATATCATATGATCTCAATACTAAAAACACCACATCTGCTTCATCAGAGATTCTCTACCTAGACTCTGTATATCTACACTCATTCGTACTATACATCTGTTTATAAGAATAAAGTGTGAAAGTCACTCACATTCCTCCTGAACCCTCACTCCCACATCTCTCTGTCTCCTATCTAACACTTCCTGTCCTCTCCTCACTGAACTCATGACAAACTGAAGCACTCAGTACCCTCTAATCCGCCGTGCCCAAGACCTCAATATTCTCAAGATCACCATGAATCATAAATATCAACTACAAGATACCGTAACCAACACTCTAGATATACAGTAATCCTACTCTCCCTATATCATAAGTCTGCTGGTCGTCAACCAAGTACATCAAGTACCTACCTGCTCTACTGCACGCATCTCGCCATGTGTTGCCTATGCGCAATCTCTTTCCAGCACTATGTGACATGAACTATAGACCCCTCTCTCCTCGTCACCCTGCAGATTCACATCCTGACTTAGACCTATTATCTCTCAAATGTGATCAGACTCGTCTACCCCGAACAGATCACCTATATACATAATTGTATACTGTCACAAGCACCTCCACTGAGAGTGTCTTGTAAATTACAACACGACATCTCACCTCACTAGTTCACACTCTGTGTCCCTCACTACGACACATCTATAGTCCACCATACCATGATCACATCCACACTATCTGTCGCACTGTCTCTCAGACCCTCTCCTTTCAACTCTCTGTCTGCACACAATGCTCATCCTCATGCATCTCCCTCATAATCACCCATCACGCCTAACTTCACACAGTCACCGCATCCTGTGATTCACCTACACTCCTATATGAGTGTATATAAATACTGTATCCGTGTCTCTGCCCACGTACCCGTCCCTGCCGGCTATCTATCACATACCATAAGCACACTCACCCCCCCCACCCCCCCCCCCCCCCCCCCCCCCCTATCCCCACTTTCTACCCTCTACACAACCCCCACACCCAAACTAACTACCCTTCCACTCACAGTTAGATGCAATCTCTGACCTATACCCACTGTAATCTGAGCTCATCCGCACCCCACAACTATGCGTCTGCGTGTGTGTCTCCTAATCTACTTGATCAGTAACTAACTCTACATCTCTGAACGCACCATCACCTGCACACTGTTCACTCTCTAAGGCTATATATCAACCTCCCTACACATGAGGCACTGTAGCTCTACCCTCTCCACCTAAATTAGAATACACCCGCACTCTGCACAACACGCTAATATCGCGTGTCAATTCATTCTCTACTCTACCCTCTTGAGACTCTACATTTCAGTTGTGCAAACATGTGCATCTCATCGAACCACGTGTTAGATCGACAACCGCTCTCCCTTATTCTGCGCCAGACAATAAACAATCAAGTTAACTGCTCTTAATAGAGAACTTCATTGTCTCTACACTGTGCCTGAAGATACCTAATCGCAACTGTACTGTGCGAACGTCACCGTGACTAATGACCTATCTACTATGCACATCTGCTAACGTGCAGATATATGTGTCAAGCCTCGCTAAAAATGCGTAATATAATGAAATACATGTCCTATTGTTGACATCAATGAACTACTATTGTCACGCCTACTACTGTCGTCATTCACAAATCCTATAAATGTGCCACTCAACACTCCAATACCGCGTACCACCATCGATCATTGTACCGCCAACCATATGCCTTGCGTCTAGTTGACCAAAAGTCTACCTCGTGAGTGACTATACGAATTGATTCTGACCCAGTATCTTTTCTTGTACTGTACTGAGCCCTATCTTATACGTTTTTTCGACAATGAGTCACTTCTATAGTGTTCTTTGAAAGAATTCTGAAATCTCATCGAGCTACAAAGCGCTGCTAAATACTCAGATGTGTATCTGAGTGTTTTGTCGGACACTTGTGAATGAGATGATCTCTCGGCCCTCTGCAGCAGACCATAGTGGGCACATAAAATCCCTGTGTCTCAGTATCTTGATTCAAGAGCCTCCCTCTCTCTCAAGTGATGAATCGATACTAGACTGACTTTGCTCTCTCTTCCGTATAAATCTTACAGTCTAGAAGTACAGCATTTTCTATATAGGTCTCATGATATGATCGCAGGCATCACCCTGTATCCATCACCAATCACAACTGTTACTGTGATCAGATTATCCACTCTTCTTCTGTGTCATATTGTCGTGTGTATCTCTGCTTCTATGATCAGTCCTGTGTCTGTCAATTACTACTGACATGTGTTGTGGAGATATAGATAGTCTCACTCGCTCATTGTATATGTAACTGAAAATATGAATCGTCCACACGATCATTGAGTACTCATCTCACCGAATAGTTAAACTACTATCTGAGAATATGGTATTGAGAATCACTCTTGTGTAGTATCATAGATACATGTCTTGTCGATATGAGACTTGGGACTTTCATATATGATGAGTGTATAAAAAGTAACGTTAATTCTGTCTATATCTAGGAAAGATTAGAATGTATCATCTGATGTTATGGCTCTCTATTGATATGCGCAACTAGTATACTCGTCCCTCGCAGTGAGAGAATACATCGAGAAAATGCGCTAATTCTCATATGTGTAATGAGTTGACGACTTCATAGTAGATTGCGGGATGTATCGTCGACTTAGTGTTCGCGCATTGGAGAATGTATCTTGCTCGGAAATCTGGCACTGTCCTCGATAGTAACGCTAGGCTGCTTAGATGAAATAGTTTGTATCGAATGATAATGTTGTTGTGAGATCTGAACTGAATGTATAGTATTTATTCTGCTCAAGTGTTATTCATGAATCATGATGTGTATTGTGTGATGTAGTACTAGTGATAGAGAAGCGACATCATCATTGAGTATGAGTGTCACAAGATTTTTGTTGTTTCTCAGTGGTGAGGACTCTCAGCACACGCAGTATAACCTACGACGTTCGGAAAAAAGCTGTCGATGAGTATAACACTGTCGTGAATCGCGCGGATATCTAATCTTTTCTCCTGAAGAGTAATGGAGAATCTGGGTAGAGATGACTATGTATGTTGGGAGAGTGCACAGTGTGTGCATAGAGTGATTAGTTGTTCTTGTTGAGTCGTGAAATGGTCCGCTCAGTCTGTATGATGTGCATTGCTGCTAGATGAGAGTCGCAAATGATATGAGTATGTGAGTTTGTAGAGAACTTGATTACGCTCAGGTGACACTCGCGATCTGCCCACACTCGCTAAAGTGCAGTGAGTCCGCGAGCGCGTCGGAGGAAGTAGAGTGAAAGATATAAGACTGTGTCAGTGCCGAATGTCGTTTCATTCTCTGATGCTAACTTGGACTATGTGGCATAGGGCGAAATGAATGAGTAGTTTGTCAGTGGCTTGGGCCTGCTACATCAGCTATGACAATCTTCCGTACCTCACAGGCATATTTAAAATGAAAAAATATGATGCAAGGGAGAGATTGTTTGTTTATGTCAGCAAGGCAGATGATTGCAACATTCCTTCACTAATTATGAACTTATGCAGCACTAACTAAGGGCAATCAGTCGTCCGGTGAGGAAATTTTGGGTATTACTTACAAAACATATCAGATTGCTGTGTCGAGTACCAGGTTATCCATTTACTTGAATTATTTAAAAGAGCTATGTAATGGGGAGCTCCCTCAATATTGGACCAACAAGCCTCATCATTCATATCCTAAGACCAAATCAACAAAATGCATTTCGCCCTGTATCACTTACATAGCTGATTGTGTTTAAACATTTGAGAGAATGATTCTTAATGTCTCTTGTACTGAAATCAAACAATTTTTTGTAGTCCCCCGGTTTACATGGTTTAATGCATGGAAGGAGCGTGCATCATTGCTTAGCCACCTTTCTCAACCTGCACATCGAACAGCTCAAACTACTTCCTTGGACCTTAACAACGATCACCGTTGGGCAGAGGAGATGTTGGGGCCTCAAAACACCCAGACGACCAATGACCCTTTTCCAACGTCCTTTACTGAATTTCCTCCCGCCGCCACATCCAAATCGTCTCTATAATAATACCACAAATCTGTATGAACATCGCAGTTGTGTTAACACGTTTCAAGCTCACCATTCCACCCCTTTCCAGGTTTACCATAAAAAAACCCCCCCCCCCTGATCATCGACTTTTCACTATTACCTTCATACCCGTGGGCCACGTTCAAACACACGCACAAACATCTTTCCATACCCTTTCATAGTCATTCGTTCACACATCAAAACGTCCCATATTCATCAACATAACCTATTAATGCCGGCAAAATCCCTTCCCCTACCCCCACCCCCACCCCGGGGGGAAACTAACTGTGTCTCAACCATCCTGTAAAAGGGATCCTGGAATAACAGCAAATAAGATCTGTGACATAGGGCACCCTTGTACTTAAACTTCTACCCATCTCAAATTCCCGTTTTTTTTTTTTTCCCATACACATTTATTTGTACCTAATCCTTGACCCCAACTATATCTTTCTCCATAAACCTGTCTCCGAAGAATACTTGCAGTGCACCCCTTTCCACTCTATCATAGGCGGCTCGCCAGTCTAAGGTCAGTAAAGCCGCCCCCTCCCCTCCCCCTTTGACTCCACAAAATTCTTATAAGCCGTGACCTTCTAACATCGTACCTGCCACGGCAACCCATACTGCGATGGCGAAACGCCCCCCCACCATGCATTTTACCCTATTACCCAATATGTAGCGGAAAACTCTTATTGTCTGCTCGAGCAACGTTTATCGCCCTTTATTCCCAAGGTTTGGCTGCCCTTTGCCTTTCGGGCCAACACACAACGGCCCGTTATTCTGCTTATCCCCTAACGTACCCTTCTCCTCATACAATTTATAATATATTCCCATGAACTTCACAATCAACTCCCAATGTTTTTTTTCTTTTACTGACAACTTAAAAATTCCTCGGTAAACCATCCAATACCCGGGGTCTTGCCCTTCCTCAATCCGTGTAAAGCAATTTCAATTTCCTCATCAGTAATAACCCCACACAAGCCTTCTATCTCTTTGACCCAAAATGCACTTAGCATTACATGCCACCACCTTACTTAATTCCACTTCATCACGCCACTACTAGGCAGTGTTTTTTATTACCATGTATTCCGCTTATGCACTCACAGCTTTTTGGGTTTCATAATCACTTGACCGCTCTATGGTGTTCCCATCGTCTCATTTACCTACAGCCTCGGGATATGCGTCAGCGCCTGCTTTTGCTTTTTTGGTCTCAACACACACGTGGATGGCACTGTCTCCCCACAAAACTTCTTCTATTCTTCTTGCACCCCGCCACGCTTGAAACCGCCTCCATTATGTCAAACTCGGCAAGATCTCTTTTTTTGTATACACATCTCGTCCCATGGGGTAAAACACCACCAACCGATCCTGCCCATAACAACTTAGTAATCGATACTCTAAATATTCGCTAGCATATTTTAAGTGTTTATATGCCTACATCCCTCACATAAAGGACTTTATCCTTTCCTTTGCCACGAGCCCACCTGTTACAATGTCTTCCACCTTCTGAGCTTCCTTGAAAGCTCCTTCCATTTGTTAATAATTTAGAAATTTCAGAGGAACTGGGTGCTCGCGACCACAGATCAATTACATTTTAGCATTGAATGGAAGTACGATTATCTAGCGTTAACTCAGTAACAGTCCTGAGATTTTCGCTTAGCAGATTTCGAGGCGTAGAGAATACTTATCATCTTGTTGACTGGGGGTTACAAGAGAGATATCATATGACAGTTTCTGAAACTATGCATGCTTGCTCATACGAACGTTTATCCATTTAAAGAAATTAGATCAAATAGTAATGACCCAAAATGGATGAATAAATATGCCTCATATATTCTACTAGGGCATAAGAAGGAATTTATAGGCGTATCAAAAGAGGTGAGGGTCATCTTATGAATCAGTATATTGACATTAAGAGTGACCATTAATAAGGGGATAAGAAAAGCTAAAAGGGACTATGAAATAAAGTTTGCTAGGGGGATGTCACTAGCACGTTAAGAAGGAACATACAATAAGTGTCAGGGGTCCCGAACTGTTCAACTGCTCCCAGCCAATAGGGGGATTTCCAACTGACCCCTGGCAGTCTTCAAGCTGGCACTGGACAAAGCACCTAAAGTCAGTTCCTGATCAGCCGGGCCTGAGGCTCATACGTTGGTTGCAGTGCAGCCAAAGCAGCAAACTGCCTGGTTGATCAGAGCCTCTGATCTCACCACGGAGGCCGTCAAGACCGGGCCGCGGGGCGTTGACCCCCGGAACTCTTCCAGCGTAAACTCCAAGGTAACCCAAAAGTTTTTTTCCAGGTCTATAGAACAAAAGTTAGAGATTATGATAGGTCCCCTTAACATAACTATGGGCACCTTACTGACAAAAGGAATGAAATGTGCTCGATTTTAAATAATTATTTTCTCTCAGTTTTTACACAGGGAAAGACACTAAAACAATATTCCAGTAATTAATTTTATAGTGGGCTGAAGAAGATAATTATGTAACATCAGAGTCACTAGTGAAATGGTTGTGAAAGCAGATAGACTGACTGAAGAAAATAAGTCACGGGTCCTGTTGAGGGTTTTTCAAAGGGTTCTTAAGGAATGCAAAATGGTACTCTGTGAACCATTAACTAATATTTTTAATTTATCTCTTGAAACAGGTTGTAGTGTTGATAGGTGGAGATGGCTATTGTATAATTCATATTTTTAAAACAGGGGACAGTCGGGTTACCGTCAAATTACAGCCCAATAAGCCTGACCTCAATTGTAGGCAAATTACTAGAGTCATCATAGCTGTGATTATAAGAAGCCATCTCGATTAAGCATAGCTGATTAAGGATAACTCAGCGTGGATTCACAAGACGACGTCTTGTCTAATATTTATTACCGTCTTCCAGTTATGCTTTTGTGGCTGTTGACCCCCGATAAGAATTTGATATATTTACTTAGATTTTAGTAAGGCTTTGGTAGAGTTCCGCCCACCATAGGACTGTTAAAGAAAGTGGCTGATAATGGCATTGGGGGGAAAAGTGCTCTCGTTGATCGAAGTCATGGATAACTGACAGGAGTGTCAATAAAAATGGGGTTAAATCGAGTGTGGTGGGATCTGTATCAAGTGGCGTTCCACAGGGATCAGTCTTGGGCCCCGTTGTTGTTTATATATATATAACTGATCTTTGTGATGGTAATTACTAGTGTTATGAGCATATTCGCCCGATGACACAAAGATAGTTTAAGTAATTGATTTCTAACGTAGATGTTTTTGGAACTTCAGGAGGATTAAACAAACTTATTCTTGGTCAGAAAAGTGGCAGATGCAGTTCAATGTAGATAATGCAAGGTTCTGAAGCTTGGGAGTGCCCATAACCCTGTACTGATAAGTAAATGATGTAGAACTTAGCCATACAGATGCAAAAATAGGACTTGGGGGTTATGGTGGCAGCAACCTTAATCCAAGCTGCAGTGCCTTAAGCGCTACATTATATGCAAATAGATTACTGGGATTTATATCAAGAAGTGTAAGCAACAGAAGTCCCCCAGGGGGGGGGGAGGTCATACTGCAGCTTTATACATCATTGTAAGGCCTCACCTAGATATGGCAGCTCATGTTTCTGGTCTCTTATTACAAAATGGAATAAATTCGTTAGAAAAACATCAGGTGTTGGATGAATAAATTAATACATAGCATTAGAAGTCTTCCTTATGAAGAAAAGATTTGATGACTCCTGATGTTACATTCACTTGTTAGACGAAGATTGAGGGGAGACCTGATCGAAGTGTATAAGTGGAAGTATAGTTCTTAACTAAGGGGAGATTAATAAGGTTCTTGTGGATGGTCTCTCCAAGAGAGAACCTGCAGTTAATGGATTTTAAACTAGATAAGTTTAGATTTAGAAAGGAATAGGAAAGTTTTGTTTGGGAATAGGGTAGTTGATGAGAGAACAGTATACCTAAGTTGGTTATTGAGGCTAGACTTTGGGTGGTAGTTTCCAAATCTAGGTTGGATAAGTACATGTTTGAAGTGGGAAGGGGTGGGATTTGAGTGGGACTTGCACATCAGAGCGTATTTCTTGGTGTGCGGCTTTGAAAAATTGGTTGAGCAAATGTTTGGTTAGTGGAATGAATGTAATGGACCTGCCTAGTATGGGCAAACAGGCTCCTGCAGTGTTCCTCTTTCTTATGTTCTTATGGTCTTAAAAAAATGTTCGCTTTTTTTTCTATATATTTTTTTTTTTCAAAATATTCAGGGCGCGTTGCGAGGTGAACGTATATATACCGTTTTGGACCTTTTAAGGGTTAGATCTCTGGAGCACAGATCACTGTATAGCACTTTATCTTTTTTGGGGGGGGTTATCCTAGGTAATTTATACTATGTCTATGATAACTTTACTTACATGTACCTGTGTGAGAGAGAGAGTGAGAGAGGAGCTGAGAGACGGGATGTGATGAGAGAGGGAGAGAGGAGAGAAAGTTGAGATTACAGTTACAGTAGAGAGGACTGCCACATGTCAGTCAGCCATCCCAGCCATAACCCACCCCCTGCCAGCCTGACAACCAGCCGGATATGTATTACACAGTTACAGAGTTGTTTTCTTTACTTAGGGTATAGGTTATATAACTTTGGGCAGGATTAGACACTACAGTGTATTCTCCCATACCTCACCTATGTATCTGTGCTTGGGATCAACTGCAGCAACACACTAAAGCCAATAATAACCCAACAAAAAAAGCCGCAATAAGAATAATCACTAAATCCCATCCCTGGCAACTCACCTCCCCACTTTCATAGTCCTAAACGTACGCCCTGTTCAGTACATACACACTTACTTACTGTGCAATTCTACTCTAAGGACCTTAAATTCCCAATATTCAACCTTGACTAAACGCTTTCTTGATAGTTGTGACAGAACCACAGGCACAACACCAGAACACAAACATCTCTACGACATTCCCCGTGTCTGACTAAACCTTTTACAAACTTCAATGTATGGCAAAGGCCCTAAAAATCTGGAATACCTACCTGAAAATTCAAAACTGCAGACAATTCATCACCTTCAAAAATACCATCAGAAAACATCTTATCTCCCTGATACACCCGTCAACAATAATACGAATACCACCTGGTGGTTCACCTTACACTCACTCTCCAATTTGACCATAAACAAGAAATATCAATCTCAATCCAAAATAATGAATCCTAACCTAGGTCATAAGTTGGCCCCTTGATACTCCAATACTGAATACTATGTATAGTGCAAAACAAAAGCATTCACATGCATATACTATGTCCACACGGCAGCTGGCTGCGGCAAACGGAACTTGTCCTCTATTTTTACTTCTACTGAGGTTCCCAGCAGCCAGTGATGACCTAATCAGGACCCGCATAACACTAACATGTGTGGATACCAGACTGATATAAAGCAAACTGCCGAAAGCACCCAAAAGTTCACAAATTTACCAACTAATAGGCCTCGTACTAGCAACTCCTACCCACTGGCCACTGAAGTGATACCCCACAACTTCACCATACCATCGCCTACTATTCAACAAAGCCACAAGCCAATGGACAAGGGTCAGAACAATAAAGAAGATCCAGTAAACCAGCTAATGACTCCTAACTCAAAGGGAGAGCAGTAATAACGAGGTAGGAAAAACTTGTAGGTACTGCCAGCCAGGACACACCTCATCACCACCGCACCACCACAACACAGACAGACAACAACAAACATGGCCACCCTACGTCCAGATAACTCCTTCCCATTATTTTTTTTACAAATACTATCACCTACCCCTAAAAATACATTAAACTCCAAATATTCATAACCAAATATCCCCAAAAACTAACTCCATAAATGCCTTAACTAAACTTCAAGCACATCAGCCTTACCTTCAAACAATATCACATTTCATAACAATAACCTATACACTCTATACAACAACATGCAACACCCCCCCTTTCCTATACACCATCAACACTCTAAAATACCAAGTCACTATTACTACCAACATTACCTATTAAATAACCTATTTCCCCACCAATCCCATTTCAACACCCACAACCACCACCCATCCTTTTCCAACATAATCTAACATCTCATTTTACTTAACATCCAACCCACTCCCACCCACCTACACCCAATATACCATCCTTTCTCCCCCCACCTCAAATCCATTCCCACCTACTCCAACCTCTACTACTATAATCCACACTTCATTAAACTTCATTTAAACACTCTTAACAAACCCCCCACCTTTCATTACACACCCAATCCCCCCACTCCGCCCCCTCCCCCACCACCCCCCCAAACAATAACAAATAACACATCATAAACCTACCAGTATATAACCCCCCAACCCTCCCCCCCAACAAACACTTCACTCTCAAAATCTCACATCCCCACACCACCCCATATCAAATATTTTCTCATTCCTCCCTCAAATACCTACTTTTAAAACATCCCCACGTTTCTCTCCTCTCACAACCACACAAACATTCCCCATCCCAACCCCCCAACACCTATCTTCATTCCCCCATACACTTTACCCTATCCTATCAACCAACTACCCCCTAATACTATACACAAATACCACCAAATATCCCCCACCCCAACACACCACCCCCCCACACAAAAACATATTGGAGGTCCACAGTAGGATATCTACACCCCCTCCAACACCACCCCCATACAACCAATAAAACACATCACTCACACTGTGTTTATAGATGATGATATATGTGATTATATCTTGATTTTAGAGTTTAAAGGTCTAGTCTACTGATAAATCATTTGAGTAGATTCCTTGCAAGTCACTCTTATATGTTGTTTAGACTCTCCATAGATTATAACTCTCTATCTCCTCACCCAACAACTATAATACCTATCACTCTCGAACAACCAACAAAACCACACAAACCCCAACCACCCAATCCCCCTCTCTCTCTCTCTCACACTCTACACCACAAGATATTAGATAGATGTAATACCCCTAACCAAAACCCACACACCCACTCATAACCAACAATCGTGTGAATGATCAAGTCATCACGAGCTACTCCTCTTACCAGTGAACTTCTCATCCTCCCTGCAGCATGCCCGATTGTGATATGAGAATACTCACGCTCCAAATCATATACTCTAATTCGAGTGTATTCACAAACCCAACCATGTGTCACCTCTTCATGTTCTGTCCACCAGTTACCTTTCATCATCCACACGTCACTCGATTAGTTACCACACTCATTGTAATCTCACTTGCCTCTTCATACATACTATGTCTCTGTGTGAATATAACCGTATCCGATAGTGTAGTTAGTTGCACCCACTCCATAAATGACCTTATCTTAAGTTCCTACACTCTGTCACACACATACGCTCTGAGTGAGTGAGTGTGACTGCCTACATATGTCTACCCGTGCCTCATCATCATAGACGCTTTCTTAGTCATCTACACACTCCCACACTCCACGTTCCTCCATATCATATGTCACTGAGCTCGGAACCCTATGCTACAATGTTATGTGCCTACAGGACTCTGCTTACCACATTGTGAACTACTAAAACATCCTCGTTCTGTGACTCCACACACGTTGTCACTCGACTACTCCTACTATCTTGTTCGCTCACATGTTCACGTCTTCACTCCATCGACCTACAAGCTGACTGCATCTGCTGTGTTCTCACTCAATAGCTATGACCACTGTCACTACTCATTGTGTCCTTAGTCCTTGAGTACCCCAGTCATCTATACGTATATGTCTCGCTGCTTTTTATTCTCTGTACAACGTTCCTCAGCAGAGCGTTATGATGATATGCTCTCCTCATTAATTCACGTCTCGTGTGCCATACTGCGTCATTCATTAGCTACCTCTCACATGCACATGTCTGAGTAAGTCAGTACTAGTCTGCCCTGCTAACAAAAAGAACGACTATAGCCCATGCACGTGACCTCAAAGTCTAATGTTACTCGGTTTCAGCTGTGTCACTCCTCTCCTGTCTATAGCACTGAAATCTCCTTATCGCTATGTCTGCCATTATTAATCTCCTTCTCTACATATCTATAACTTACTAATGAGAGTCTCTCCACGAGTTCCATTTCAGACTCCTACTATATCTGTCCATTGAGTGCACAGACTCTTCCACCAATCATATGTGTGTCCGCACCATGACACACCAGAGTGCGCTATCCTCAGATATAGAGTGTTTTAAAGCTTGTTCGCCTCCTTAGTACTCTTAGAATCTGCGACCCACTCTACTTGTGACTCACTCTTAATGCATCCGAAGTTAACAGTCGAGTAACAGAATACCCTATGTATGACTTGACTTGCTCACACTCCCAGTTGTACCTCTTCTTCCACTGATATTATAAAGAAACGTGGTCCCCGATATGTGAAACAAGCTGATATATCTCAAACTCAAACCCAGAGTCCATATGAATGTACGTCGTGTGCCATCCAGGTATAGCACTCACTAGACAAGACCATATTATAACATTGTCAGCATTACTCAACACGTGTCCCTCGTCTAAACTTTGATCGCCTTATAAAGCAGTGTACTCAGATACATAGCTATCACTGTGATCTCTCTGTCACAAATTCACGTGTCTTCATTGACTAACTCTCTCTAGTGACTCTCTCTGTCCTACTAGTCTAACCTCTGCCCCAATGTCCTGCCCCAAGCCTATGTACGACATAGTTATAGTAATAACTTGTCTGTACTTCTGATGTCCACCAATTTCACTCCATGTTTAAGTGTGTCTACCAAATAGTCATCCCTCGATGCTCAATGACCAACATACTCTCTCTATACAATGCTCAAACGTGATCTCTCTCGCAATCGTAAATCTCATATGACTCTACCCCAGTAGTACTATAACATCCACCCGCCCCATACACACCAATGACTGTCCACAGAGCACATTCATCCACTACTACATATATCATAAGAATACTCTGTAATAGTACGCTCGTATGTCACTTCGCTCTGTATACTCGTGTAATAGTGCATGTGTCCATATCAAAACCACCAAACCATGTTACAGTGATCCACACTCACATATTCAAACACACTCGTCAAAGTGATGCCACAGTCATCTGCTCTCCGACACACACGTCCTCACTCTGCCACTGTGTCCCAATGACAGATCACACAACAGATCTCAGTCCCTAATCTTGTCATTACTCTCTGAGAGAAATATCTGACATAATCATGACCATTACATCAGCACTCTCACACTAAACTGAAGTCAACTCTCACTCCCGTCTAAACTGATCCGCTGTACAATCCATGATGATGTCCTATTATGTGCCATCATGATCACACCCCTACTAATCTTAGTCACTCAATCACTCTCTCCAGTGTCCCTCGAATATAGCTTCACAACGCCAATTAGTGTCGATACACATATCCTACTAACCTCCACTACACTCTGTATAACTCTCCTGTGTGTAATACCTCATCACTCGCTCATTTATTCGTTGAGAAATAACTCTATTCCTGACACCCGCAACCGAACACTCACCCTATTATTTCACTCCAAAACCAGACGTGTGTATAGAGTGCCGTGACTTAAAAATGTCGACATTACTCCCATCTCCTACACCTATTACTACGACCTCATACAATGTCTAGAACTCTATGATCCCCTATATCGTGATGTCGTATGATGATAACTAGTAGACACTGATCCCTTGTGACTACTCGTGAGGATAACCCCCTAAATTCCATACAGTGCACCTTGCAGTCATCTCACGAGTCTCGTCGTCATCCACACATAAGAGTCTCTTTGCTAACCACACGCCTTCTTATACAGTCACCTGTACTCTTCTCTATCCTGCTCACAATCACGTTGTCGTCCGAGATTCTACCATACTGCTGCTATTCGCAGATCATCATAACATCCGATCCTCTCACCATCCCTCCACACTCAAATAATACTTGACTCCATTCATCTCACCGACTATTCCCAGATCATGATTATTGATATCAGGTTAACTTTCCTCATCACTATTTATATAATGTTTGTGTTCACTCTACATAGAATATCTGTCCTGATGTCACTAAAAAACTAGTACAAGTATTTCGACTTCTTAGTGTTGACAACAAGTGTAGATACAGATACGCACAATCTGATAGACATCTGACCCCTGTACATACTAGACAAGCTCTCACTACACCATTCTATACCCGGACCATACTCAGGATACGATGTTCAGTCTACTACATCCTATTGCATCACTCATGCATAATAGATGCCTACAAATCTCTGTGCCACTTCCTACTGTACGTATCAGTTCGATCTACATCACTGTTACCAGTGTATGACTGTAAACATGTCCACTATGATATCCTCACAACATATATCATCAAAGCCATACAATAGAACATGTTCTCTCATGCAAGTAAAGGCTCTCATATACATTGTGAATAATACCTGTATCTATGCACTATATCACTTCATCATATATGTCACACACCTTGTTAACCTTCCACACACCACAGCCATAAAAACACACCCCCCACTGTCCCTATCGTACATCTTAGAAAACTGCAGACAGACACCATCATATCACTAAACGTCAAGAGTCCGTGACAAGTATCAGATTTCCCACTACACCATCCCAAATATGACTCCCACTCACCTGACTACCGTGTGTCTGCTTGTAACCTATGTGCTGATCACTGTGTGTCACGCCATATATTTACTTGAAAAAGACCACACACCATCTACTCGCGCTAGACTCAACTATCAATGTACTATCTATTCACAATGCACCTAATGTCCACCTTGTACACACTGATGACATACCTACATAATCTTACTATTCAATCACACAAAGATCTACAGGCTTTACCTTCAGATCAATACAGTTTGTTGTCTGTCCCACTATATGTTGACTAAGCTAACTCACATGTGTCACCCCTTTTCAGTCCCGAGTGACCTCAAATCATAGCGTGTCCTCCACATTATATCGTGTGTGTAAACATCGACAACTCAGAGAGTACCCCTAGATCTGATAATGTCTACTAGCCTCGCTGATTGTGACACTACACCTAAACGTGAAGCACTGTAACATGCACAAAAAGTAACTCGCACTCCAGCACTCGCCAGATAGTGATAATAGTGGTCGAGAGTCGCCCACACACTATCCAGAACATCCATCACCATAGTATGAATGCTCACTATTGCTCTCTATCAAGAGCCAGTAATAGAAGTCTTCACATGTGCATCGTAGTCGTTACCTATAATAGTGTGAACATCTCCTAAGACAGCACCTGTACTGACATAAATCATCAGCCTGTCAGATGCAACATCAACCATCTCCAACATCTAATTCCACAATTGCTCGTATATCTTATACTATCAAAAAATATAATATTACACCTATGAATCTACTGATCCCCCTCACAATCATGTCACACCATACCAGCCTTACAACACGCTCACATAATATCTCTCGCATGTACCACGTAACCTCTCACTGTGTATCTCTACTACTCACACTACGTGATGTGTGTGACTGTTAATAAAACTACACTCCGTATGACTATATTCACTCCCCTCCCCCCATCACTCGTGCTCTATCCCTGACGCTCTCTCACTGACCTCGCCATTCTGTGTATCCTACACATGACGCAATTGCCATCCTCTTACCACAACACTGCACACTATCTGATCTAACCTGACTCCAACACTCTCTCCATACCGAGTCATAAAAATATATTATAACATACCTAAAACCTAACCCACAGTTTACCACACTACTCAAGATCACCCACCCACTAACTCATACCCAGTCTACTCCATCCTCTCCTCCTCTTCATCACAACAATCAAACAATCCACTACCACACTCTGTTACATATCCCCACTCCGTCCAACCACTCCCTCACATTCCATTTATTACCCACCACCACCATTACAAATCTATGTTTTGAGAGTGGCAGTGCATACACCATCAGTGTTATACCACATACACCCACATCTAAATGTCTACTCATAGCTAAGACCATCTTTATACACTAATAAGACGCTCACAGTCATCTACAACTAACTACAATTGTGCACTCACTCTACTAACTGACATGATGACCTCCACTATCGGACGGATAAGCCTCATATCCTATCACACCATAACTACGAAGCACACACACTCATACCCTCTATGACAGCTACACTCCTCGCCACTCCACCTACGCGCATGCACACATAGCTGTCACCCCCTATACTCTATCACTGCTCTCTGCTCATCTGTACACACCATATCCATCTTCCTCCAAACCCCCTAGTAAATGACTTACTGCTAGATGTGTATCCTCTACACCTCATCCGCTTGATGCCTACCTCATATCATATGATCTCAATACTAAAAACACCACATCTGCTTCATCAGAGATTCTCTACCTAGACTCTGTATATCTACACTCATTCGTACTATACATCTGTTTATAAGAATAAAGTGTGAAAGTCACTCACATTCCTCCTGAACCCTCACTCCCACATCTCTCTGTCTCCTATCTAACACTTCCTGTCCTCTCCTCACTGAACTCATGACAAACTGAAGCACTCAGTACCCTCTAATCCGCCGTGCCCAAGACCTCAATATTCTCAAGATCACCATGAATCATAAATATCAACTACAAGATACCGTAACCAACACTCTAGATATACAGTAATCCTACTCTCCCTATATCATAAGTCTGCTGGTCGTCAACCAAGTACATCAAGTACCTACCTGCTCTACTGCACGCATCTCGCCATGTGTTGCCTATGCGCAATCTCTTTCCAGCACTATGTGACATGAACTATAGACCCCTCTCTCCTCGTCACCCTGCAGATTCACATCCTGACTTAGACCTATTATCTCTCAAATGTGATCAGACTCGTCTACCCCGAACAGATCACCTATATACATAATTGTATACTGTCACAAGCACCTCCACTGAGAGTGTCTTGTAAATTACAACACGACATCTCACCTCACTAGTTCACACTCTGTGTCCCTCACTACGACACATCTATAGTCCACCATACCATGATCACATCCACACTATCTGTCGCACTGTCTCTCAGACCCTCTCCTTTCAACTCTCTGTCTGCACACAATGCTCATCCTCATGCATCTCCCTCATAATCACCCATCACGCCTAACTTCACACAGTCACCGCATCCTGTGATTCACCTACACTCCTATATGAGTGTATATAAATACTGTATCCGTGTCTCTGCCCACGTACCCGTCCCTGCCGGCTATCTATCACATACCATAAGCACACTCACCCCCCCCACCCCCCCCCCCCCCCCCCCCCCCCTATCCCCACTTTCTACCCTCTACACAACCCCCACACCCAAACTAACTACCCTTCCACTCACAGTTAGATGCAATCTCTGACCTATACCCACTGTAATCTGAGCTCATCCGCACCCCACAACTATGCGTCTGCGTGTGTGTCTCCTAATCTACTTGATCAGTAACTAACTCTACATCTCTGAACGCACCATCACCTGCACACTGTTCACTCTCTAAGGCTATATATCAACCTCCCTACACATGAGGCACTGTAGCTCTACCCTCTCCACCTAAATTAGAATACACCCGCACTCTGCACAACACGCTAATATCGCGTGTCAATTCATTCTCTACTCTACCCTCTTGAGACTCTACATTTCAGTTGTGCAAACATGTGCATCTCATCGAACCACGTGTTAGATCGACAACCGCTCTCCCTTATTCTGCGCCAGACAATAAACAATCAAGTTAACTGCTCTTAATAGAGAACTTCATTGTCTCTACACTGTGCCTGAAGATACCTAATCGCAACTGTACTGTGCGAACGTCACCGTGACTAATGACCTATCTACTATGCACATCTGCTAACGTGCAGATATATGTGTCAAGCCTCGCTAAAAATGCGTAATATAATGAAATACATGTCCTATTGTTGACATCAATGAACTACTATTGTCACGCCTACTACTGTCGTCATTCACAAATCCTATAAATGTGCCACTCAACACTCCAATACCGCGTACCACCATCGATCATTGTACCGCCAACCATATGCCTTGCGTCTAGTTGACCAAAAGTCTACCTCGTGAGTGACTATACGAATTGATTCTGACCCAGTATCTTTTCTTGTACTGTACTGAGCCCTATCTTATACGTTTTTTCGACAATGAGTCACTTCTATAGTGTTCTTTGAAAGAATTCTGAAATCTCATCGAGCTACAAAGCGCTGCTAAATACTCAGATGTGTATCTGAGTGTTTTGTCGGACACTTGTGAATGAGATGATCTCTCGGCCCTCTGCAGCAGACCATAGTGGGCACATAAAATCCCTGTGTCTCAGTATCTTGATTCAAGAGCCTCCCTCTCTCTCAAGTGATGAATCGATACTAGACTGACTTTGCTCTCTCTTCCGTATAAATCTTACAGTCTAGAAGTACAGCATTTTCTATATAGGTCTCATGATATGATCGCAGGCATCACCCTGTATCCATCACCAATCACAACTGTTACTGTGATCAGATTATCCACTCTTCTTCTGTGTCATATTGTCGTGTGTATCTCTGCTTCTATGATCAGTCCTGTGTCTGTCAATTACTACTGACATGTGTTGTGGAGATATAGATAGTCTCACTCGCTCATTGTATATGTAACTGAAAATATGAATCGTCCACACGATCATTGAGTACTCATCTCACCGAATAGTTAAACTACTATCTGAGAATATGGTATTGAGAATCACTCTTGTGTAGTATCATAGATACATGTCTTGTCGATATGAGACTTGGGACTTTCATATATGATGAGTGTATAAAAAGTAACGTTAATTCTGTCTATATCTAGGAAAGATTAGAATGTATCATCTGATGTTATGGCTCTCTATTGATATGCGCAACTAGTATACTCGTCCCTCGCAGTGAGAGAATACATCGAGAAAATGCGCTAATTCTCATATGTGTAATGAGTTGACGACTTCATAGTAGATTGCGGGATGTATCGTCGACTTAGTGTTCGCGCATTGGAGAATGTATCTTGCTCGGAAATCTGGCACTGTCCTCGATAGTAACGCTAGGCTGCTTAGATGAAATAGTTTGTATCGAATGATAATGTTGTTGTGAGATCTGAACTGAATGTATAGTATTTATTCTGCTCAAGTGTTATTCATGAATCATGATGTGTATTGTGTGATGTAGTACTAGTGATAGAGAAGCGACATCATCATTGAGTATGAGTGTCACAAGATTTTTGTTGTTTCTCAGTGGTGAGGACTCTCAGCACACGCAGTATAACCTACGACGTTCGGAAAAAAGCTGTCGATGAGTATAACACTGTCGTGAATCGCGCGGATATCTAATCTTTTCTCCTGAAGAGTAATGGAGAATCTGGGTAGAGATGACTATGTATGTTGGGAGAGTGCACAGTGTGTGCATAGAGTGATTAGTTGTTCTTGTTGAGTCGTGAAATGGTCCGCTCAGTCTGTATGATGTGCATTGCTGCTAGATGAGAGTCGCAAATGATATGAGTATGTGAGTTTGTAGAGAACTTGATTACGCTCAGGTGACACTCGCGATCTGCCCACACTCGCTAAAGTGCAGTGAGTCCGCGAGCGCGTCGGAGGAAGTAGAGTGAAAGATATAAGACTGTGTCAGTGCCGAATGTCGTTTCATTCTCTGATGGTCTTTCTGGCTATGAATTTTTGGGTTTGCATCTGCACATCCCTTGCATTTGACATTGTCGCACTTTTTCCCACTGAGTAGGGCAGTTCTTTGATTTGACAAAATGGACAGGCGTGTAACCCGGGGTACAAAAACCCTTGGAGCGCTGGAGGATTGAAAATCATGACAAGCGCTCCACATGGGACCAGAGAAGCATCGGGTGAGATGTTCTCTTGCCCCGGTCGTAAGAATACAAATCGTAACAGGGAAGCCTCCCCACGAAATTTCTTGTCATTTTTTATCCTTTTGTTTTTTCTTGTGAACTATCGTCACGGCCCTTTGGGTCTCTTATGGTGAATGTTACCAATTAAATAATGCCCCTGCGAACGCTTCTAAAAGGGCCCTGGGTTTCCTTTCTACGCAGGAAAACCTTTCTGACCCCTTAAAAAGTTCCGAAAAGAAGGCTAGGTGCCTCCCTGAGATAAGACTGCAGCAATGGCAATGTCAATGCACCTTTCCCCACTTCAAAGGGTAGGGACTCATCAATGGCTTGAACTACTGAGTTTTCAATGCCCGTTGGGGTATGAAGGGCTTCTGCTTCTTTGTCACGGGAAAATGTGGTAGCACTAATGGGGGGACTTTATTTGAATAGTTGAGACCATTGTGAGAAATAAGCAAAGAGACCAAGAGTTTTCGAGGACTTTTTGTCTTGAGGCATTAAAATTTCCCCCAAGTGTAGTCGTTCGGGGTTTGGGAATTAAACCCTTTTCCCACTACATAACCAAGGATGCTAAGTTTTTTAGTTGAAAAGTGCACTTTTCCTCTTGTAAATATTTTTTTCTTCTTTGGCGGTTTCCCAAAAACTTTCAGGTTTGCTATTTTCCCCTCCAGGGTCTTGCCAAAAAATTGTAACATTTTAAATTTGAAAAGTTCTCATGAATGCTTTCCCCGAATGTGTGAATCCAAAATTTCTTTTGGAAAGGGTTCCCCCTTTGGGTGATCCAAAAGGGTCCCCGGAAAAACTGATACAGGCCATTTCTAGCCGGGCCCGGGAGTTACCTGGAAGAGTTCCGGGGGGTAAAACCCCCCGGGGCCCCGGTTGTGACCGGCCCCTGGTGGATCAGGCCTGATCAACCGGGGCTGTTTGCGGGTGCAGCAAACCAAACGTACGGCCAACCCCGGTGATCAGGAACCCGACTTTGGTGTTTTCCCAGTCCAGCTTGAAGACCCCCAGGGGGCTGTTGGAAATCCCCTTAAATTTACGGGAGGCAGCTGAACATTTCCCGGGCCTTACACTTTTGTAGGTCTCTTAAGGTTGTTACCCCCTGTTTTTCATTGGGGGGATTTTTGCATGTCTGCCAAGTTTTTCTTTCGAGGGGTATTTTTTGAGTGTAATTTGGTTAGCCCTCTAGGAGTTTCCAGGTGTATATAACATGTTATCTCCCGCCTGCATTCCGGGGAATACGGTTTAGGAACCTAAAGCGCTCCCAGTAATTGAGGTTTTTATCCCGTTATCGCGCCTTTGAAGGTTCCTGTACATTTTTAGGGCAGCAATTTCACCCGCCTTGAAAGGTGCGTTAGTGTGCACAATTTCCCGCCCAATAGAACAAATGACCTGAAGAGTGTCATCAAGGGGGTTGGGATCCCCGTTTTGAAGGTTTCATTACCATCCCGTCATTTTTTTTAGCAGATGCGATTTATACAAGTTTTGGTCCCCGAAGGTGGGCCCCCGCTAATTTCTCCCCCGGGCTTTGACGTTGGTTTTCGCTTCTTTTGTGGCCAAAATTTGTTTTGACTCTGTAAATTTAAATTTCCCCCGTGTTTACCATATCTGAGTAATTGAAAATTTTTCATTTGAAAATCTATTGTTTTTTGCAGCCCACTGAAAGATTTGGGTTTATGTCCGCCGAGCCCTTTCAGTGTCTGCAAATGGAAGACACTCTCATGCAGATTTGGGGGTCTCTCAAAGGAAAAACATGGTTTTTGGGGTGACATCCTTTTCTATGTCAGATATGAGGAGAGGGAAAAAGATGGAGTGAGTATTGCCTTGTTGACAGAGCTTTTCAAAACCTAGCGCCTCGGGCTTTACTCGTTGCGCTACTCCTGTGTTCTGTTAGTGAGGAAATTAAGATCCATCGACCCATTTTCCTGTTATTCCTTTTGCACCATTTTGTGCCCTATTCCCCTGGTCCACTTGTCGAAGGGTTTTGCAAAGTCTTTATATATTACATCTCATTTTTTTGTCTTCTAGGCATCTAGGACCCTTTTCTGGATCCAATTTGGTCGCGGGGCGACCCCCTTTTTAAACCCTGCTGCCCCCGGGGTTTTAACTGATGGGTTTCTAGATGGGGGGTGATCTTGCTTCTTAGGACCCCTTTTAAAAAGATTTTTTATGAATGGGATGTTTTTGTGCATGGTCTTAGTTTTTTTGCTGTTGCTTTACTGCCCCCTTTGTGGGGTGGGGGGTGTCTTTGTTTTTTTAACTGTGGGAGACCCCCCTGTCCCATGCTCCCCCTCGAGCATGGGTCGAGACTGTTCAAAAAGCCTCCCACACACATAAGGGGGGTTACCAAAGCCCCCCGGCGTCTTTAAGCTGGAACTGGAAAACACCCAAAATCGGTTTTGATGCGGGTGTGGGTCGAACGTTGGTTGGTGCAGCCGCATAACGCTGGTTGACAGGCTTGTCCACCAGGGGGCCCGGGCAAAGACCAGGCCGCGGGGGGGGGTTACCCCCCCGGAAAACCCTCCCGGTAAACTCCAGGTGAAAAATTTTGTTCCTGTATCACAATTTGAGGTAGAGGGTACCCCCAAGAAAGTAAATTTGTTATTGTCTCAGAGTAAAACGATAGCCAGTCTTTCCCTTTCCTATAATCTCTTTTAAAAACAACACAAACCCGTGCACGCCAAGGGGAATTACTTGGTTTTAAAATACCCTCCTTCAGCACCTTGAGTTTTTTTCCAATGAACATCCGTCCTCATAAAAAATAGCGGCGTGACTTAGCTGATATAGGGCCAAACCCCGGTAGATTTTTCAAAAGCTTTGGTGGGGGCTACCCTTAAAGGCTAAGCCCAGCAAAAAAGAGGAGGCATTCACCTCCATTTTTAAAGGGAAAACCCACCCTGCACTTCTGAAAAATCCTGACCAAGGATAAAATCAAGCAAGTTGTGGCAAAATACTAAATGACATCTTGATAATCCTTTCCATTTAAAGGGTGCCCGGGGGTCTGGTGGCTAAAGCCCCGCTTCACACACGAGGGCCCGGTTCGATTCCCGGCGGGTGGAAACATTTGACACGTTTTTCCCTTTCACCGGTTTTTGTTCACCTAGCAGCAAAAAAGGTATGGGTGTTAGTCGACTGGTGGGTCGATCCTCGGGACAAGATTAAGCCCCCCAAGGAAAAAAATTAGACGTCCTCGAGACCACTGACTTTCTTGGGGTTTTCCGGGGGGCTAACCCCCCGGGGGTTAAAAATCCAACGAAATTTTATTTTTAACTCTGAGATTTACCCTTTCAAAACCCTAAAGGGCTGAAAAGGAGGATGTTGATGCCATGGAAACGGTACCTATGAGTGATGTAAAATCAAGGAGTGGCGTTTTTCTAAATCAAGGGTTTGAAACTCCTGAGCTGCCATACAAAGACCTCTACTTTTGTTTTCCTTTTATGAATACTTTCACAACTGCCTTTGACAGTGAATTTTGGAGTAGCCGCAGAAGTCACTGTTGCTAGAGTCGCATGATCACTGGAATGTGTGGAGGCACTAGCTCTTGTGATGCATTAGCACGACATACTTTAGCAAAGTGACCTTTCTTGTGGCATTTATGGCACATTGCTTCACGAGCAGGACACTTTGACGTGGCTGTCTTGAAAAACCACAAAAGAAAACACACCGTACCTGCCGCTGCTGTCACTGAGGCAGGTTTTCCCCAGTAACTTCATTGCAAGAGTCTTGGTCAGGAATTGCAGCACTTACCACTCGAGAAGGGTTTTACACTGGTGTTAGCAGGTTTTACACTGGTGTTAGCAGGGTGTACACTGGGGTTAGCAGGGTGTACACTGGGTTAGCAGGGTGTACACTGGTGTTAGCAGGGTGTACACTGGTGTTAGCAGGGTGTACACGGTGTTAGCAGGGTGTACACTGGTGTTAGCAGGGTGTACACTGGTGTTAGCAGGGTGTACACTGGTGTTAGCAGGGGGTACACTGGTGTAGCAGGGGGTACACTGGTGTTAGCAGGTGTACACTGGTGTTAGCAGGGTGTACACTGGTGTTAGCAAGGTGTACACTGGTGTTAGCAGGGTGTACACTGGTGTTAGCAGGGTGTACACTGGTGTTAGCAAGGGGTACACTGGTGTTACAGGGTGTAAAACTGGTGTTAGCAGGGTGACACTGGTGTTAGCAGGGTGTACACTGGTTTAGCAGGGTGTACACTGGTGTTAGCAGGGGTACACTGGTGTTAGCAAGGTGTACACTGGTGTTAGCAAGGTGTAAAACTGGTGTTAGCAAGGTGTACACTGGTGTTAGCAGGGTGTACACTGGTGTTAGCAGGGGTGTACACTGGGTTTTTGCAGGGTGTACACTGGTGTTAGCAGGGTGTACACTGGTGTTAGCAGGGGGTACACTGGTTAGCAAGGTGTACACTGGTGTTAGCAAGGTGTACACTGGGTTAGCAAGTGTCACTGGGGTTACAGGGTGTACACTGGTGTTAGCCCGGGGGTACACTGGTGTTTAGCAGGGGGTACACTGGTGGGTTAGCAGGGTGTACACTGGGTTGCAGGGGTACACTGGTTTAGCAGGGTGTACACTGGTGTTAGCGGTGTACACTGGTGTTAGCAGGGTGTACACTGGTTTAGCAGGGTGTACACTGGTGTTAGAGGGACACTGGTGTTACAGGGTGTAAGGTGTTAGCAGGGTGTACACTTGGTGTTAGCAGGGGGTACACTGGTGTTAGCAGGGGGGTACACTGGTGTTAAACAAAGGGGTACACTGGGGTTAGCAGGTGTACACGGTGTTTAGCAGGGTGTACACTGGGGTTAGCAAGGTGTACACTGGTGTTAGCAGGTGTACACTGGGTGTTTAGCAGGTGTACACTGGTGTTAGCAGGGTGTACACTGGTGTTTTGCCCGGGTGTACACTGGTGTTAGCAGGGTGTACACTGGTGTTAGCAAGGTGTACACGGTGTTAGCAAGGTGTACACTGGTGTTAGCAGGTGTACACTGGTGTTAGCAGGGTGTACACTGGTGTTAGCAGGGTGTACACTGGTTTAGCAGGGTGTACACGGTTTGCAGGGGGTTTCACTGGGGTTAGCAGGTGTACAAATGGGTTAGCAAGGTGTACACTGGGTGTTAGCAAGGTGTACACTGGTGTTAGCAAGGTGTACACTGGTGTTAGCAGGGTGTACAAATGGTGGGTTTGCAGGGTGTACACTGGGGTTAGCAGGGGTACACTGGTGTTAGCAGGGTGTACACTGGTGTTAGCGGGTAACTGTTGTAGCAGGGTGTACACTGGTGTTAGCAAGGTGTTTCACTGGGGTTAGCAGGGTGTACACTGGTGTAGCAGGGTGTACACTGGTGTTAGCAGGGTGTACACGGTGTTAGCAGGGTGTACACCCGGTGTTAGCAGGGTGTACACTGGTGTTAGCAGGGTGTACACTGGGGTTAGCAGGGTGTACACTGGTGGTTAGCAGGGTGTACACTGGTGTTAGCAGGGTGTACACTGGTGTTAGCAGGGTGTACACTGGTGTTACAGGGTGTACACTGGTGTTAGCAGGGTGTACACTGGTGTTAGCAAGGTTACACTGGTGTTAGCAGGGTGTACACTGGTGTTAGCAGGGTGTACACGGGTGTTAGCAGGGTGTACACTGGTGTTAGCAGGTGTACCCCTGGTGTTTTGCAAGTACACGGTGTTACAGGGTGTACACGGTGTTAGCAGGATGTACACTGGGTTAGCAAGGGGGTACACTGGTGTTAGCAAGGTGTACACTGGTGTTAGCAGGGTGTACACTGGTGTTAGCAGGTGTACACTGGTGTTAGCAGGGTGTACACTGGTGTTAGAAGGGTGTACACTGGTGTTAGCAGGGGGTACACTGGTGTTAGCAGGGTGTAAAACTGGGGTTAGCAGGTGTACACTGGTGTTAGCAGGGTGTACACTGGTGTAGCAGGGGGTACACCGGTGTTAGCAAGGTGTACACCGGTGTTAGCAGGGTGTACACTGTGTTAGCAGGGTTACACGGGGTTAGCGGTGTACACTGTGTTAGCAGGGTGTACACTGGGTTAGCAGGGGTACACTGTGTCAGCGGGTGTACACTGGTGTTCAGGTGTACAGGTGTTACAGGGTGTACACTGTGTTAGCAGGTGTACACTGTGTTAGCAGGTGTACACTGTCAGCAGGGTGTACATGGTGTTTAGCAGGGTGTACACTGGTTTAGCAGGTTACACTGTGTTAGCAGGGGTACACTGGTGTTTGCAGGGTTACACCGTGTTAGCAGGTGGTACACTGGTGTTAGCAGGGTGTACACTGTTTAGCAGGGTGTCCTGTGTTCTTGGATGTAAACTGTGTTAGCAGGGTGTACACTGGTGTTAGCAGGGTGTACACGGTGTTAGCAGGTGTACATGTGTCAGCAGGGTACATGTGTTAACCCCCCCCCTTTTAGCGGGTGTCACTGGGTTTTGAGGTGTACACTGGTGTTAGCAGGTTACACGGTGTTAGAGGGTGTCACGGGGTTAGGCAGGTGTACACGGTGTTAGCAGGGTGTACACTGGTTTACAAGGTGTAACTGAGCAAACCTTGGGCGGGACCGGTTAAACAGGGTGTACCTGTGTTTGCAAGGTTACACTGGTGTTAGCGGTGTACACTGGTGTTAGCAGGTGTACATGGTGTTGCGGTTCACCCGGTGTTAGCAGGTGTCACTGGTGTTAGCAGGGTGTACCTGGTTAGCAGGGTGACACTGTTAGCAGGTGTACATGGTATTAGCAGGGTGTACACTGGGTTACCCGGTGTACACTGGGTTTTAGCAGGTTGTACACTGGTTAGCAGGGTTACACTGGTGTTAGCAGGGTGTACCGTTTGCAGGGTGTAACCGGTGTTAGCAGGTGTACACGGTGTTAGCAGGGTGAACCCGGTGTTAGAGTGTACACTGGTGTTACAAGGGGTACACTGGTGTTAGCCCAAAGGTGTACATGTGTTAGCAGGGTGACACTGGGGTTAGCAGGTGTACAGGTGTTACAGGGGGACATGGTGTTAGCAGGGGGTTTCACTGGTGTTAGCAGGGTGTACACTGGGGTTTGCAGGGTGTACATGGTGTAGCAGGGTGACATGGTGTTAGCAGGGGTACACTGGTGTTAGCAGGGGGTACCTGGTGTTTGCAGGGTACCTGGTGTTGCAGGGGGTACACCGGGTTAGCAGGGTGTCACGGTGTTAGCGGGTGTCACGGTGTTAGCAGGGGTACACGGTGTTTAGTTGACACTGGTGTTGAGGGGGACACTGGTGTTTGCAGGGTGTAAAATGGTGTTAGCAGGGTGTACACTGGTTAGCAGGGGGTCCTGTGTTAGCGGGTGTACCTGGGTTAGCAGGGGGGGGGGGGGGGGGGGGGGGGGGGGGGGGGGGGGGGGGGGGGGGGGGGGGGGGGGGGGGGGGGGGTTTGGGTGCGGGGGGGGGGGGGGGGGAGGGGGGGGTGTACACTGTGTTAGGGGGTACCTGGGGTTGCAGGTGTACACGGGGTTAGCGGTGTACACTGGTGTTAGCAGGTGTCACTGGTTTAGCAGGGTACACGGTGTTAGCAGGGTGTACACTGGGGTTAGCAGGGGGTGTTTCAAACATGGTGTTAGCAGGGTGTACATGGGAAAGGGGTTTTAGCAAGGTGTACACGGTGTTCCCCGGGGTAACTGGTGTTAGCAGGTGTACACTGGTGTTAGCAGGGGGTCACTGGGTTGCAGGGGGTAATGGGTTAGCAGGGTGACACGGTGTAAGGTGTACATGGTTTAGCAGGGGGTACACTGGGGTTAGCAGGGTGACCTGGGGTTAGCGGGTGTAACTGGTGTTGAGGGTGTACATGGTGTTAGCAAGGTGTAAAATGGGGTTAGAAGGTGACAGGTGTTAGGGGTGTAAAAAGTGTTAGCCGGGTGTACACGGGTTTAGCAGGGTTCCTGGTTTACGGGGGTCCTGGGGTTAGAGGGTGTACAAGGTGTTAGCAGGGGGTACACTGGTGTTAGCAAGGTGTAATGGTGTTAGCGGGGGTCATGGTGTTCAGGGTTACAGGGTGTTAGCAGGGGGTTTCATGTTTAGCAGGGTGTACACTGGTGTTAGCGGGTACACTGGTGTTAGCAGGGTGTACACTGGGGTTTTAAAACAGGGTGTACACTGGTGTTAGCAAGGTGTACAGGTGTTTGCAGGTGTACACTGGGGTTCAGGGGTACATGGTGTTAGCAGGGTTTACACTGGGGTTAGCAGGGTGTAAATGGGGTTTGCAGGGGGTACACTGGGGGTTAGCAGGGGGGTTAAATGGTTAGCAGGGGGGTACCTGTGTAGCCGGGTGTACACGGTGTTACAGGGTGTAAATGGTGTTAGAGGGTGTAATGGTGTTAGCGGGGGTACCTGGGGTTTGCAGGGGGGTACCCGGGTTAGCAGGGGGTCAGGGGTTAGAGGGGTACACTGGGGTTAGCGGGTGTAAAGGGGTTTTTGAAGGTGTACACCGGTGTTAGCAGGGGTACATGGTGTTTTGCAGGTGTACACGGTGTTTTGCAGGGACACTGGGTTAGCAGGGGGTCACTGGTTTAGCAGGGTGTACATGTGCGAGGGGGACACTGGTGTAGCAGGGTGTAACGGGTTGCAGGGGGTCATGGGGTTACGGGTGCCCCCTGGGTTAGCGGGTACACGGTGTCACAGGGGTACCTGGGTGTTTGCAGGTGGGACATGGGGTTTGCGGGGTTTTACATGGTGTTCAGGGTGTACCTGTGTTAGCGGGGGTAACCGGGTTGCAGGTTACACGGTGTTTCAGGGTGTCATGGTGTTAGCAGGGGGTACCTGGGTTTTGCAGGGTGTACACTGGGGGTTTTGCAGGTGTACACGGTGTTGCGGGTGTACACTGTGTTAGCAGGGTGTACCTGTGTAGCAGGGTGTACATGGTGTTAGCAGGGGTACATGGGTTTTCGGGTGTACACTGGTGTTAAGGGTGGTACACTGGTGTTAGCAGGGTGACAGGTGTTGCAGGGTGTACATGGTGTTGCAGGTTACCTGGTGTTAGAGGGTGTAATGGGTTAGGGAATTTTACAAACCCCGGGGTTAGCATGGTGTAAAAACCGTGTTTGCAGGGGGTTTCAAGGTGTTAACTGACACTGTTTTGCAGGGGGACATTTTTTAGAGGGTGTACCTGGTGTTAGGGGTGTACACTGGGGGTTAGCAGGGGGTACATGGGTTGCAGGTGTAAATGGTGTTAGCAGGGTTACACTGGTGTTCAGGGGTACACTTGTTAGCAGGGGTACACGGTGTTAGCAGGTTAAAACGGGGTTTTGCAGGTTACACTGGTGTTGCAGGGTGTACACTGGGGTTTGCAGGTGACATGGGGTTAGCAAAAGGTGTAACGGTGTTGCAGGGGGTACAGGGTTTTGCAGGGTGTACACTGGGGGTTTGCAGGTGTAACTGGTGTTAGCAGGATGTACCTGGTGTTTTGCAGGGTGTACACGGTGTTGCTGGGACCTTGAGCAGGGGGTACACGGTGTTGCAGGTGACATGGTGTTAGCAGGGGGTTTCACGGTGTTAGCAGGTGTACACTGGTTAGCAGGGTTACACTGGGTTAGCGGATTTACAAAAAACACTGGGGTTAGCAGGGGGAATGTGTTTGCAGGGTTACCTGGGGTTAGCGGGTGAATGGTGTTGCAGGTGTACAGGTTTAGAAGGGGGACACTGGTGTTGCGGGTGTACAGGTGTTAGAGGGGTACACTGGTGTTTAGCGGTTACACTGGGGTTTGCAGGGGGTACACTGGGGTTAGCAGGGGGTACATGGGTTACAGGGTGTACATGGGTTAGCAGGGGGTACACTGGGGCAGGGGGAATCCCGTTTTCTTAAAAAGAAGGATTACTTAACTGTGGGGATTTATACCCTTATTCCTCCATTCATCTCTCATTTCGATGTCCTGACCCGACACGGTTTTTTTATTCCAGCCGGACGAGGGGACTGTCGGGTTTTTTCCCCGGGTTTTGAAGTCGTCTTCCTAAAACTTCACTACCCGGTACGAGAATCATGCGTTCACTCGGACAGGGGATCTAATTTTACATCCCCCCATTTCTTTAAATCATGTTATTTCCTGATTCATTAAAAATTTACAAGCGATTTATGTCTCAAATTTTTATAAATTAGGGTACCCTTAACTGAGGGCCCATGAGTGGGATTAACCACGGGTTTTCCCCCGGGCACACACCCGGCCCGCACCAGTCCACCCGCGAACCTTTTTCCTAATTTTCCACCTTTTTTACGGTGGGCCCAAAACACTTCCCTCATCTTTTCCCCGGAAAATTACGCCACTTCCTATTTGAAGGGAGGGCCCCTATTAATCCTTTGGCCCCCGTAAAACGCCCAATTTTTTGATCCAAGTTTTCCCCCGCCTCCCCACTAATTCAAAACACTGCCGCCCCCCCCTGCCCCATTCGACCTTACCCCCCACATGCCAGGGCCCCCGGGAACCCGTTTTGGTTTCCCTTCAAAAAACAAAAACATTTTGACACAAATCAAC
The DNA here is from genome assembly GCF_026875155.1 of Cherax quadricarinatus. Classification (NCBI taxonomy): domain Eukaryota; kingdom Metazoa; phylum Arthropoda; class Malacostraca; order Decapoda; family Parastacidae; genus Cherax; species Cherax quadricarinatus. The sequence continues at coordinate 33,619,519 of NC_069399.1, forward strand.
ACATTAAACACTTATTAGGCACTATAGCTTCGGAAATTAAATAATTTTTCCACACTGGTGCGGCCGGGCGGAAGTCGTGTTAGACGACATAAATTGCGTCTTTCCTCCAGAACGATTTCAGCCCTCTCTAGATGGCGCTGCTGTTTTCCTATGGGTCTTACTACATTTTCTTATTGCATACTCGGTCAGTATCTCAATATCACTCATTTCACTTTCTTCCCTTAGATTTCACATCTGCACCGGATTGAACATCATTTAATTCTCAGGGAATTAATTTATTAATGGTAAACGCAACTTTCCTGACCACGATCACAACACTTTGAACGTTTTCTGACAACACCTTGTGCATCTGGTATAATTACTACCTTGCCCAGAGCCACAATGTTCGATTTGTTCAGTATCAATTAACACAATGTCACCTGGTGAATGTCTGTCGGTTTCTGCCATCTGGCGCAACCATAAAAGTGTTCACGAGTGTAAAAGATATTCTTTACGCCACACATCCGCCCAATGGTAAATTACCTTATTTAATATCTTGGAACTTATCACTCAACACGGTCACGTTATTGTAATCCTCATCACCTTCCCTCGGGATTATCTCTATAATAGGTGCAGCTTCTAACCTTCTCCGCATATTTATGGTTAGAGGGAGTCAGGATATCCGCGTCAGAGTGTCGCTCATGTATGAACAGAGGGCGATTGTTTTTACACCGATTCTCTGCCTCCTCCACCAAACACACTGCTTCGGAATTCCTCCAAATTTAATTCCTTCCTGTGTAGCACCTTACGAAGACATCTTTTCCACTGTACCTATCATTCTTTCGTACAGTCCTCCCTGCCAAAGGGCTCACTGGGAGTAATAAATTATCCAGACACACCCTCGCTGGGCAACAAAGATTGTACTCCATCACTCTTATTAATCCAACAAGTGGTTGAGCACCCACTACAAAATTGGTGGCCATTATCTGAGATCTCAATTTTGGACAGGATCTCCTAGCTGCAAATTTCCGAACAGCTGTATGAACTGTTCTGCAACAATGTCCTGAGCCACTTCTAGATGAACAGCACCAAGAACTGTACAAGTAAATTGTCAATACAAGCACTTCAAGGGAATACCACGAAGTACCTGTTAAAATGATTGGCCCACTATAGTCCACTCCGGTCACATCAAAATGGTTTTACCAACTGCACGCATTCCTTGGCAAATGGTGGGGACCTGTGTACATGTAAGGTTTTTGGCACCACCAGGCGACATATTACCACGACTTGATAACCCTTTTTGCACTTTGCCGTCCTTGTGGAAATCCAGAAGGTTTTCGAATACAGTTTAAAAGGGTATCCTGAACCCCACCGTGCTCACGTTAATAGGCCATTAAAGACATCAAGGTTGTCCAGGTGATGATTTTTTGGACAGCAAGATAGGGTGCTTAGCATATTTCCCCCAATTCACATTTTGTACCGCCTCTTGCACCTAATTACAATCATCCTCGAAATACAGCCCCACTTTTCTATTATTGAGCCTTTCACAATTTTTTCCGCCATCATTAATTTACTTTCATCCTGTCGGTGTCTTCTTGTACCCTCTGTAGCCAGTATTTCAGGGATGGGGAAAATTATATGAGATATGTCATCTTACTTATAAATTTAAAAAACACTAACCTTGTCCCGCTAATCAGTTTGGGTAAGGAAAGAATACCTATCCAATGTCAATGGCTAAGGAGGTACTTCTGACTAGAGCGGTGCTCACCGTCATTTCGACAGGAGCAATATGTGCCTTGCACCGGCCCATTAATTTTGTCCACCAGCCAAACTTGGCCCTTTTAAACCACGATAAAGCACTCACAAATTTTTCATAAGTCAAGCCTCGAGACAAGAAGTCAGCTGGATTCTCGTCACCATGATTGTGATTAAAGGATAGCATATGCTGACCCAAACTGTTATATTTCTCCTCATTCGATTGATTTCATCGACTTCTGTTTTGTACATACACAAACTTAACTGTTACCAATACGAATCCATTGTAAGGATACTCGTTATCAGACCAAATTAACGGTGTCGCTGATATATCATCTCTCGCAATTTATTTCTATATAATTGGCTAATTTGACACCTCACTTAAATGGCCGTTAATTCCAACTGAGGTCAGGTACGTGATTTGAATTGGATCCACGTTGAGCCTTAGACGTAACCAGAAAATGGCACTATTAAGATTGAATAAGCGACTGCTCCCATATGCTAATTTCGAAGCATCACAAAAAATGTGGAGTACATGTACTCCATCTTGACTGGCCACATTACGTGGGAAACTCAACATTGGTAAATTTACATATTCACCAATTAGTTTACCTTCCCACCTTTCAACAAATTCCTCAGGTAGGGTTTCATCCCCAAGCACACCTTAAGCTACCATGCTTTCTTGTATCAACAATTTTCCTCTTATGAAAGTGGGACACTAAGCCTAGTGGACGAAGCATTTTGAACTTCTTGCAAGTAGCTCTCTTGTTAATATAATTGGGCATGCTGTATTTATTAGACTTTAACGATAACAAGTCTCCTCTCTCTGTGTCCCAAGTCATCCCAGCACATTACTATATTTAGACACTGTAACTCCAGGTTGTCTTTATTTATTTGAGCCCTTAAACTGGACGCATTACTGTTCATTCCCTCAGGGGCATATTTGCACCTTGCAGGATATTCATTAGCCCCTTCATATAAGCTCATTAGTTCCTCTTCGTAGAACGTCCACCCCCCCAGGAAATTTGTCCACATAAAATTGTTTACCCATTACTCCACTCAGGGACCACCTGTTCGCTTAAGGTGTCATTTTTCGTTGCCTGGAGTAGGAAACGGACTGGAGGTAGCACCAAACAATACATCACTGAAGCGAAAAGTCCTTCAGGGGAACTAAGTGGGTCATTAGGATTCTCGGGCCAAAAACCTAGTGCAATCCCGGTCCAGCCTCCTGCAGACCTCACTCTCAGGAAAGCTTTACATATGTCCCCGTAAAGGCATAATTCTTAACCCCTGAAGTTTAAAAATATGTCCTCGCCAGTTTTTTTCCGTCAACGACGCACCGGTCATCAAACAGTCCATTCAAACTTGGTACATTTTTGTTACCCAGGCCCTACAATTAAACACAAAATCCTCAGAGGATGGTCTAGAATCCATCTTCACTCCGTGATTGGCAAATCGTGGCCATAAATCTGGCTGCTCAGAGGTACATCCTGCTATGAAATTTATTATATAAAACTGCCATTAATTATATCATCGTAAGCAGCCAACAGTTCGGGTGTCTTGCTCATTCGTGAAAGCTGAGCCGCCTTTAATGTCCTACGCCCCATCCGTTAATTAGTTTGGACGGTCTGGATGGTTCCGCTTCCACGAAGTCTCACCCAGTATTGTCAGATTCAAATTTAACCATCCCTCTGGTATTGTTCTTGAGTAAAGGAATCATCTGGACTTCTTCATTTACATTGATCCCTATGCTGCTCCAATTCCTATAATTTATACCACAGTTTTCAACGTCATTATCTCTATTGAAGTATATTTATACTGGTGATACTTCATGAGTAAGACACACCTTAAATGAATTTATGCTTCCTCCAGTCATTCATTATCAGTATAAGGAACCGGCCATACCTCACGAGACCTCCCTGCGGTCCTTAGAAGGGTGACTCCGCATTTCTTTGTCATAACCCTTTACAAAGGTGGCATAATGGACACGAAGTATCAAAATAACTATTGGCCCTACAGAAATCCATTAATTTAAACCCGAACTGGTGCCAAATGTACCTTACTTTGAAAGCCTTCAGTAAGCGCTAAACAAAGCCCCATTGTTAGATATTTTTCTCTGGGAGCCTATCACACATTACGGCATTAATACGGTTTTTCTCTCTTGCCCAGCCTGACAGTACATAAACAGTGGTCGGATGACAGGCCTTATCTTATTAGAGTGAAAGCCAGATAACTTATATAGCAGGATCTCCCATTTGTACCTTCATCCCATTAAGGCAATTAACTTTTATGAAGGTACGTTGTGTTCCTGATCCAGTAATGCTGTTTACAGTTTTGGATTTATGCCGTTTATACAATTAATCACCCAGAAAAAAAAAATAAGGGGGGGGGGGGGGGTGGAAAGGGGGGGGAAGGGGGGGGGGGGGGGGAATTGGGGGGGAGAAATATATAAAAAATTTATTGGGGGGGGGGGGGGGGGGGGGGGGGGGGGGGGGGGGGGGGTGTTTTTGGGGGGGGGGGGGGGGGGGGGGGGGGGGGGGTTTTGGGGGGGGGGGGTTTGGGGGGGGGGGGGGGGGGGGGGGGGGGGGGGGGGGGGGGGTGTTGTTTTTTTTTTTTTGGGGGGGGGGGGGGTATGAAATTATAATGTTTGAGTAAGGATAGTTAATGAATGGGTAAGTATGTGAGGATTGAAGGTAGGGGGGAGTAGGGGAAGGTGGTTGATATGATGGTTAGTGGGGATATGATGTGTAGTGGTGTGAAGAAGTATATGTATTGGGTAGAAATTTGACAAACTGATAACAATATGTAATTAGCACGCTTCACGTACATTATGAGGCCGTAAACACCTGATACGCTAGCGAGCTCTTCCAATCGTTCCATTTAAAACAATCCCATGAATTTTAGCATTAACAGTTCTTAGAGAAATGAGTACCGTTGCAGAAGAATACAATCTCTCCTTTCTTTGCCTGACTCTTATCAACAGGGCTACCCTTATTGTGATACTTCCTCCTCTTTTGCTTTTGATGTGGAGAACCACATTACTGCCCCTGTTCCACTTGAAATGTGCCTACGTACCCCGTTTTGGTAGTGACTTAAGATTATTGGAAGATTGAACAGTTTCCTTTTGTGGAACATGACAGTGCACTGGGGTCTGTAGACGTGGTATTCCTAGAGGTAATGGTTGGCTGGTCTTCAGTTGGACAAAGCTCCTGGCAGGCCCACTCTTATTTCTTCCAACCCGAAGTAACCCTTGTGATATCTGTTGATAGCCACTCTTTTATACTCTTTTTCTCTCCTAACTGTTTTGGTCAATTTATTCAGAATCAAAGGCCTCAAAACAACTACTCTGCTCCCTCCTATATCATATTTATTACTCAAGGTCTAAGAGTGCTTTCTAGTTTGATCCTAAATTGCTGTAAGCTGTTGCGGTTGTGATCTGGAGTCTCAACTAGCCAAATTAGCTAACAGATCCAACCTACCAGTGCTCCAAAGTTTACCGTAATGACCTCCAACAAGTCAACAGCCTCACTATAGGAGTCATCAACATTTGGGAACCGCTGGAATGAGAACATGCCACGATCGCCCCTAATTTGTCCCTTTAAATAGCATATTTGGTAAACACTTGCAAGATCATCTCCTATCATGTCCGACTGGCTTTAAAGATAGACCAAACTCCCCCATTTTCCTCCCGATATAAAACACAGCATGCATAATTCTGGGAGTTTGGTAGACACCTCTGATTATCCCTTACTAGGTTGACCCAACACATTGTTTACACCTTTACCTTCTCTAAAGCCTTAGTTTTGCATGACGGGGACAATGTAGTCCCTCCACTTCATAATATTGATCCAGCAGCCGCTCCTTTTCAGCATCAATCTGCACAATTCACCAAAGATCGCTCTCACAGTCCTTATACCACAATCTATATGACTCCATAACTATTTTCTAAAGGCATCTCAGGTGTATTTAATTCATCAGGGTTTACCGTTTCTTGCTCATTAACCCATACCACTTGTTGTATGACTTAGTAACATGACCCTTCCGAGCTTATAGTGACGCTTCTTGCTTTGGCATCCATGGACTTGCCAGCCACACTAACTTACCTCAACCCAGCCCTGGTTAGGGAATTTAATAATCACCAATTATACAACTTAAGTAAACACCTTGTGAGAGGTAATTCTTGCACTTTACTCTTGAATAAATCCTAGCCACCCATTGCTAGGAATGATTGGGCTAATTATCACCACCACAACGACCGATTAAATTTTTGGTTACCACTATAACCCACTTCCTTCAATCAGTCACTTAATTATAAGTAATTAATTCAATTAATTGTTTTTACTGATTGCATCCGTTCAGGAAGGACCACGGGCAGATATGGAAAATTTTATAGGGAGAATACCTTTATGTACCACAACATACATGCTTACCACATAACTCAGGGGAGACAACCATATTGTTTACCGTAGTCACCCCGTGTAGACATGTGAGAAAACTTAACCACCCCTGGTCACAGCAAGTGGTTCCTTCGACCTCACAATCTTATCCTTACTATCCAGACCATATGGATTGATAGCACCCACAATACACGGTGCTACTAATAATTGTGGACTGTATTGATTATATAGTTTTAACCGAAGAAGGGGGGGGGGTAGGTTAACATGGATATATCCCATCAAGGAAAACACTTGTACAAAATCTCACCACTTACTAGATATACTCTGGTGGTCACTTGAATGTAGCTAGATCACCCACAACCCCCGATCCCAATTACAACATCCCTAACTTGCCAGTATCATACCAAACTGGCCAGTATAAGTCTGCTATAACTAGAAGGGTTACTTAACTGTGGGTGATTGATACTCCTTATTTCCTCCATTCACCATCTCATTTCGATGTCCTGCTACACCGACACGGTTCTTATCCCAGCAGGATGAGGTATCCGTCGGTTTGTCCTGGTTTAGAAGTCGTCATTCCATAAAGCTTCACTATCCTCGGTACGAGAATCACGCGTTCACTCGGAGCAGGGCGATCTATTTCACATCCCGCATTCTCTTAACTTAATGTTATTTTCACTGATTACATTAACATTCACAAGACGATTTAACGTCTCATAATTATTATACACATTAGAGGTCACTCTGGGGGGGTATAAGATATGAGAGAATCATGGCTACTCGGCATGATCCACAGCTGTGCGTGGTTTGTTTACACTGGCAAGTGTGTCTGGGCATGCTGACTGACTGCGGCTTCAGCACACAGAGAACAAAACATTTACTGCACTACTCGAACGTGCTAAAAACAAACTTAAGTGAAACTATGAACTGGTACGAGGAGATTTTACTGTAACTAATCACTGGGGAAAAACAAAACTGGTGATGAACTGGGGATGTAACAGCAAGGGAAAGAAAAATTTAATAGGGCAACACACACAAAAAAAAAACTGCACTGGCTGGAGATACGTAGACTCTGAGTAGTTGTAGACACAATGATGAGTCGCGAGCTGCTGTATACGGCGTGAGGGCTGAACTAGACTGGCTTAGGGGCTAAGCCAACTGGGTCCCCACCTGGTTATGCCAGGTAGAACTTCTTGGAAGAAACTGGGAAGAACACAACACACACTGACGGCGAGATGGACGTAGTTGCGTAGCAGAGAAGGGCGTAGGGACGCTGTAGGAAGCAGAGAATGGTACTGGAGAGTGTTTAAGGGCTGTAGAGAGGGTGATGAGGTGAACACGTGACTGCTAAGGCTGGAGATGACGCCGTGACGCCTATGTCCAGATTTTGTGGGAAAAATCTAGGATGAAGACCTATCTCAGGCCCCGTCAAGGCGCTGGGAGTAATAGATAACTCTTTAGGCCAGCAGGTGCGTTGGATGATGATGGATGATGTTGACTGGCGTCGACCGATGGTGTTGACGGGCGTCGACCCTTCCACCCTGAGTAGGCTCACAATGCCATTGACTCCACTGTCACCACTGTTATTACTGTTCTTTCTGTTGAACAGTGGTTTAGTGCCGATGAAGGAAGTGTAGGTAGCAATGATACGGCCGTGGACTAGTTTTGCTTTAATTGGATAGGAGTGAGTACACAACAGGCAGTGTGAGGGAGTGACTGCAAGCCAGTCCGTGGAGGGGGAGCACTTGTGCCTATCAAGTCGGTCGACCTAGGAGTGAGGCCGAATGCGCTCAGCCTCCCACTGACCTGGGTGTGTCAGCATAGTTGCTGAATCCCCTTATATGTGTTCTATAGCATATCATAGTACCATCCATGTGTTTACATAGAAGATCCCTAGGCCTGTGACTGTGTGACATCACGGGATGCTCCATGAGTGAACGGGACAGGCTACCTCGGCCTCAGTTGGCGTGTAGACATAGGCAGGACATGGCAGGCTGGGGGCTCCATTTCCCATTACCACAGTCTGACAATATATCGTTACCATCCAACAAGTGTTTCTACCATCAACCCTCGATATCTCCTTTTAAGAACCCCTATGACAGGTGAGCCTACAGAGGGCAGAACTTAAATGCTGCAGAATATGAACTAGTCAGAACAGACGGTTAGGCTGTGTTCTGACAGTACAGGATGTCTACAGAGTGACCTAGTAGCGATCAGTGAAGAGGCGGGACCAGGAGCTCGGACTCGACCCATGCAACCTCAACTAGGTGAGAACTAGGTGAGTACACACACACACACACACACACACACACACACACACACGTGAAGAGGTATCACAATTGGCGCCTGTGACGAGCAAGGTCCCACAGGGGTCAGTTCAAGGACCAGTGCTATTTTTGACATATGCGAACGACATGATGGAAGGAATAGGCTCTAAAGTGTCCCTATTTGCAGATGATGTGAAGTTGATGAGAAGAATTAAATCGGATGAGGATGAGGCAGGACTGCAAAGAGACTTGGACAGGCTGGACATGTGGCCAAGAAACTAGCTTCTCAAATTCAATCCTGCCAAATGCAAAGTCATGAAGATTGGGGAGGGGCAAAGAAGACCTCAGACAGAGTATGGGCTAGGTGGACAAAGACTACAGACCTCACTCAGGGAGAAAGACCTTGGGGTGAACATAACACCGACCATGTCACCGGAGGTACACATCAACCAAATAACTGCTGCAGCATATGGGCGCCTGGCAAACCTGAGAATAGCGTTCTGATACCTTAATAAGGAATCGTTCAAGACACTGTACACTGTGTATGTTAGGCCCATACTGGAGTATGCAGCATGTGGCATGCAAAGGGTATGTAACCTTTATTCGGCGCATGTACACACTCTCATTTACAGGCTATCTCCCCCAACCAGCGAACCAGGTTGCTAAGAGTTGATGATGGGGTCCCGTCGTTCACCTAGTGACCAGGCTCTAGCCAAAAAGAAGATGGTTTTGGCAATCGCAGAGGTTATGTGGGTACCACTCTCCTGTCTGCCCTTGTCATTCCCATTCTAGAGCTGGTTGAAGCACGGTCTGCTATCTTGTGGCTTCTATTTCTGCCTTGCTTACCGTGGAGTGCACTATACTTATCACTGTACATAGTATACATATTGCTGTTCTAAATTGGTGAAGGATAATATAAGTCTAAACTTTTTCTGCTGTGTTTATTTTGCTCCCTTTACACCCAGGATAACAGGCCATTTGGATTCCTGGGTTGTAATATGGGTAGCCTGTCCGAGAGCTGGAGCTGGACTTAGAGAAACGGTTGAGCTTAGGGTGAAGCTCGTAGCAGGAACATTGTGCAGCTTGCTGTCTGGCATTGCATTAGCTTTGCCTACGCTTTACAAACTTTGCGTGTCACTTACTGTTATGGTCAGCCTTGCTATTGTGTGATCGTTCAACAGCTCGCTACTAGCTTGTTCAGTGTGCTCACTTTGCTACGGTCAATCTTCTAGAACAGTGTAGCTGTCTGGCATTGCTTTACAAATTTTGCATGTCAGTTGTTACTACCCTGTTCGGTGTGGAGAATTTTGCAGTTGGCTTTGCTTGTATGCGTATTCTGCAATCATACTGTGCATAGCTAAGCGTGTTCTGCAAATTAACGTGATACGTTGGGGTATTCTGCAATCGTACTGTGCATAGCGAATAACTTATGCCACCTAGACGAGTCAGACGTCTGGTGTCGGCATATACTTTGCACTCCATCTCTGAAATTAATATTAAACTTTCACATTCTGTCCTCCTCAAGGATCCTAGCCCTTTAATGGAGGGACTATCTGAAATGCAAGCAACGAATTTAACTGAGCTTCTACAGTCATATCCTAATATTTTTTTTTGGATGTGCCGAAAAAATGTACATTAGGTTATCATGATGTGGATGTGGGAAACTCTAAACCAATTAAACTCTCTCCCTACAGAGCTAATCCTGAAAAGCAAAGGTTACGTCAGCAGGAAGTAGAATTTTTGTTAAAGCATGGTTTAGTGGAGGAGTCATCTAGTCCATGGGCTTCACCGTGCATCCTTGTGAAGAAGGCTGATGGAGGGTTTCGTATGTGTACAGACTACCGTAAGGTGAATGAGGTCACAATTACAGATGCTTACCCTCTTCCTCGTCTGGATGACGTAATTGACTTTGTGGGTAAGGCTACTTTTGTGTCCAAGTTAGATCTCCTTAAAGGTTACTATCAGGTACCTTTGACGGATAAGGCGAAGGAAATCTCTGCCTTTGTAATTCCAGGAGGTCATTATCAATACGTGATACAGTGCCAGAGTCAGTAATAAAAGAAGCCAGGTTACTAGGATCCCATGGTAGAAAAAGTGTTATGCTTTGATTCCACTCACATGACAGGAAAAAAGACTTAATTATTGCATCTATTAAAGTAAAGAAAGAGGTATACATAAACGAGTGTCTTACCAAAAAACGTCAGAACCTCCTGTATAGAGTCAGAAAATTTAAGCGGGAGAATAATGACACAATACACCAATGCTTCACACGGGATGGGAAAATTCTTGTTAGGAAAACAAATGTAGGTCAACTGTATACAATCACGAACGAGAATGATCTATCACGATTTCTCAGGGATACTAATCTTACAGAGAATAACTAAACAATGTCCAACTTAAAAGCCTACGTAGTGTAGTGTATGTTTTGCTCCATTATTGTTAAAATTTCATTGTACAATCTCTTAGTAATTAAATAATCAACTACCTCATTTTGTGATTTTACTAGTAAGCATAAGTCACCTTATGTAATTTTCTTATTTACTATTGTCTGCTTAAACATATTTTTTTTTTAAATACTATCAATTGATATTACTTACTAAAATTAATAATTATCATTTTTACTAAAATTTCAATTTACTCTTAACATTTTTGACATTTAATAACCATTACTTGTCTAATTACCTTTACCTGTTTTAATACCACATTTACTATCTTAGAGTACTCTTAATTACCTTGTACTGCCATATAACCTCTAGTATAACTACCAGTGCAATATTGAATGAAATAAACATTACTTTTTCACTTTTTTTGTAATCATTATTACTTACTAAAATTTTATTAAACACCATATTTACTACCAGTCAATTTTACTTTTGTACATTAAACATTATTTTATACTTCCCATAACATTTTGTTGCCAAATTTTCAAGTTTGTATATTCAACTCCAACCTTTATATTATCCTTTGTACCTGTGTACCTGTGTACCTGTGTACCTGTGTACCTGCGTACCTGTGTACCTGTGTACCTGTCTACCATCTTACTATCATATTATAACCAAGACATTACCATTGTTATTTTTTACTATTATTCTTTTGGTACTTCAATTGTGAATTTTATTTTGTCAATTAAATCTAGTTATACTCTTGATCTTGTCAACAACCTATACCAGACCTAGTGCAATTACAAGTACCATTTCAATTTGTATTTTTATATTATAAGTTTATATTGTAAGTCCTACTCTAAGATTGTTTTCATATCTTAGTGACTATATTGTGTGTGCAATTAGTGTATATTTCAATTATATTATTGTTCAAGGCCCTTAACTATCTTTTGCTAACTAGTACCAACTACCTCATATATTTTTTTTTTCTACTTTTTTTTATTCTTTTGCTACCTTAACTTGCATATTTTATCTTGTCAATTTAAATCTAGTTATACTCTAATTCTTGTAAACAACTTATATAACACCTTAGTGCAATTACAATTGAGAGTCTTGTGCCTTTTTTATATTATTAGATTAAACTTAGTTGTACTATAGTCAATACCAAATTCATTATATTAGACCATATTGCAATTACTAGTGAGAGACTGGTGCTATTTTTAATTTGTATTTTTATATTATTAGATTAAATCTAGTTGTACTATAGCTCATTCTAGCTCAAAATATAGACTCCACAAAAGTCATTATATTAGAGAGTCTTGTTCTATTTTAAATTTGTATTTTTATATTACTAGTTTATACCTAGTTGTACTTTAGTTCATCCCAGCACAACACATAGACAACACCAACTTCATTATGTGTAGTAGTGACTATACTCTATATGACCAAAATACTCTAGCTATATTCTTGTCCAAACTTCCCACCACTACAGACATCAGTACTAGAACTCAACACATAACTCAGGATATAAATAACCATAATTTAAACCTAGAAGATGATTGATCATGTTGACCCTGATCTAAACCTCCATAATCTGACACCCAATCAAAACCTATTGGAAAGTAACTGCCTTTATTACACAGCATCACAAGCCAGCACTATCCTAAACAATGCTAAAAGTCTATCAGTACTTAACTACAACATCAGGTCCTTAAGCAAACACTATGATGACCTCCTGGCACTCCTTGAATCACTAAAGACACCCTTCTCCTGCATTATTCTTACTGAGACCTGGCTTAAGCAGGACACAATAGATATCTACCCTCTACCAGGATACACAGCAATTCACAACTGCAGGCCAAACCAAGTTGGGGGTGGTATTGCAATCTATTACTCTAACCAATTATCTTGTATTAGCACCACTTGCTTTAGTGATGAATATGGGGAATACATTTTTGCTAATTTTACTGTAAAAAACCTTAAGACACCTATAACAATCGGTGCCATTTACCGGATACCTCACACAAACATCCCAAATTTCAGTGAGAAATTAAAGTCACTAATAAAAAACAGACAAATGAATAAGCACCACCTTCTCTTAGCTGGAGACTTCAACATCAACCTTGGCTTACTAGATGATCAGCCTGTAACTGATTTCATCAACAATATGAACAACACACTTCTCATACCAACAATAACTAAACCAACCAGGCTCACTGAAACAAGTGCAACTGTGGAAAATTTTATAGGGTGCTTATCTGTATGTACCTCAACATTATATACATACAAGTAATCTCATTGGAAGACAACCATATTGTTTACCGTAGTCACCCCGTGTAGACATGTGAGAAAACTTAAACCACCTCTGGTCACTACAGGTGGCCCCTCGACCCTCACAATCTTGTCCACATCTATCCGAGACCAGTATAAATTGGGTAGCACCCTCAAGCACGGCGCTACTAATTAATTGTGGACTGTATAGATTATATTAGTTTAGCTGAATGAAGGGGGGGGGTAGGATACACATGGATACATCCATCAAAGAAAAACATTTGTACATAATCCCACCACTTACCAGATGTTCTCTGGTGGTCACTTGATGTAGCTGGATCACTCATAACCTATCCAATTACAACATACCTAACTGGCCAGCATCAGTCTGCTATAACTAGAAGGGTTACTTAACTGTGGGTGATTGATTCTCCTTATTTCCTCCATTCCCCATCTCATTTCGATGTCCTGCTACACCGACACGGTTCTTATTCCGGCAGGACAAGGTATCCGTCGGTTTGTCCCGGTATAGAAGTCGTGATTCCATAAAGCTTCATTATCCTCGGTACGAGAGTCACAACGTTCACTCGGAGCAGGGCGATCTATTTCACATCCGCATTCTCTTAACTCAATGTTATTATCACTGATTACATTACCATTCACAAGACGATTTAACGTCTCATAACTATTATACACATTAGAGGTCACTCCATTAAGATCTGAGGCCGATGAGCGAGGATTAACACACGGGTATTTCCCCTGGACACACACCATGGCCGTGCACCTGTCACACCCGGTCGAACATTATTCACTAATTTTACCACCCTTTTACGGTGGTCCCGTAAATCACGTTCCCTCACTCTTCACTAGGGACAGTCACGACACTTCCTATTATGAATTGAGGCCTATATTGATCCTGAGGCCGCTGTGAACGCCAGTTTCCTCATTCCCGGTTTTCTCAGCCTCCTCACCCATTCAAAACACTCCCGCCACCTCGTGCCCCAGCTCGACCCCCCCCCCTGCACATCTGCGCAGGCGCAGCGGGAACCCAGCTGGTTCCATTAAAAATGCAAATACATTTTGACCCAAATCAACACATTAAACACTTATTAGGCACTATAGCTTCGGAAATTAAATAATTTCCACACTGCGGCCGGGCGGAAGTCGTTGTTAGACGACTTAAATTGCGTCTTCCTCCAGGAGACGATTCCAGCCCTCTCTAGATTGCGCTGCTGTTTTCCTAGGTGGGTCTTACTACAGTTTATTCTTCTGCATTACCCGGTTCCAGTGTCTTCAATATCACATCGCTGTCACTTTCCCTTAGATTTCCATTCTTGCACTGGATTGAACACCATTTAATTCTAAGAGAATTTAATTTATTAATGGTACGCAAACTTTCCTGACCACGGACACAACACTTTGACGTTTCTGACCAACACCTTGTGCGTCTGGGTATAATGCAAAAAACTACCTTGCCCAGAGGCCACAATGTTCAATGTTGTTCAGTATCAATTAACACAATGTCACCTGGTTGAATGTTCTGTCAGTTTACTGCCTCTGGCGCACCATAAAAGTGTTCACGTAAGGTAAGAAGTTATTCTTATATGTCCACACATCCAGACCAAATGAATAATTACCTTATTTAACATCTGAACTTATCACTCAACACAGTCACGTTATTGTAATCTCATCACTTCCCTCGGGATTATCTCTATAGATAGGTGCAGCTTCTAACCTTTGTCACATATTAGGTGAGAGGGAGTCAGTATCTCCGCGTCAGGAGTGTCGCTCATGTATGACAGAGGGCGATTGTTCACCCGATTCTCTGCCTCCACCAACACTGCACGGAATTCCTCCAAATTAATTCTCTTCCTGTGTAGCACCTTACGAAGACATCTTTCACTGTACCTATCATTCTTTCGTACAGTCCTCCCTGCCAAGGGGCTCTGGGAGTAATAAATTTCCAGACACACCTTCGCTGGTCAACAAAGACTGTAATCATCACTCTTATTTAATTTCATCAAGTGTTAGCACCCGCTACAAAATTGGTGGCATTATCTGAGATCATCAATCTTGGACAGGATCGTCTAGCTGCAAATTTCCGGAACAGCTGTATGTACTGTTGCAGACAAAGTCCTGAGCCACTTCTAGATGACAGCCCTAGTAGCTGTACAAGTAAATAGACATACATACACCTTCAAGGGACACCATCTGAAGTACCTGTTAAAATGATTGGCCCACTATAGTCCACCCGGTCACATCAAATGGTTTTACCAACTGCACGCGTTCCTTGGCAATGGTGGAGGACCTGGGTACATGTAGGTTCTGGCATCCACCCGGCGACATATTACACACGACTTGATAACCCTTTTTACACTTTGCCGTCCTTGTGGAATCCAGAAGGTTTCCCGAATACAGTTTAAGGTATCCTGTACCCCACCGTGCATCACTTTATTATGGCATTAAAGACAATCAAGGTTGTCAGGTGATGAGTTTTGGGCAGCAAGATAGGGTGCTTAGCATATTCCCCCAAATCAGCATTTTGGTAACCTGCCTCTGCACCTAATTACATCATCCTCTAAATACAGCCCCAGCTTTTCTATTATTGAGCCTTTCACAATTTTTCCGTCCATCATGAATTTAATCTCAATCCTGTAGGTTTCTTTCTTGTACCCCTCTGTACCATATTTCAGGGATGGGAAAAAATTATGTGAGATATTCATCTTACTTATAAATTTAAACACTACCTTGTCACACTAATCAGCTAGTAAGGAAGAATACCTATTCATATCAATGCTAAGGAGGGACTACTGACTGGAGCGGTGCTCACCGTAATTTCGACAGGAGCAATATGTGCCTTTTGCACCGGCCCATAATTTTGTCCACCTGCCAACTTGGCCCTTTAAAACCACGATAAGCACTCACAAATTTTCATAAGTCAAGCAAGCCTCGAGACAAGAAGTCAGCTGGATTCTCGTCACCAGGAATGTATAAAGGTTAACATATGCGACCCAAACTGTTATATTTCTCCTGCATTTGATTGATTTCAGCGACTCCTGTTTTGTACATACACAATCTTACTGTTACCATTAACGAAATCCATTGTAAGGATACCTCGTTATCAGACCAAATTACGTGTCGCTGAATTTATCTCTCACAATTTATTTCTTATAAATTGGCTAATTTGACCCTACATAAATGGCCGTTAATTCCAACTGAGGTAAGGTGCGTGATTTGAATTGGAGCCACCTTAGCCTTAGACATAACAAGAGAAATGGCACATACATTGAAGGTAACGACTGCTCCATATGCTAATTTCGAAGCATCGTCAAAAAATGTGAGTATATTTTCTCCATCTTGACTGGCCACATTACTGGGAACTCCAACATTGGTAATTTTAACATATTCATCTATTAGTTCTTCCCACCTTTCAACAAATTCCTCAGGTAGGGTTTCATCCCAAGCACACTTAAGCTTCCATGCTTCTTGTATCAACAATTTTCCTCTTATGTAAGTGGGGACACTAAGCCTAGTGGATCGAAGCATTTTGAAACTTCCGCAAGTAAGACTCTCTGGTTAATTTATGGCATGCTGTAGTTATTAGACTTTAACGATAACAAGTCTCCCTCTGTGTCCCAAGTCAGTCCCAGCACATTACTATATTTGGACACTTCAACTCCAGGGTTGTCTTTATTTATTGAACCCTTAAACTGACGAATTAACTGTTCCATTCCCTCAGGGCATATTTGCACCTTGCATTATTTCATTAGCCCCTGCGTATATGCTCATTAGTTCCTCTTCAGTAGACGTCACCCCCAGGAAATTGTCCACATAAAATTGTTTACCCATTACTCCACTCAGTGGACCACCCGTACGCTTAAGGTGTGCATTTATCGTTGCCTGGAGTAGGAACGGACTGGAGGTAGCACCAAACAATACACTCCTGAAGCGAAAAGTCTTCAGGGGACTAAGTGGTCACTAGGATTCTCAGGCCATAAGAAACCTAGTGCAATCCCGGTCAGCCTCCTGCAGACCCACTCTCAGGAAAGCTTTACTTATGTCCGCCGTAAAGGCATAATTCTTAACCCTGAAGTTTAATAATATGTCTCCCAGTTTTTTTCCGTCAACGACGGACCTGTCATCAAACAGTCATTCAAACTAGGTACACTTTTATTACTCCTGGCACTACAATTAGACACGATCTTCAGAGGAGTGGTCTTAGAATCCTTCTTCACTCCGTGGTGTGGCAAATAGTGACCATAAATCTGGGCTTGCTCGGGAGGTACCTCCTCTATGAATTTATTATTTAACTGCTCATTAATTATATCATCGTAAGCAGTCAACAGTTCTGGTGTCTTGCTCAATTCGTGGAGCTGAGCCTTTAATTGTCCATATGCCATCCGGTAATTAGTTGGTAGGTCTGGATGGTTCAGCTTCCACGGAAGTCTCACCCAGTATTGTCCAGATTCAAATTTAACATCCTTCTGGTATTGTTCTTGAGTAAAGGAATCATCTGGACTTTCTTCATTTACATTGATCCCTATGCTGTCCAATTCCCATAATTTATACACAGGTTCAACTTCATCCTCTATTGAAGTATATTTATACTGGGGTGATACTTCATGAGTAAGACACACCGTAACTGTATTTATGGCTTCCTCCAGTCATTCATTATTAGTTTACCTGGAGTTTACCTGGAGAGAGTTCCGGGGGTCAACGCCCCCGCGGCCCGGTCTGTGACCAGGCCTCCTGATGGATCAGAGCCTGATCAACCAGGCTGTTGCTGCTGGCTGCACGCAAACCAACGTACGAGCCTCAGCCCGGCTGATCCGGAACTGACTTTAGGTGCTTGATCCAGTGCCAGCTTGAAGACTGCCGGGGTCTGTTGGTAATCCCCCTTATGTGTGCTGGGAGGCAGTTTGAACAGTCTCGGGCCCCTGACACTTATGTATGGTCCTTAACGTGCTAGTGACACCCCTGCTTTTCATTGGGGGGATGGTGCATCGTCTGCCAAGTCCTTTTGCTTTCGTAGTGAGTGATTCTCGTGTGCAAGTTCGGTACTAGTCCCTCTAGGATTTTCCAGGTGTATATAATCATGTATCTCTCCCTCCTGCGTTCCAGGGAATACAGGTTTAGGAACCTCAAGCGCTCCCAATAATTGAGGTGTTTTTATCTCCGTTATGCGCGCCGTGAAAGTTCTCTGTACATTTTCTAGGTCGGCAATTTTCACCTGCCTTGAAAGGTGCTGTTAGTGTGCAGCAATATTCCAGCCTAGATAGAACAAGTGACCTGAAGAGTGTCATCATGGGCTTGGCCTCCCTAGTTTTGAAGGTTCTCATTATCCATCCTGTCATTTTTCTAGCAGATGCGATTGATACAATGTTATGGTCCTTGAAGGTGAGATCCTCCGACATGATCACTCCCAGGTCTTTGACGTTGTGTTTCGCTCTATTTTGTGGCCAGAATTTGTTTGTACTCTGATGAAGATTTAATTTCCTCATGTTTACCATATCTGAGTAATTGAAATTTCTCCTCGTTGAACTTCATATTGTTTTCTGCAGCCCACTGAAAGATTTGGTTGATGTCCGCCTGGAGCTTTGCAGTGTCTGCAATGGAAGACACTGTCATGCAGATTCGGGTGTCATCTGCAAAGGAAGACACGGTGCTGTGGCGAGGAAGCCTGCCATACATCACGTGACCTCCTGCGGTCCTTAGAAGGGTGACTCCGCATTTCTTTGTCATTCCCTTTACAAAGGTGGCATAATGGTCACTACCTATCAAAATATGTATTTTGGCCCCACAGAATCATTATTTATACCAGAAGGTGCCAAATTTACCTTAATTGAAAGCCTTTCAGTAGCTTACCAAGCCCTATTGTAGATATTTTCTCTGGGAGCCTATCCACAATTACGGCATTAATACGTTTTCTCTCATTGCCCAGCCTGACAGTTACATAAACAGTGTCGTATGACTGGGCCTTCTTATTCGAGAGAAAGCCAGATAGCTTGAGTATAGCAGGATCTCCCATTTGTACCTTCATCCCATTAAGGCAGTTACGTTTTATGAAGGTACGTTGTGATCCCTGATCCAGTAATGCTGTTACAGTTTTGGATTTACGCCCCTTTATCATTAATCACCACATCCAACACAGGCAAAGCTACCTCACCTAGGCCATCATTACCGACGTTAGCTGCAATCTTTATGTTGGCTACTGTTGTGTCCGGGTTATTATCACTATCAGTACTATTGTTACCATCATTACGATTAGATCTGCCCTTACACATAACTATGTGGTGTCTTCCCTTGTTACACTGATAACAATAGTGCAAGTTAGCACGGCAATCCCTTACATTATGATTTCCTAGACACCTGATACATCTAGCAAGCTCTTCCAATCTTTCCAATTTAACATCCCATGAATTATAGGCATTACAGTTCTTAGAGAAATGAGTACCGTTGCAGAAGATACAATCTCTCCTTTCTTTGCCTGACCTCTTATCAACTGGGCTACCCTTATTGTGGTACTTCCTCCTCTTGCTTGGATGTGGAGAACCACTATTACTGGCCCCTGTCACTTGATACGTGCCTATGTAACCCCGTTTAGTAGGTGACTTAGGATTATTGATATTAGGATAAGGTTTCCCTTTGTGGAACTTGACAGGTGCACTGGGGTCTGGGGGCGTGGTATTCCTAGAGGTAATGGGTTGGCTGGTCTGCAGTTGGACAATTAGCTCTTGCAGTCCCACTCTTATTTCTTCCAACCCGAAGTAACCCTTGTGATATCTGTTAGATAACCACTCTACGGTCTTGTGGTTCAATTTATTCTGAATGAAGGCACTCAACAACCACTCTGCTCCCCTCCAGATCATATTTATTACTCAAGGTCTTAAGAGTGCTTTCGAGTTTGATCCTAAATTGCTGTAAGCCAAATTAGCTAACTAGAATCCAGCCTACTTTGCTCCAAGTTACCGTAAGTGACCTCCAACAAGTCAACTGCCTCACTATAGGAGTCATCTACATTTGGGAATGCTTGTATGAGAACATGCGCATCTCCCCTTACTTGTCCCTTTAAATAGCATAATTTGGTAACACTTGCAAGATCACTCCTATCATGTACGACTGCTTTAAAGTTAGACCAAAACTCCTCCCAGTGTTCTCCCCGGATTAAACACAGGCATACATAATTCTGGAGTTTTGGTAGACGCCTCTGACTTTCCTTACTAGGTTGACCAACAACGTTGTTTACACCCTTTACCTTCTCCAAAGCCTTAGTTTTGCAGGACACAATGTTGTCCTCCACTTCATAATATTGATCCAGCAGCCGCTCCCTTTCAGCATCATCTGCACAATTCTCTAGCAGCTCTTTTTCACAGTCTTTAAACCACAATCTATATGACTCATGTCTATTTCCTAAGGCATCTAGGAGTAGCTTTAATTCATCAGGGTTTACCGTTTCTTGTCTCATTAACTCCATACACTTGTTGTATGATTTAGTAACATGACCCTTCCGAGCTTGTAGTGACGCTTTCTTTGTTTTGGCATCCATGGACTTGCCAGCCGCACTAACTTCCTCAGACCCAGCCATGGTTAGGGAATTAATAATCACCCATTATACAACTTAAGTAGACACCTTGTGAGAGTAATTCTTGCACTTTACTCTTGTATAAATCCTAGCCACCCATGTGCTGGTAATTAATTGGGCTAATTATCCTCCACCACACGACCGATTAAATTTGTGTACCCTATACTCACTTCCTTCAATCAGTCACTTAATTATTAAGTAATTAATTCAATTAATTTTTTACTGATTGCATCCAGTTCGAAGGACCAACGGGCAGATGTGGAAAATTTTATAGGGTGCTTCTCTGTATGTACCTCAACATTATATACATACAAGTAATCTCATTGGGAGACAACCATATTGTTTATCGTAGTCACCCCGTGTAGACATGTGAGAAAACTTAAACCACTTCTGGTCACTACAGGTGGCCCCTCGACCCTCACAATCTTGTCCACATCTATCCGAGACCAGTATAAATTGGGTAGCACCCTCAAGCACGGTGCTACTAATTAATTGTGGACTGTATAGATTATATTAGTTTAGCTGAATGAAGGGGGGGGGGTAGGATACACATGGATACATTCATCAAGGAAAAACATTTGTACATAATCCCACCACTTACCAGATGTTCTCTGGTGGTCACTTGATGTAGCTGGATCACTCATAACCTATCCAATTACAAGATACCTAACTGGCCAGCATCAGTCTGCTATAACTAGAAGGGTTACTTAACTGTGGGTGATTGATACTCCTTATTTCCTCCATTCCCCATCTCATTTCGATGTCCTGCTACACCGACACGGTTCTTATTCCGGCAGGACGAGGTATCCGTTGGTTTGTCCCGGTTTAGAAGTCGTGATTCCATAAAGCTTCATTATCCTCGGTACGAGAGTCACACGTTCACTCGGAGTATGGCGATCTATTTCACATCCCGCATTCTCTTAACTCAATGTTATTATCACTGATTACATTACCATTCACAAGACGATTTAACGTCTCATAACTATTATACACATTAGAGGTCACTCCATTAAGATCTGAGGCCGATGAGCGAGGATTAACACACGGGTATTTCCCCTGGACACACACCATGGCCGTGCACCTGTCACACCCGGTCGAACATTATTCACTAATTTTACCACCCTTTTACGGTGGTCCCATAAATCACGTTCCCTCACTCTTCACTAGGGACAGTCACGACACTTCCTATTATGAATTGAGGCCTATATTGATCCTTAGGCCGCCGTGAACGCCAGTTTCCTCATTCCCGGTTTTCTCAGCCTCCTCACCCATTCAAAACACTCCCGCCACCTCGTGCCCCAGCTCGACCCCTTGCCCCTGCACATCTGCGCAGGCGCAGCGGGAACCCAGCTGGTTCCATTAAAAATGCAAATACATTTTGACCCAAATCAACACATTAAACACTTATTAAATAATTTCCACAGCAACCATAATAGACCACATATGGACCTATATACTAGTCCCCCTTAAATCAGGGATAATCACAGATAGCACTACAGACCACTACCCTACCTTCCACCTGACAAAAACATTAATAAACCACCACTTAAATACAACAAAGTCTCATTTAGATTCCATGACGAGGCCTCAATAAGGAAGTTCACAGCTGACCTAGAGATTGTTGACTGGCCTACAGAATTCTCCAAGGCCAATGGTATTGATGACTGGACAGACATTTATCATAACAAATTACTTAGACTATACAACAAACATTGTCCTATAAAAATGAAACAGATCACAAACAAACGGCTTGGTTGCCAATGGGCTAACCAGCACCATTCTGAAATCCATTGACAAGAAACACCAATATGAAAAGCAATATAGACAGGGCTTAATACACAAAGATATTCTTAAACACTATTCATCAGTTCTCACCAAAAGTAATAAAGAAAGCCAAACAACTATACTACTCCAGTAGATTCACAGACACTAGAGGAGATATAAAAAAGACCTGGAAAACACTCTCTCAGATTCTAGGAATCCACAAACTGAAAAAAAACAAGAATATTGTCCTAACTAAACCTAATGAAACACCACTACATCCCACTGACACAGCTAACAAAATTAACGACTTCTTCTCAGCCATAGGATCTAATCTCACCAATAAAATCCCACATACTAATGCCCATGCCGGTGACTACCTATCTGGAGTGAGTTCCGGGGGTCAACGCCCCCGCGGCCCGGTCTGTGACCAGGCCTCCTTAGGTCAGTGTCCCAGGATGCGACCCACACCAGTCGACTAACACCCAGGTACCCATTTTACTGATGGGGAACATAGACAACGGTGGAAAGAAACACGTCCAATGTTTTTTCTACTCTGGCTGGGGAAACGAACCCAGCCCCCGCCGTGAAGCGAGAGCGTTAACCCCCAGGCCACCCAAACCCCCAATGGGATTTCCCCCAAAACCCTTTTACTTGCACCAACTGAGCCCCAGAAGTCACCGGATTATAAAGTCACTTAAAAAAAATCAGGGAATCGTCTAATGTCCCACAA
>NC_069399.1:33643144-33682406 GCF_026875155.1 Cherax quadricarinatus
TATTCGAAACGCTCACAGTCTTGTAAAAGTCTCTACGAGGAACACTCATAGGAATTATACCAGTCATCACATGTGCAACAAAGTCATCATGCTGATCTGTGGGAACTTTAAAACGGTTTCCGTTTGAATATCCCACCAGGAAGGATAGTATTACCAATATCTATGAGAGGTTAGCCTAGGAAATGATCAGACGCTATATCTGTTACAATGGAAGACTCACAGCTGGCAGAAGTAATGTTGAAGCCCAGGCACAGATCAAGGACGCCTCCATAGATATATGTGGGTTCAAGGTCACCTACAATTTGGACATTATCATGACTGTTTAGGAGTGACAACAGTTGATTACCATTACGATTACCAAACTGTGAGTTTCCAATGCTTTTGTGTCTCGCATTGTAATCGCCAATAATAAGAGTAGGCTCAGAATGAGCACAAGTTGGGAGCTCCAAGTAATTAAATTTATCAGCAGGAGCATACAAGTTAAATATGTTGAGAGCAGAGTTCCCTATATAAATCCTAACACCGTGATATTGTAGCCCCTCTGTTTTCTTGTGTGCAAGAAGTTGATGGGGAAGTGATTTTTTAATATATAGAACACAAGAGTTAGTAGATTTGAGGTTATATGAAACAAATGATGGTAATTTTGGGTTGTGATTTTTCAGGACTCTGCACTCTGTAGACACCAACATCAATGGGTTCGTGGTTACTTTATGATGAAGTTCAGAAGTCTTTTTCTAAGTGATGCAATGTTCCAGCTTAATATAGAAAGTTTATACGAGTTTTGATCCATTATAGTAGTCCTGGGATCATCTTGAGTTTCTCAGCATAATGAAAAAATTTTTCATATAAATAGCAGACCTTATCAATGTCAACAGTGCTACCATTGTCCATGAGTTTTGTAAGTGCACCTCCAGTTGTAAGGCCTCGTGGGAGTCTTCGTAAACCCAGAGCATGACGCTGTTTATGTGTGAATGTATGATAGGTGACACCACCACCACTCCCATTCCCTCCTCCACTAACATTACACGCAACACTACAACTGTCATCACCAGCGCCACTACCAACATTGTGTTCATTACATTTGTCAACAGTATTGTATTCAACATTAATGTCTAGTGACTAACCTCATCACACTCTCACCACCACTTATATTTGCTCATCACTATTACTAACATTATACGACACCACCACTCTCATCACACTCTTCACCACCACTTAAATTATGCTCATCACTATTACTAACATTATAGACACCATAGCCCTCATCACACTCTTCACCACCACTATATACGGTCATCACTATTACTAACATCATTGACACCATAGCCTTCGTTATGATGCTCACTACAGTTATCAACACAAGTATTATATTCGTCATTACTGTGATTAAGAACACCACCACCACCTTGTTCAGCAACCTTACACTTGCTTTCACAAATTGTGACAATCTTGTTATTGGTACACTCTACACATCTTTCCTTGTGTTGTTCAAGTTGTTGTTTCAGGAGAAACTGTTGTGTTTCCAGTATTTTTATGCGCGACATCAGGTTGTATACCACAGGAGCAAGACTTGGAACATCTGGAGACGTGAAGTCCCTGTCAGCTGAGCTATTTGGCTGACTGTCAGCTGACTCAGCTAGGCTGGTATTGACAGCCGACGTGATGGAGGTCTGTTGACATGCTCCCCAGGTGAGGTGCTCAACCCCATTGTCTGAGGGCAGGCATGAGCCAGTATTCAGACCGAGGTACCTGGTAGTCCTGGGGGCCATTATGAGGGGTACAGGGTGAAGTGCGGTTGGCTGCGATGCGATCAGCCCTCACACACTGCAGTCAGCATGAGCTGCTGTGACTCCTGAGGTCTTACAATTGATACATTGTTAGCAACAGTCTGTTGCTGTTTGATCATAGCATAACACCGTTCAGAAGATAGCATTGGCACACACTGCACACCATGTGACTTTTATGGGCATTTTTTGGGCACTCCAAGCCGTTTGTTTTGTGATCTGTTTCGTTTTATAGGGACAATGTTTGTTGTATAGTCTAAGTAATTTGTTATGAAAAAATGTTGTCCAGTCATCAATACATTGGCCTCGGAGAATTCTGTTGCAGTCAACAATCTCTAGATCAGCTGTGAACTTCCTTATTGAGGCCTCGTATGGAGTCTAAATATACTTGTTGTATTTAAGTGGTGGTTTATTAATGTTTGTCAGGAGAGGGGAAGGTTTGGGTAGTTTTGTCTGTAGTGCTATCTGTGATAATCCCTGATTTACAGGGGACTAGTATTATTAGTCCATTTTGTGGTCTATTATGGTGGCACTTGTCTCAGGTGCCTGGTTGTTTTAGTTATTGTTGGTATGAGAAGTGTGTTGTTCATATGTGATGAAATCAGTTACAGGCTGTTCATTAGTAAGCCAAGGTTGATGTGAAGTCTCCAGCTAAGTAGAGGTGGTGCTTATTCATTTGTCTGTTTTTTATTGTGACTTTAATTTCTCACTGAAATTTGGGATGTTTGTGTGAGGTATCCAGTAAATGGCACCGATGGTTATAGTGTGTCTTAAGGTTTTTTACAGTAAAATTGCAAAAATGTATTCCCATATTCATCACTAAAGCACGTGTGCTAATACAAGATTATTGGTTAGAGTAATAGATTGCAATACACCCCCACTTGGTTGGCCTGCAGGTGTGAATTGCTGGGTATCCTGGTTAGAGGTAGTAGATATCTATTGTGTCTGCTAAGCCGGTATCAGTTAGAATAATGCAGGAGGAAGGGTGTCTTTAGTGATTCAAGGTTCGTGCAAGGAGGTCATCATAGTGTTTGCTTATGGTCCTGATGTTGTAGTTTAAGTACTGATAGACTTTTAGCATTGTTTAGGATAGTGATGGCTTGTGATGCTGTGTAATATAGGCAGTACTTTTCAATAGGTTTTGACTTGGGTGTCAGATTATGGAGGTTTAGTTCAGGGTCAAACGTGATTCAATCATCTTCTAGTTTTACATAATGGTATTTATATCCTGAGTTATGTGTTGAGTTCGTGTTCTGATATCTGTAGTGGGTGGGAAGCTTGGACAAGTATATAGCTAGAGTATTTGTATCATATAGGAGTATAGTCAGACTACACCATTAATGAAGTTTGATGTTGTCTATGTGTTGTGTGAATGACTAAAGTACAACTGGGTATAAACTAGTAATATAAAATCAAAATTTAAAATAGAACAAGCTCTCACTTGTAATTGCACTAAGTCTAATATAATGACTTTTGTGGGAGTCTATATTTTGCGCTAGTATGAAGCTATAGTACAACTTGATTTATTCTAATAATATAAAAATGCAAATTAATAATAGCACCAGTCTTCTCACTAGAAATTGCACTAGGTCTAATATAATGATTTGGTATTGACTATAGTACAACTGAGTTTATCTAATAAATAAAAAAAGGCACAAGACTCTCAATTGTATTTGCACTAAGGTGTTTTATAAGTTGTTTACAAGAATTAGAGTTATAACTAGATTTAATTGACAAGATAAAATTATACAAGTTAAGGTAGCAAAAGAATAAAAAAAGTAGAAAAAAAAATATATGAGGGTAGTTGGTACTAGTTAGCCAAAAGATAGTAAGGCCTTGAACAATAATATAATTGAAATATACAATAATTGCACAACAATATAGTCTTAAGATATGAAAACAATCTTAGAGTAGGACTTACAATATAACTTATAATATAAATACAATTGAAATGGTACTTGTAATTGCACTAGAGTCTTGTTATAGGTTGTTGACAAGGATCAGAGTATAACTAGATTTTAATTGACAAATAAATTCACAATTATAAGTACCAAAAGGAATCATAGTAAAAAATACAATGGTTATATTAGATAGTAAGATGATAGACAGGTACACAGGTACACAGGTATGAGGTACTCAGGTAACAGGTACACAGGTACACAGGTTACACTAGGTACACTGGTACACAGGTACAAGGATAAGATAAAGGTTGGATTGAATATACAAAACTTTGAAAATTTGGCAACAAAATGTTATGGACGTATAAGATAATGTTTAATGATACAAAAGTTAAATTGACTGGTAGTAAATATGTGTTAATAATAATTTTAGTAAGTAATTTGATTACAAAAAAAGTGAAAAAACGTATGTTATTTCTTCAATATTGCACTGTAGTTATTATAGAGGTTATATGGCAGTTACAAGGTAAATTAAGATTACTTAAGATAGTAAAATGTGTATTAAAACTGATAAGGTAATTAGACCAAGTAAGGGATTATTAAATGTCTAAAATGTTGAGTGTAAATATTGAATTATAGTAAAAATGATAATTATTATTTTTAGTAAGTAATATCAATTGATAGTATTTAAAAAAAAAAATATGTTTAAGCAAACAATAGTAAATAAAGAAAATTACATATGGTGAACTTATGCTTCTAGTAAAATCACAAAATGAGGTTGTTGATTATTTTTACTAAGAGATTGTACAATGAAATGTGAATCTTTAATGGCGCAAAAACATACACTACACTACGTTGGCTTTTAAGCTGGAATTGAGTTTAGGTATTCTTCTGTAAGTTTAGTATCCCTGAGAAATCATGTAGATCATTCTCGTTCGTGATTGTGTCAGTTGACCTAATTTGTTTTTCCGACAAGAATTTCCCATCCCGTGTGAAGCATTGGTGGTGTTATTGTGTCATTATCCTCCCGCTTAAAGGTTTCTGACTCTATACAGGAGGTTCTGACGTATTTTGGTAAGGAACTCTTTCTATGATACACGTGCTAGTGACTCCCTGCTTTTCATTGGGGGGATGGTGCATCGTCTGCCAAGTCGTTTGCTTCGTAGGGAGTGATTTTCGTGTGCAAGGTCTGGTACTGTCCCTCTAGGATTTTCAGGTGTATATAATCATGTATCTCTCCCTCCTGCGTTCCAGGAATACAGGTTTTAAAGTAACCTCAAGCGCTCCCAGTAATGAGGTGTTTTATCTCCGTTATGCGCGCGTGAATGTTCTCTGTACTTTTCTAGGTCTGCAATTTCACCTGCCTTGAAAGGTGTGTTAGAGTGCAGCAATATTCAGCCTAGATAGAAAAGTGACTGAAGAGTGTCATCATGGGATTGGCCTCCCTAGTTTTGATAGGTTCTTTCTTTTTAATCCATCTGTCATTTTTCTAGCAGATGCGATTGATTACAATGTTATGGTCCTTGAAGGTGAGATCTCCGACATATTCACTCCAGGTCTTTGAGTTGGTGTTCGCTCTATTTTGTGGCCAGAATTTGTTTTGTACTCTGATGAAGATTTAATTTCTAATATTTACCATATCTGAGTAATGAAATTTCTCATAGTTGAACTTCATATTGTTTTCTGCAGCCCATGAAAGATTTGGTTGATGTCCGCCTGGAGACTTGCAGTGTCTGCAATGGAGGACACTGTCAAGCCGATTCGGGTGTCATCTGCAAAGGAGACACGGTGCTGTGGCTGACATCCTTGTCTATGTCGGATATGAGGATGAGGAACATGATGGGAGCTAGTACTGTGCCTTGTCGCGAACAGAGCTTTTCACCGTAGCTGCCTAGGACTTTACTCTGTTGACGACTACTCTCTGTGTTCTGTTAGTGAGGAAATTATGATCCATCGATCCGAATTTCCTGTTATTCCTTTAGCGCGCATTTTGTGCGCTATTACGCCATGGTCACACTGTCGAGCTTTTGCAAAGTCTGTATATATTACATCTGCATTATTTGTCTTCTCGTGCATTTAGGACCTTGTCGTAGTGATCCAGTTGTTGAGACGACTGGTGCGACCTGTTCTAAACCCATGTTGCCTGGGTTGTGTAACTGATGGGGTTTCTAGATGGGTGGTGATTTTGCTTCTTAGGACCTTTCAAAGATTTTTATGATTATGGGAGTGTTAGTGCTATTGGTCTGTAGTTCCTTGCTGTTGCTTTACTGGGTGCCCCTTTGTGGAGTGGGGCTACGTCTGTTGTTATTAGTACTGAGGGGACGACCCCGTGTCATGCTCCCTTCTCCATAGGATGGAAACGGCTCGTGATAGGGGCTTCTTGAGTTCTTGAGGACACAGAGTTCATGAGTCTGGCCCTGGGGCAGAGTGCATGGGGCATGTCATTTATCGCCTGTTGCGCCCCAAGTCATTGGGTCAGGCTAACATCGGATAGGCTTGTGTTAATCAAATTTTGTGCTCTCTCATAAAAAATTCGTTTTGATCTTCGACTCTAGTCTGGTTAGCGGCTGCTAAAACTGAGTCATATTGGGGACTTGAGTAGCTCACTCTATTTCTTGCTGTCATCTGTGTAGGACCCTTCTTGTTTAAGTAGGGGCCCAATACTGGGACGTGTTCTCGATTTTGATTTGCATAGGAGAAGAAATACTTTGGGTTTCTTTCGACTTCATTTATGGATTTAGTTCTTCCCGCGATTCCTGACTCCTAAGGTTCTTTTAGCTTAAGTTCGATGCTTGCTATTTCTCTGACAGTGTCGCCCTGCGCATTTCAGATATATTGGACTCCTTTAGCCGACTTCTAGTTATTCTTTTCCTTAGCTGTAAAGGTGAGCGCTGTCTCTTTCTATTTAATCTCTCCTCTTTTTCTTAGAGGAATAAGCCTTGTGCATACATTCGAGTACCACGAAGTTATCTGTTCTAGGCATAAGTTTGGGATCTGTGTTGCTTAGTATATCTTCCCAGCTTATATCGGTTTAGGAACTTGGTTTACTTGGTCCACTTTATGTTTTTTGTTATGAAGTTGAAATTTGGTGAATGCTCCTCGTGACTAGTTTCATTTTGTCGGTTCTGGGGCTCCACGATACATGTCGGAACCTCAATTATGTTGTGATCTGAGTATATTGTTTTTGATATTGGTGAAATTTCTTATCAGATCATCATTGTGGCTAGTGAAGTGAGGTCTGTGTATTCTCCAGTCTAGTAGGCTCTATTATTTGCTGTTTAAATTGATTTTGTGCAGAGATTTAAAGCCTCGTGTGAGTGTGAGTGTTCATCAGAGCTGGCCTCTGGTGTTATTACTGCACAATATTATTGCTATATTCGTCCATTTTAGGTGCCTTAAAGTTGAAGTCCCCAGGGCAAGATGATTGGGTGAGGAGTGAAGATTTCCTGACAGTGGTCAAGTTTTAAACAGCGTCCTGGAATTGCTGGGATGTTGCATCTCGGAGGCTTGTAGACTACCACAATGACTGGTTTTGGTTCTCGACTTTATGCCTAAAACTTCCCACTACATCATTTGAGGCATTAAGCAGGGTCTGTGCAAAATAAAGTGACTCTGCAATGTAAGGGCAACAACCCCCCCTTTTGCCTGTTCCACCCTGTCACAGCTGTTATAGGTTGTAACCTGGGATCCATATTTCGTTGTCAAGTGATCTTTATGTGGTCTCAGTGAAAGCGCGTACATCGCCTTTGCTCTGCAAGAGTCCACGGATGAAAGGTATTTTGTTGTTTGTGCGGAGGGGGATGGCTTTTGACCTGTATATTGCAAAGAAGAATGTTATCGGACTGGTGGTTTGTTGGTACTAGGGGGGATTTTTTTTCCGGCATTAGTATCTGTAAATCGTTGGTTTGGAGTGGAGGCCATCGACTGTGGTTCCACTCCTGGATTGATGGATTTGTTGTACGATTTCTGCCATTTCCTGGCCAGTTTTTTTCCTTTCCTGGCACTAAAAAACCTCTCCTCTAGAGTGGCTGTGGCTACCCAGGGTTTCCCTATGGCCTGGAAGTTTGTATCTTTTTGTCCTTTAGTTGGTTTTTTTTTAGTATGCTGGCAATTTATGTTATAGCCAGTCTTTCCTGTATGAGAGGTACACATTTCAGGGTGAAAAAAGCTTACAGAAGGGAGTTTGCATTTTCCTGTTGTAATATGGGCATGGCATTTTATAGGGTGGTCATAGTTGCTGTCCCAGCTGTTTTTCCAGATTTCCCATGCCTGAGATACAAGTTGCTAGTATGTGCACCGGCTTGGTTTCCGCTTGCTTGGGTTTCGGTGACTGTATTCTCTGTTGGTGCATGTTTCACTGTCTTACTTCTATCCTCCTAGCACCAACATTGGAGCTCCACCAGTTGTTTTTGGTAATTTATCTCACTATTGTTTGGAGTCCTCTTGTTTTTCTATTTCTGCGGTATTTCTAGTTTGCAATATTGGTTTTATCTTATCTTTGATACACTTGTTTCCCTACTATGGCTCCTGTTTCCCTATGAGGTCATTTATATGTATTACTGCCTGCGTATATTCCCGATACCTGGACAAAAATCTCCAGCTTCACCAGTTCTGTCTCCCAGGACATATCTCCAGCTTCCCATTTTCTGTCTCCAGGACAAGCACCTCCGCTTCAAATACTGTCTCCCAGGACAGCACTATCAGCCCACATTTACTGACTACCAGCGACATCACTTCCGCCTTACTGTTGTGACACATGCCAGTATCAAGGGCAGTACCATTCAGGCCCAGATTTTTATGGTCCAATCTGTTGTAAAAGCTTCCAGGTTTTCTATGAAAGCAGCTATGATGTTGTCCTTTTTTAATACCCTTGTGATTTTAGTCCACAGATTTCCTCATTTGGGCATACCAAAAAACACTTCTTGTTTTAATACGCTTGTAGCTAGGTTCTGGGGTGCTAGGGAGGATAGAAGTAAGACAGGGAAAACATGACAACAGGGAATACAGTCACAGAAACCCCAGGCAAAACGGAAACCAAGCCTGTGCACATACTATGCATCGGTATCTGATGTGGGCATGGGAATCATGGAAAAAACAGATGCGGACGTGCAACTATGACCACCTAGGATATGCCATGCCCATAGGTCAACAGGAAATGCAAACTCCTTCCTGTAAGCTTTTTCACCCTGAACTGTGTACCTTTCAGGTACAGGAAGACTGTGCTATAACTTAAATCTGCCAGGCATACCATCTTAAGGAGACAAAAAGATACAAAACATCAGGCATGGGAAAAAAAAAAAAAAAAAAAAAAAAACCCATGGGTAGCCACAGGCCACTCAAGAGGGACGAGGTTTTTTTTAGTGCCAAGGAAGGAAAAAAAATGGGCAGAAATGCAGAAAATAAAAAAAAAAAAAAAAATATCGTACACCAATCCAGTCATTCCTGGAGTGGAACCACAGTCGATGGCCTCACTCCAAACCAACTAGTTACAGATACTAATGCCGGAAAAAAATCCCCGCCCAGTACCAACAATACCACCCGACCGATAACATTCTTCTTTGCAAATATAAAGGGTTAAGCCAGCAACAACAAACAAAATACCTTTTCATCCGTGGACTGCTTGCAGAGCCTAAAGGCAATGTCGCGGCTCTTTTTCAACTGGAGGACCCACTAAAGGGATCACTTGACAACGAAATATGGATCCCAGGTTACTACCTATACAGATGTGACAGATAGTGAACAGCAAAAGGGGGGTGGGGTTGGGCCTGTACTTTGCAGAGTCACTTGTTTTGCACAGAACTGCGTAAACGCCTAAATGATGTAGTGGAAGTTTTAGCCGTTAAAGGTCGAGAACCTTATAACCTCGTCATTGTGGTATTACAGCCTCCGGAAGCAACATCCCAGCAATTCAGGAACAGCTGTTAAAAATTGACCACTGTCTGGAAAAACCTTCCAGCTCCTGCACCCAACATCTTGCTCCTGGGGGATTTCAACTTAAGGCACCTAAAATGGGGAGGATATAGAAAATTAATATTGTTGCAGTAATAACACCAGGAGGCCAGCTCTGATGAAAACTCACACTCACGCGAGCTTTAAAGCTCGCACAAAAATTCATTTAAACAGCAAATAATAGTGCCGTACTAAGGAATGGTGAATACACTAGACCTCATCTTCAATAAAATGTATGATCTGATAAGAAATATCACCATATCAAAAAACAATATACTAGATCACAACATAATTGAGGTTCAGTCATGTTGAGCGGAGCCCCAGACCGACATAGGAGATTAGTCACGAGGGAGCATTCACCAAATTCAACTTCAATAACAAAAACATTAAAGTGGGACACGTAAACAAGTCTAACCGGATAATAAGCTGGGAGATATACAAAGCAACACAGTACCCCAACTTATGACTTGACCGAGTAATCTTTAGCACTCATGTATGCACAGGCTTATTCCTCTAAAGAAAAGGCAGGAGTAGATGTAAAACAGAAAGAGACAGGGGGTGCGCTCCCTTTACAGCGACGGAAAAGAATAAACAGAGCGGGCCCCTTAAAAGAGGTCAATATATCTGAAATGCGTAGGGACACTGGTCAGAGAAATAGCAAGCATCGAAACTTAATGCTAAAGATTCCTTTAGGAGTCAGGAATCGCGGGAAGGGGAAGAACTAAATGCCATAAATGAATCGAAAGAAACCCAAGTATTTCTTCTCCTAGGCCAAATCAAATCGTGAACAACGTCCAGTATTGGGCCCCTACTTAAACAAGATGGGTCCTACACAGAATGTCAACAAGGAAATGAGTGAGTCTCAAGTCCAAATTATGGACTCCGTTTTTTGCAAGCGCCCTAACCAGACTGAGAGTCGAAGATCAAATGAATTTTTTTGAGAGAGCCACCAAATTTTGATAACACAAGCCTATTCCGATGTTATCCTGACGCCAAATGACTTCGAAGGCGATAAATGACATGCCCATGCACTCTGCCCCAGGGCCAGAATCATGGAACTCTGTGTTCATCAAGATCTGCGAGAAGCCCCTATCACGAGCCTTTTCCATCCTATGGAGAGGGAGCACGAACGGGGGTCGTCCCACCAATTACTAAAAACAAACAGAATTGCCCATCCACAAAGGGGGCAGTATAAGCAACAGCCAAAGAACTACAGGACCAATAGCACTAACATCCCATATCATTTAAAAATCTTTGAAAGGGTCCTAAGAAGCAAGAGATCAACCACCCATCTAGACAACCCATCAGTTACACAACCCAGGACAACATTGGTTTAGAACAGGTCGCTCTGTTCTGTCTCAACTATTGGGACACTACGACAAGGTCACATAAATGCACTAGAAGACAAAAGAATGCAGAGTAATATATACAGACTTGCAAAGGCCTTCAAAAGTGTGACATGGCCGTAATAGCGCACAAAATGCGTGCTAAAGGAAATAAGGAAATGTCGGTCGAGGATCTATATTTCCCTCACTAACAGAACCGAGAGTAGTCGTAACAGAGTAAAGTCCGAGGCAGCTCGGTGAAAAGCTCTGTCCACAAGGCACAGTTCTCGCTCCATCTTGTCTCATCTTATATCCGACATAGACAAGGATGTCAGCCACAGCACCGTGGCTTCCTTTGCAGATGACACCGAATCTTGCATGACAGTGTCTTCCATTGCCAGACACTGCAAGGCTCCAGGCAGACATAACCAAACTTTTCCCATAGTGGGCTGCAGAAATCAATATGAAGTTCAACGATGAGGAATTTAATTACTCAGATTATGGCAGTAAACAGAGGAAAATTAAATCTTCATCAGAGTACAAAACAATTGGCCACAATTTGAGCGAAACACCAACGTCAAAGACTGGGAGTGTGATATGTCAGAGGATCTCACCATCACGGGACCATACAACATTGTATCAATCGCATCTGCCTGAAAAATGTCAGGAATGGATAATGAGAACCTTCAAACTAGGGAGGCCAAGCCCATGATACACTCTTCAGGTCACTTGTTCTATTCTAGGCTGGAATAGTTTGCTGCAACCTAACAGCCCTTTCAAGGCAGGTGAAAATTGCCGACCTTAGAAAATGTACAGAGGAATATACGGTCGCATAGGAGATAAACACCTCATTAATTGGGAGCGCTTGAGGTTCCTAAACCTGTTATTCCTGGACCGCAGGAGGGAGATACATGATTATATACACCTGTGAAAACCTAGAGGGACTAGTACCGAACTTGCACACTCGAAATCACCCACTACGAAAGCAAAAGACTTGGCAGACGATGCACCATCCCCCCAATGAAAAGCTGGGGGTGTCACTAGCACGTTAAGAGGACCATACAATAACGTGTCAGGGGGCCCGAGGACTGTATTCACTGCCTCCCAGCAACATAAGGGGGAATTACCAACAGACCCCTGGCAGTCTCCAAGTGGCACTGGACAGCTCCTAAAGTCAGTTCCGGATCAGCCGGGTGTGGCTCGTTATGTTGGTTTGCGTGCAGCCAGCAGCAAAGCCTGGTTGATCAGGCTATGATCCCACCAGGAGGCTGGTCTCAGGACGGGCCGCGGGGGCGTTGACCCGAACTCTCTCAGGTAACCTCAGGTAAACAAGGCAGCATGACACCAATTTTCACAAAATGACAATTTATCCATGTGGAAGCCCGTTTGTTTGACTGACCACAGACTACACACAGATTCATAATGATTTGAATGGTAGATTTACAGCATTTCTTCTAGCAACCTTTGATATTTATTAAGAACCTTAATGAAGCTCTTGCTATTTGTATTTCTGTTTCTAACTCTTTTGTATATTGCGCAGCTTACCGTCAGTCTGAATTTTTAATTGTTTGTGTTTATTAAGGGCGCCTACAACCCATCCTTTACAGTCTGCTTTATTGTCCACGAAAAACTGTTGAAACCAGTCGGGTTCGGACCTGTCAAGGGTTGGACAGTCAAGGTTCGGGGACCAGTCGATCTGCTTTGTTCAGTGGGTCACTTATTTAAAACATACTGGTCGGTGATTTGAGCTAACACATGAAGGACTACTGCGAAATTATCTACCCGAGTAATAGTGATTTGTCTGATACAAAAGTATAACTTGCGTGTATGAAGAGCGGGATATCTGGCAGCTCCTACAATGACGAACCGGTCGACCTCAACGCTGTTTATCAAATCGCTGTATCTGGCTTTTCTATTTTTTTTTTTTTCGTCTCCACCACAATAAATGC
Source organism: Cherax quadricarinatus (assembly GCF_026875155.1). Taxonomy (NCBI): domain Eukaryota; kingdom Metazoa; phylum Arthropoda; class Malacostraca; order Decapoda; family Parastacidae; genus Cherax; species Cherax quadricarinatus. The sequence continues at coordinate 33,656,050 of NC_069399.1, forward strand.
TATATTATCACTATAGTTGACTGGGCAAATTTTTGGGAGGAACGGACGCTTTTTCTGTAGTAATAATGCTTTCGTTGTGTATATTGCGACGCTGGTAACTACAGGTTATATGACATCACAGTACGTCTCGTATTTCAGAAAAAGAAACTAATGAAAGTCACTCCACTCCACTAAGTCCTTTATAATTACTGGTTAGTTGCTTCTACAACTCTGTATTCTGCTATTCACTGGTATCACTAGATTATATGCGAGTAACTAGCAAGCCAGGAAGCATATTAAAACAAAAAAAAAACAGCTGACCTGTGGGAAGTTTTGGCGACTTCTGGCACCTGCCTCTATAGGCTTATCATTTCATTTACAATTTCAAACTGTTTTCAAATGACACTTTAGCTTTATCATCAATATATAGGGGCCACTGTAGTTTACACTATTACCACTATGTTTACTCATGTTATCAGGGAGACTTTCTTTCCTCTGACACGAAAAGTTCAATTATTATTATTTTTTTTCCAAACGGGACACAGGCTATGTTTTCCCTATGGCAGTAAAAACTCTGCTAGGTAGTGCACACTAATTCTCCTTTGTGACTCAGTATTTAATGTTTTCGCCCAGATTGGTTCTGGCGCTAGAGGTATATCAATAGTCCACAGTTCACAATAAGAGTTCAGCAGCAATTCGCTGCGCTCCAACGGATATTTGTTGCATGATGAGTTATCAGTCGGGTGAGATAAGCAGTTCTGATATAGAAGGCCTAGGACTTCCCTCTACACAACACATCCTCTCCCCTCAAACCAATCAGGGCCTAACTGGCATGCTGTGAGAGTGCGTTTGTATTTAATGCCAGTGGAACGAGAAATTTTCCAACAACCGCTGTTAGGGACAATTTAGGTAGGTTATGGCAAAGTATAGGCGACACAAGGGAACGTCTTGACTCGTCTAGGTGGCATTAAGTTATTCGCTATGCACAGTACGATTGCAGAATTACCCCAAGTAACACGTTTATTTGCCGAACACGCTTAGCTATGCACAGTCGATTGCAGAATACGCTACAGCAAGCCGACTGCAAAATTCTACCACACGAACAGGTAGTAACAACTGACATGCAAATTTGCTAAAGCAATGCCAGACAGCTTCACTTTTCTAGAAGATTGACGTAGCGAGCAGCACACGGAACCTGCTAGTAAGCCGGCTGTTGAACGATCACACAAATTAGCCAAGGCTGACCATAAACAGTAAGTGACTCGCAAAGTTGTAAAGCGTAGGCAAAGCTATGGGACAATGCAGCAGCAAGCAGCACAATGTTCCTGCTAATAGCTTCATCCTACGATCAAACGTTTCTCTAAGTTCAGCTCCGACTCTTCGGACAGGCTACCCCATATTACAACCTAGGATTCCAAATGGCCTGTTATCCCGGGGTGTTATAGGAGCAAAAAATAAACACAGCAGAAAAGTTAGACTTATTTATTATCCTTCACCAATTTAGAACTTCAATATGTATCACTATGTACAGTGATAAGTATAGTGCACCTCCCGGTAAGCAAGGCAGAAATAGAACCACAAGATCGCAGATCGTGCTTCAACCAGCTTGGATTGGGAATGACAAGGGCAGACAGGAGAGTGGTACCCAATAACCTCTGCGATTCCAAAACCATCTTTTATTGGCTAGAACTGGTTCACTAGTGAACGGACGGGGCCCATCATCACTCTTAGCAACCTGGTTCGCTGGTTGGGGGAAGATAGCTGTAAATGAGGGTGTGTACATGCCCGAATAATGGTTACGTACTCTTGCATGCAACCCCCACCCCGAGAAGGCTCAGGATTAGGCTGCCACCTCCCAGTGGGTAACTGTGCCGCATGGCACAAAAAAAAAAAAAAAATTCTATTCAAGGACGCCTTTCCTCTCCACAAGTCCAGCTCTTAGATAGCAGCCTCAGCTTTTCATCATGACAAAAAGCACAAACCCTAAAAAACTCAGAGTGAGACAGCTGTCAGTCAGGCGCTCTAGCTATCGAGTTCCAAAGATACAGTGTGGAACAGGGTTTATAGCCCACATCCTCTCACTAAAAATAAAAACCCCACACATGAGGATAAAAAAAAAGTGCATGGAAAAGGGGGGCTACACAATAATATAACATCCTTACTAAATTAATTAAAATATTAGACTCTAGATAAAGGGACTCGCAACACATTTTTTTTTTTTTTTTTTTTTTCTTTTTTGTTTGCCCGGCATCCTATATTTAATTCTGGAGGCGGAGTATGGTTGCCGTCTTAGCATCAGCGCATGAGCCTTGTGTTGTGGTTCTTTCATGGCTTGGAGATTTAACTAGAGGATTGTCGATCCACTTGTAGACTGTGACCACCTGCGATGTCTGGCCACATAAAACAACGAAATGTTCCAAAGCCAGTACCAGCGGAGGACTTCTTTTCAACTGTTGAGTTAAAGCACTATGATGTGGCTGGAAACTAGGCTGAAAAGCTATGTCTACGGCTTACAATCCTCATTCTCGTTTTGTAATGTACTGCCCCAACCCCAGACTCACAAGCATCAACCTGTGAATGAAAAAGGTTTGGAGAAGGTCTGGAGACAAGAGAATTGGGGCAGTACACAATATTCTTTTTGCTTTGTTATAAAGAAGTTTTGACAATCTGGGGTGCCAATAAAGGGAACTTGTGACTGGTAAGAGAGGTAGAGGAGATACAATTATATGAGAAATTTTACAGAATCTACCGTAAAATCTATCATGCTAGGAAACGTGAGAGATTTCCTCTCATGAGGAAACTGAATAATCTTTCAATAGGCAAGATCTCTAGCAAGTTTAGGTTGCAAACTTTACCACTACCTACTTCATGGCCTAGAAAGTGACAGTGGCTGGCCAAAGGAAGACTAGATAAATTAACTGTTTTAAATGGGAATTCTTAATGTCTCAAAAAGAGCCCTTAAGTCTAGTAGGTGTTGATCCCAGTATCAGGACACCACAACAATATCATCTAGGTACGTGCGCCGTGCTTTCAAGTCCGTTAATAGCCTGATGGATAAGTTTCTGGAAGGAAGAGGGGTGAGTTTTTCATTCCGAAGGGGGTAAATGTGTATTCAATTCAAAATTCAAATTCAAAGTGTTATTCTCTTGAAGATTACAATGTTTAAATTTACTGAATTTGGTTGTTGTGTGGTTTACATAGAGTTAAATAATGATTACGAGTGTACCAATAGAACGACCTAGCATAGCTAGGCATTTCGGGGACAGACTTGTTTAATTCTTGATTTTAAAATATTACAACTTGAGCGGTAAGTTGGTATTATGGCTAAGTGACTAATAACTAGTTAGTGAGTTTAGCAATGTGAAAGCTTTTGTATTGGCACAGTACATAGTTTCAGAGTGGAGTATCATAGGGATTCATTATTTTAAGATTGAGATGTATTATTTCTGTTATGGTCAAATGGGTGAGTGTAAGTGTGAACCACCAGGTGGTATTCGTGTAGTTAGTTGATGGGGTTATAGAGATAATATGTTTTCTAATGGTGTTGTGAAGGTGATGAATGTGTCTGCAGTTCTAGAGTTCTCAGTGTAGGGTGTTTCCAGATATTTAGGGCCTTTGACATACATGAATTTTGTAAAAGGGTTTAATCGGACATGGGGGATGTTTTTCGAGAGATGTTTGTGTCTGGTGTTATGCCTGTGTGGTTCTGCTCACAAACTATCAACAAAGCGTTTTAGGTCAAGGTTGATATTGGAGTTTAAGGTCCTGTAAGATGTAGATTGCAAGTAGTTAAGTGTGGATGTACTGAACAGGGAGTAAGTTTAGATTATGAAGGGTGGGGGGGGGGTGTTGCAGGTTTGGGATTTAAGTTTGATTATTCTTACTGCGACTTTTTGTTGGGTTATTATTGGCTTTAGGTGTGTTGCTGTAGTTGTTCCCCATGCACAAATAGCCATAGGTGAGTATGGATAAATAAGTGAGTGGTATAGTGTGAGGAATGGCATTTTGCGGCCATGTAGCATTCGTCTTATCTTGGGAGGTTCCCAACTGTTTTGGATACTTTTTTGGTTATGTGTTGGATATGGGTGCTGAAAAATTCAGTTGTGTCAGGTTTAGGCTAGGAATTTGCCTTATTATGTCTGGTATTTAGAGTGTTGTCGATATTAATGTTAATTTGCGCAACTCCTGTCTGCTACCAAACATTAATATAGTAGTTTTGTCAGTTGTTAAGCGTAAGTTTATTGGCTGTCATCAAGTCGATGTTTTGATCAGTCCTCGTTAACAATGTGTTGAGGGTGGCATAGATAGGGTGAGAGATGACATACGTCGTGTCGTCAGCAAGAGAATGGGTGTCAGGTGTTGGGATATGTTTGAAGATCATTGATGTATTTGAGGACGAGCAGGGGACCAAGGACATTTTCCTGCGGAAACTCCAGTAGCAAGTGGCCGTGTTGTTGATGCTGTGTCTTTAATGGTAAATACTGATACCTATTAGTAGGTAAAGATTTGAAATAAGCAAGCGCATGGCTCTTATACCATAATGGTCACGTTTGTGGAGTAGGATGTCTTGGTCGACTGTATCAGAAGCTTTTTTAGGTCTCATTAAATATTCCTAGTGGATATTCCTTATTTTCCAATGCTGTGTAAGCCAGATCTAGCATTTTTATGGATTGCATCATTAGTGCTTATATTTTCCTAAATTCCAAATTGCAGGGGTTGAGTATGTTTTGTGCTTGTTATAAATGAATAAAAGCTTCCTGTGACGAGTTTCTCAAAGTATTTTGGATAGCAATGGTAAGTTTTATGATATGGGCTATAGTTGTTTAAGTCTGTAGGGTCAACCACTTATGTATTGGGGAACCCTTGCCATCTTGAGTAGTTTCGGGGAAGGTGCTAGTTTCTAGTGACTCGTTAGAAAAAGTAATGAAATAGCATGTGAACAGGCATATGGGCCGCTCGCTTGAGCAGTAATGTGGGACATTTTAGACAGATTTCCCTGAGTTGTTTTTAAGTTACTTTATAATCTCGGTGATTCTGAGGCTCAGTTGGTGCAGATAGAAGGAATTTGGGGGAAATTCCCATCTAGGTAGTCCACGGCATGGGCATTAGTTAAGTGGGTTTTATTGGCGAGATTATATCCTATGGTTGAGAAGAAGTCGTTTATCTTATGTTAAGCTTGTGTCGTGGATTGTAGTGGTGTTTCATTAGGTTTAGTTTGGACAATATTCTTGTTTTTTTTCAGTTTGTGATTCCTTAGAAATCTGATCGGAGTGTTTTCCAGGTCTTTTTTATATCTCCTCTAGTGTCTGTGAATCTACTAGAGTAGCCTATAGGTTGTTTGGCTTTATTTTTTACTTTGGTGAGAACTGATGAATTAGTGTTTAAGATATCTTTGTGTATTAAAGCCTGTCTATATTGCTTTTCATATTGGTGTTTCAGGTCAATGAATTTCAGAATGAGTGCTGGTTTGCCATTGGGCACTCCAAGCCGTTTGTTTTGTGATCTGTTTCGTTTTATAGGGACAATGTTTGTTGTATAGTCTAAGTAATTTGTTATGAAAAAATGTTGTCCAGTCATCAATACATTGGCCTCGGAGAATTCTGTTGCAGTCAACAATCTCTAGATCAGCTGTGAACTTCCTTATTGAGGCCTCGTATGGAGTCTAAATATACTTGTTGTATTTAAGTGGTGGTTTATTAATGTTTGTCAGGAGAGGGGAAGGTTTGGGTAGTTTTGTCTGTAGTGCTATCTGTGATAATCCCTGATTTACAGGGGACTAGTATTATTAGTCCATTTTGTGGTCTATTATGGTGGCACTTGTCTCAGGTGCCTGGTTGTTTTAGTTATTGTTGGTATGAGAAGTGTGTTGTTCATATGTGATGAAATCAGTTACAGGCTGTTCATTAGTAAGCCAAGGTTGATGTGAAGTCTCCAGCTAAGTAGAGGTGGTGCTTATTCATTTGTCTGTTTTTTATTGTGACTTTAATTTCTCACTGAAATTTGGGATGTTTGTGTGAGGTATCCAGTAAATGGCACCGATGGTTATAGTGTGTCTTAAGGTTTTTTACAGTAAAATTGCAAAAATGTATTCCCATATTCATCACTAAAGCACGTGTGCTAATACAAGATTATTGGTTAGAGTAATAGATTGCAATACACCCCCACTTGGTTGGCCTGCAGGTGTGAATTGCTGGGTATCCTGGTTAGAGGTAGTAGATATCTATTGTGTCTGCTAAGCCGGTATCAGTTAGAATAATGCAGGAGGAAGGGTGTCTTTAGTGATTCAAGGTTCGTGCAAGGAGGTCATCATAGTGTTTGCTTATGGTCCTGATGTTGTAGTTTAAGTACTGATAGACTTTTAGCATTGTTTAGGATAGTGATGGCTTGTGATGCTGTGTAATATAGGCAGTACTTTTCAATAGGTTTTGACTTGGGTGTCAGATTATGGAGGTTTAGTTCAGGGTCAAACGTGATTCAATCATCTTCTAGTTTTACATAATGGTATTTATATCCTGAGTTATGTGTTGAGTTCGTGTTCTGATATCTGTAGTGGGTGGGAAGCTTGGACAAGTATATAGCTAGAGTATTTGTATCATATAGGAGTATAGTCAGACTACACCATTAATGAAGTTTGATGTTGTCTATGTGTTGTGTGAATGACTAAAGTACAACTGGGTATAAACTAGTAATATAAAATCAAAATTTAAAATAGAACAAGCTCTCACTTGTAATTGCACTAAGTCTAATATAATGACTTTTGTGGGAGTCTATATTTTGCGCTAGTATGAAGCTATAGTACAACTTGATTTATTCTAATAATATAAAAATGCAAATTAATAATAGCACCAGTCTTCTCACTAGAAATTGCACTAGGTCTAATATAATGATTTGGTATTGACTATAGTACAACTGAGTTTATCTAATAAATAAAAAAAGGCACAAGACTCTCAATTGTATTTGCACTAAGGTGTTTTATAAGTTGTTTACAAGAATTAGAGTTATAACTAGATTTAATTGACAAGATAAAATTATACAAGTTAAGGTAGCAAAAGAATAAAAAAAGTAGAAAAAAAAATATATGAGGGTAGTTGGTACTAGTTAGCCAAAAGATAGTAAGGCCTTGAACAATAATATAATTGAAATATACAATAATTGCACAACAATATAGTCTTAAGATATGAAAACAATCTTAGAGTAGGACTTACAATATAACTTATAATATAAATACAATTGAAATGGTACTTGTAATTGCACTAGAGTCTTGTTATAGGTTGTTGACAAGGATCAGAGTATAACTAGATTTTAATTGACAAATAAATTCACAATTATAAGTACCAAAAGGAATCATAGTAAAAAATACAATGGTTATATTAGATAGTAAGATGATAGACAGGTACACAGGTACACAGGTATGAGGTACTCAGGTAACAGGTACACAGGTACACAGGTTACACTAGGTACACTGGTACACAGGTACAAGGATAAGATAAAGGTTGGATTGAATATACAAAACTTTGAAAATTTGGCAACAAAATGTTATGGACGTATAAGATAATGTTTAATGATACAAAAGTTAAATTGACTGGTAGTAAATATGTGTTAATAATAATTTTAGTAAGTAATTTGATTACAAAAAAAGTGAAAAAACGTATGTTATTTCTTCAATATTGCACTGTAGTTATTATAGAGGTTATATGGCAGTTACAAGGTAAATTAAGATTACTTAAGATAGTAAAATGTGTATTAAAACTGATAAGGTAATTAGACCAAGTAAGGGATTATTAAATGTCTAAAATGTTGAGTGTAAATATTGAATTATAGTAAAAATGATAATTATTATTTTTAGTAAGTAATATCAATTGATAGTATTTAAAAAAAAAAATATGTTTAAGCAAACAATAGTAAATAAAGAAAATTACATATGGTGAACTTATGCTTCTAGTAAAATCACAAAATGAGGTTGTTGATTATTTTTACTAAGAGATTGTACAATGAAATGTGAATCTTTAATGGCGCAAAAACATACACTACACTACGTTGGCTTTTAAGCTGGAATTGAGTTTAGGTATTCTTCTGTAAGTTTAGTATCCCTGAGAAATCATGTAGATCATTCTCGTTCGTGATTGTGTCAGTTGACCTAATTTGTTTTTCCGACAAGAATTTCCCATCCCGTGTGAAGCATTGGTGGTGTTATTGTGTCATTATCCTCCCGCTTAAAGGTTTCTGACTCTATACAGGAGGTTCTGACGTATTTTGGTAAGGAACTCTTTCTATGATACATTCTACACGGGTGACTACGATAAACAATTGGTTGCCCCCAAGGGTTATTTGGGTTTATATAATGTTAGGTACATACAGAGAACACCCTTTTAAAATTTTCCACATCTGCCCTTTGGTCCTTCGAACTGGATGCAATCAGAAAAAAAATTAAATTGAATTAATTACTTAAAAATTTAAATGACTGATTGAAGGAAGTGATATGGGGTACAAAAAATTAATGGGTCGTTGGGGAGGATAATTACCCAAATTAATTACCACACATGGGGGGCTAGGTTTATACAAGATTAAAGTGCAAGAATTACTCTCAAAAGGGTGTTACTTAATTGTATAATGGGTGATTTTTAAATTCCCAAAACCAGGCTGGGTCTGAGGAAGTTAGTGCGGCTGGCAAGTCCAGGTCCCAAAAACAAAGAAACGTCACTACAAGCCGAAGGGGCTGTTACTAATCATACAACAAGTGTAGGATTAATGAGACAAGAAACGGTAAACCCTGATGAATTTAAAGCTACCCCTAGATCCTTAGGAAATAGACATGATCATATAGTTTTGTGGTTTAAAAGACTGTAAAAAGAGCTGCGGGAAAATTGTGCAGATGAGTGAAAGGGAGGGGCTGCTGGATCAAATTATAAGTGGGGACAACTTTTTTCCTGCAAAACAAGCTTTGGAGAAGGAAAAGGGGGTTAAACAACGTTTTTGGTCAACCTAGTAAGGAAAGTCAGGGCGTCCCAAAAAACCCCCCAGAATTTAGTATGCCTGTGTTTAATCCGGGAGAACACGGGGGGATTTTGGTCAACTTTAAAGCAGTCGTACAAAAAGGAGTGATTTGCAAGTGTTCCCAAAATTTGCTATTTAAAACAAGTAAGGGGATGCGCATGTTCTCATACAAGCATTTCCCAAAAAGTAGTGCTCCTATAGTGAGCATTACTTGTTGGAGGCACTTTTCGGTAACTTGGAGCAAAGTAGGTGGATCTAGAGCAATTTGGCTACAGCAAAATTTAGGAAACAAACTCGAAAGCATCTTTAAACCTTGGTAATAAATATGACTGGAGGGGGCAGAGTGGGTTTTTGAATGCCTTCATTCGAAAAAATTGAACCCCAAAAACCCTAGAGTGGGTTTCTAACAGATATCCGGGTTACTTTGGGTTGGAAGAAATGAGGGGACTGAAGAGCAATTGTCCAACTGCAACCACCAACCCATTACCTCTAGGGGAAAACCACCCCCCAGACCCCATGCACCTGTCAAGTTCCCAAAGGAAACCTTACCCCAATTCAAAAACCTAAGTCACCTACAAACGGGGTTACATAGGCACGTATCAAGTTCAGGGGCCATAAAAAGTGGTTCTCCACACCAAACAAGAGGGGAAGTACCCAAAAGGGGTTCCCTTTTTTCTCTTTTTTCCAGTCCAGCTCTGGGGACGGGGGTTTTCCCCTTTTTTAAAAAAACCCAAAAGAAAACCCAAATTTGGTTTTATCCGGGGGTTTTTTAAAGGGAGCAAAATAAAAAACAGCAAAAAAAAGTTTAGACTTATTTTTTTTTCCTTCCCTTTTTTTGAACACCCAATATGTATACTATGAACATTTGAAAAGTATTTTTGAAACCCCCACGGTAAGAAAGGCCCGGGAAATTTAGAAGCCACAAGATAGCGGGGGCCCGGGTGTTTTTTAAAACCAGTTTCTAAAATTTTGGGAATGAAAAAGGGGCAGAAGGGGGATTTGGTCCCCACTTAACCTCTGCGATTCCCAAAAACCATCTTTTTTTGGTTGGGCCGGGTCATTAAGGGAAGGGAGGGGGCCCCATCTTTTAAAATCTTAGAAACCCCGGGTTGGGCGGGTTTGGGGGGGAGTAGCTCTTTTAAATGAGATTTGTGTACTTTTTCCCGCCGAAAAAAGGGTTTACTTTTCCCCCCTTTTTGGCATCCCAACTTTGTTTGAAACCCCAGTATGGGAAAAAATTTAAAAACGTTTTACAGTGTCAAAAAACGATTTTTTTTATTAAGGTTTCAGAACCCCTTATTCTCGGTTTTTCCCGGCGCCCATATGTTTGCAGAGTTTTTGGTTGATTTTTTGTTCCCGGGGGACTTGGTGGGGTTTTTTTATTTTTTTCCCCCCAAGGTTTTTTTTCCCTGATTTAAAGGTCTTTTGCCCCTTTGTCCCCCTGGGGGCCCATACTTGTCTGGGGTTTCTTTTTTTTGCCCCCCCCCAATTTTTCCCTGATTTTGCCTTTTGGGCAGGATTGAATTTGAAAAAGCTAGTTTTTTTGGGCCCCACAGGGTCCACCCGGCCCCAAAGTCTTTTTTGCAGCCCTTTTCCCTTTCTTTTCCTAACCCGTTTTAAATTTTTTTCTCATAAAAACTTAAACTTCATCTGCAAATTTTGGGGGGGCCCATTTTAAAGGGGGCCTTTTTTTCCTTCCTTTTCTTTTGGTCTTTTGGGAAATTATTTTCAAAAATAGCATTTTGGCCCTTTTGAACTAAACCCCTGGGGGGACCTTGCTCTTTAAAGGGCCCAATTGTGATACCTCTTCACGGGGGGTTTTGTTTTGTTTTTTGGTGTGTGTGTGTTTTTGTGTTTTGTACTCACCTATTTTCTCCCCTTTATTTTGGGGTTTTTTTGGGTTGGGGGGGAGCCCGAGTTTTCCTGGTTTCCCCCCCCTTTTCTTCACTGATCGTTTCTAGGTTCACCTGTAAAACACCCCTTTTACTGTCAGAAAACACAGCCAAAAACCGTCTGTTCTAAATAGTTTTTATTTTGAAAGCATTTAATTTTTTGGGCCCTTGTAGGTCCCCTGTTTAGGGGGTTCTTAAAAGGAGTTTCGGGGTGGGGTTTTAAAAAAACATTTTGGTTGGAGGGTTTAAGGGATTTTTATTTTTCCAGACTGGGGGTTAAGGGGGAAAGGGAAACCCCCCAGCCGGGCCTTGTTCCTCCTATGTTTAAAAGCCCCCCCTGGGGCCGAGGTAGCCGGGCCCCGTTCACTCTTTGGGGGGGTTTTCCCGTGTTGTCACACGGGTCACAGGGCCTAGGGATCTTTTATTTTAAAACACAGGGAGGGTTTACATGATATGTATTGAACCCCATATAAGGGGGATTCGAAAACTATGCTGCCCCACCCGGTTTCAGTGGGAGGTTTGACGCATTCGGCCTCACTTTTTGGGGTGACCGACTTGATGGGGCACAAGTTGCCCCCCCTCCACGGACTGGCTTCCCAGTCACTCCTCAAAAGGGCCTTTGTTGTTTTACTCCCCAAACCAATTAAACCCAAAAACTATTTCCAGGGCCGTATAATTGCTACCTCCCTTTTCCTTTTCATGGGCCCATTTTAAAACCAAATTTTTCAAAAGAAAGAACAGAAATAAAAAGGGGGGGGGTGCAGTGGGGGTTAAAGGGGCATTGGAGCCTTCAGGGTGGAAAAGGGTCGACCCCCCGGTAAAAACCCCATGGGTTTGACGCCGGGTTTAAAAATTTTCATCCATCATTTTCCAAACGCCCCTGCGGGGGCCTAAAAAGAAGTTATTTTTTATCCCAGCCCCTTTTGACGGGGCCTGAGTAGGTTTTAACCCTTAAAATTTTTCCCAAAAAAAATCGGGGCAAAAGGGGCGTCCCGGCGTTTTTTTCCGCCTTAGCATTTTCCCCCCTTGTTCACCTAAATTCCCCTTTTTAAAAACCCCTTTAAAAAAATTTTTCTCCTTTACCTTTTTCTCCTGTTCCTACGCTTTCCCTACCCCCTTCTTGCACGAAAACTACTTTCCATTTTCGCCTTTCCAGTGTTTTTGTTGTGTTTTTTTCCCAGTTTTTCCCAAAAATTTTTAAACCGGGGCAAAACCAGGGGGGGGACCCAGTTGGCTTGGGCCCCTTAAGCCAGTTCTATTTAGCCCTCACGCCGTATAAAAGCGGGCTCGCGACCATTCTTGTGTCTCCCAATTTATCAGAGTTACGTATCTCCAGCCAGTGCAGTTTTTTTTTTGTGTGTGTTGCCCTATTAAATTTTTCTTTCCCTTGCTGTTACATCCCCAGTTCATCACCAGTTTTGTTTTTCCCCAGTGATTAGTTACAGTAAAATCTCCTCGTACCAGTTCATAGTTTCACTTAAGTTTGTTTTTAGCACGTTCGAGTAGTGCAGTAAATGTTTTGTTCTCCGTGTGCTGAAGCCGCAGTCAGTCAGCATGCCCAGACACACTTGCCAGTGTAAACAAACCACGCACAGCTGTGGCTCATGCCGAGTAGCCATGATTCTCTCATATCTTATACCCCTCCAGAGTGACCTCTAATGTGTATAATAATTATGAGACGTTAAATCGTCTTGTGAATGTTAATGTAATCAGTGATAATAACATTAAGTTAAGAGAATGCGGGATGTGAAATAGATCGCCCTGCTCCGAGTGAACGCGTGATTCTCGTACCGAGGATAGTGAAGCTTTATGGAATGACGACTTCTAAACCAGGACAAACCGACGGATACCTCATCCTGCTGGGATAAGAACCGTGTCGGTGTAGCAGGACATCGAAATGAGATGGTGAATGGAGGAAATAAGGAGTATCAATCACCCACAGTTAAGTAACCCTTCTAGTTATAGCAGACTGATACTGGCCAGTTAGGTATGATACTGGCCAGTTAGGTATGTTGTAATTGGATAGGTTATGGGTGATCCAGCTACATCAAGTGACCACCAGAGAATATCTGGTAAGTGGTGAGATTATGTACAAGTGTTTTTCCTTGATGGATATATCCATGTGTAACCTACCCCCCCCCCTTCATTCAGTTAAACTAATATAATCCATACAGTCCACAATTAATTAGTAGCACCGTACTTGTGGGTGCTATCCAATCCATACTGGTCTCGGATAGATATGGATAAGATTGTGAGGTCGAAGGAACCACTTGCCGTGACCAGGGGTGGTTAAGTTTTCTCACATGTCTACACGGGGTGACTACGGTAAACAATATGGTTGTCTCCCAATGAGTTTACTGGTAAGCATGTAATGTTGAGGTACATAAAGGTATTCACCCTATAAAATTTTCCATATCTGCCCGCTGGTCCTTCCTGAACCGGATGCAATCAGTAAAAAATTAATTGAATTAATTACTTAATAATTAAGTGACTGATTGAAGGAAGTGGGTATAGGGTACACAAATTTAATCGGTCGTGTGGTGGATGATAATTAGCCCAATCAATTCCTAGCACATGGGTGGCTAGGATTTATACAAGAGTAAAGTGCAAGAATTACTCTCACAAGGTGTTTACTTAAGTTGTATAATTGGTGATTATTAATTCCCTAACCATGGCTGGGTCTGAGGAAGTTAGTGTGGCTGGCAAGTCCATGGATGCCAAAGCAAAGAAAGCGTCACTATAAGCTCGGAAGGGTCATGTTACTAAGTCATACAACAAGTGTATGGAGTTAATGAGACAAGAAACGGTAAACCCTGATGAATTAAAGCTACACCTAGATGCCTTAGAAAATAGATATGAGTCATATAGATTGTGGTATAAGGACTGTGAGAGCGATCTTCTGGTGAATTGTGCAGATGATGCTGAAAAGGAGCGGCTGCTGGATCAATATTATGAAGTGGAGGACAACATTGTGTCATGCAAAACTAAGGCTTTAGAGAAGGTAAAGGGTGTAAACAATGTTGTTGGTCAACCTAGTAAGGAAAATCAGAGGTGTCTACCAAAACTCCCAGAATTATGCATGCCTGTGTTTAATCCGGGAGAAAACTGGGAGGAGTTTTGGTCTATCTTTAAAGCAGTCGTACATGATAGGAGTGATCTTGCAAGTGTTACCAAATTATGCTATTTAAAGGGACAAGTAAGGGGAGATGTGCATGTTCTCATACAAGCGTTCCCAAATGTGGATGACTCCTATAGTGAGTGCAGTTGACTTGTTGGAGGGTCACTTACGGTAACTTGGAGCAAAGTAGGTTGGATCTAGTAGCTAATTTTGGTATTGAAGACCCAGATCACAAACGCACAGCTACAGCAATTTAGGAACAAACTAGAAAGCACTCTTAGACCTGAGTAAATAAATATGATCTGTAGGGAGCAGAGTAGTTTGTTGAGCGCCTTGATTCAGAATAAATTGGAACCACAAAAACAGTAAAGTGGCTATCTAACAGATATCACAAGGTTACGTTTTTTCGGGTTGGAAGAAATAATAGTGGGCCTGTCAGGAGCTAATTGTCCACTGCAGACCAGCAACCCATTACCTCTAGGAAATCCACGTCTACAGACCCCAGTGCACCTGTCAATTTCCCACAAAAGGAACCTTTTATCCCAATATCAATAATCATAAGTCACCTACCAAACGGGGTTACGTAGGCACATAATCAAGTGACAGGGGCCAGTAAAAGTGGTTCTCCACATCAAAGCAAGAGGAGGAAGTATCACAATACGGGTAGCCCAGTTGATAAGAGGTCAGCAAAGAAAGGAAGAATTGGTATCCTCAGCAACGTATACTCATTCTCCTAAGAACTGTAAATGCCTATAGATTCATGGGATGTTAAATTGAAAGATTTTGGAAGAGCTCGCTAGATGTAGCAGGTGTCTAGGAAATCATAATGTAAGGGATTGCCGTTGCGCTAACTTTCACTATTGTTATCAGTGTAACATGGGAAGACTCACCACATAGCAATGTGTAAGGGACGATTTATTCGTAATGATGGTAACAATAGTACTGATGTGATAATAACCCGACACAACAGTACCAACGTAAAGATTTCAGATAATTCGGCAATGATGGCCTAGCTGAGGTAGCTTTTACCTGTGATGGATTGTGGTGATTAATGATAAACGGCATAAATCCAAAACTGTAACTGCATTACTGGATCAGGGATCACGAACGTACCTTCATAAAACGTAATTGCCTTAATGGGATGAAGGTACAAATGGTGAGATCCAGCTATACTCAAGTTAATCTGGCTTTCTCTCTAATAAGAAGCCCAGTCATACACACTGTTTATGAAACTGTCAGGCTGGCAATGAGAGAAAACGTATTAATGCCGTAATTGTGGATAGGCTCCCAGAGAAAATATCCTACAATAGGGCTTGGTAGCGCTACTGGAAAGGCTTTCAAGTAAGGTAAATATGGCACCTTCTGTATAAATATTGATTCTGTAGGGCCAATAGATATTTTGATACTTAGAGACCATTATGCCACCTATTGTAAAAGGTTATGACAAATGAAATGGCGGAGTCACCCATCTAAGACCGCAGGAGTCACGTGAATGTATGGCAAAGCTTCCTTAAACAGATAAGAATGACTGGAGGAAGCCTAAATACAATTAAGTGAGTGTCTTACCTCATGAGTACAACCCCAGTATAAATATACTTCAATAGAGAAGCAGTTGAACCTTTGTATAAATTATAGGAATTGGACAGCATAGGGATCAAATGTAAATGAAGAATGTCCAGATGATTCCTTTAACCTCAAGACAATACCAAGGGATGTTCAAAATGAATCTGACAATACTGGGTGAGACATCGCGTGAAGCTGAACCACGACCTACCAACTAATTACGGATGGCGTATGACAATTAAAGGCTCATGCTCCCACGCACTGAGCAAGACACCAGAACTGTGACTGCTTACGATGAAATAATTATTGAGCAGTTAAATATAAAATTCATAGAGGAGTACCTCCTGAGCAAGCCAGATTTATGGCCACGATTTGCCACATCACGAGTGAAAGAAGGATTCTAAAGACCACTCCTCTGAGGATGGTTTAATTGTATGCCCAGGAGTAACAAAAAGTACGCAAGTGAATGACTGTTTGATGACAGGTGCGTCGTTGACGGAAAAACTGATACATATTTTTAAACTTCAGGCTTTAAGATTAATCCTTACGGCGGACATAAGAAAAGCTTTCCGAGAGTGGGTCTGGCAGGGGCTGACCGGATTGCACTAGGTTCTTATGGCCCGAGAATCCAATGACCACTTAGTCCCCTGAAGACTTTTCGCTTCAGGAGTGTATTGTTTGGTGCTACCTCCAGTCCGTTCCTACTCCAGGCAACGATAAATGCACACCTTAAGCGTACGGGTGGTCCACTGAGTGGAGTAATGGGTAAACAATTTTATGTGGACAATTTCCTGGGGGTGACGTCTACTGAAGAGGAACTAATGAGCATATACGCAGGGGCTAATGAAATAATGCAAGGTGCAAATATGCCCCTGAGGGAATGGAACAGTAATTCGTCCAGTTTAAGAGTTCAAATAAATAAAGACAACCCTGGAGTTGAAGTGTCCAAATATAGTAATGTGCTGGGACTGACTTGGGACACAGAGGGAGACTTGTTATCGTTAAAGTCTAATGACTACAGCATGCCCAATAAATTAACCAAGAGAGTCTTGCTTGCAGAAGTTTCAAAATGCTTCGATCCACTAGGCTTAGTGTCCCCACTTACCATAAGAGGAAAATTGTTGATACAAGAAGCATGGAAGCTTAAGTGTGCTTGGGATGAAACCCTACCTGAGGAATTTGTTGAAAGGTGGGAAGAACTAATAGGGGAATATGTAAAATTACCAATGTTGAAGTTCCCCCGTAATGTGGCCAGTCAAGATGGAGAAAATGTACTCCACATTTTTTGCGATGCTTCGAAATTAGCATATGGAGCAGTCGCTTACCTTCAATGTAATAGTGCCATTTCTCTTGTTATGTCTAAGGCTAAGGTGGCTCCAATCAAATCACGCACCTTACCTCAGTTGGAATTAACGGCCATTTATGTAGGTGTCAAATTAGCCAATTATATAAGAAATAAATTGCGAGAGATAAATATCAGCGACACCGTAATTTGGTCTGATAACGAGGTATCCTTACAATGGATTCGTAATGGTAACAGTAAGATTGTGTATGTACAAAACAGAGTCGCTGAAATCAATCAAATGCAGGAGAAATATAACAGTTTGGGTCAGCATATGTTAACCTTTAATCACATTCCTGGTGACGAGAACCAGCTGACTTCTTGTCTCGAGGCTTGACTTATGAAAAATTTGTGAGTGCTTTATCGTGGTTTAAAGGGCCAAGTTGGCTGGTGGACAAAATTAACTGGCCGGTGCAAAAGGCACATATTGCTCCTGTCGAAATTACGGTGAGCACCGCTCCGGTCAGTAGTCCCTCCTTAGCCATTGATATGAAAGGTATTCTTCCTTACCTAAGCTGATTAGTGTGACCAGGTTAGTGTTTAAATTTATAAGTAAGATGAATATCTCACATAATTTTCCCCATCCCCTGAAATACTGGCTACAGAGGGTACAAGAAGAAACCTACAGGGATGAGATTAAATTCATGATGGACGGAAAAATTGTGAAAGGCTCAATAATAGAAAAGCTGGGGCTGTATTTAGAGGATGATGTAATTAGGTGCAGAGGCAGGTTACAAAATGCTGAATTGGGGGAATATGCTAAGCACCCTATCTTGCTGCCCAAAACTCATCACCTGACAACCTTGATTGTCTTTAATGCCCATAATAACGTGATGCACGGTGGGGTACAGGATACCTTAAACTGTATTCGGGAAACCTTCTGGATTCCACAAGGACGGCAAAGTGTAAAAGGGTTATCAAGTCGTGTGTAATATGTCGCCGGGTGGATGCCAGAACCTACATGTACCCAGGTCCTCCACCATTGCCCAAGGAACGCGTGCAGTTGGTAAAACCATTTGATGTGACCGGAGTGGACTATAGTGGGCCAATCATTTAACAGGTACTTCAGATGGTGTCCCCTTGAAGGTGTATGTATGTCTATTTACTTGTACAGCTACTAGGGCTGTTCATCTAGAAGTGGCTCAGGACTTGTCTGCAGAACAGTTCATACAGCTGTTCCGGAAATTTGCAGCTAGACGATCCTGTCCAAGATTGATGATCTCAGATAATGCCACCAATTTTGTAGCGGGTGCTCAACACTTGATGAAATTAAATAAGAGTGATGATGTACAGTCTTTGTTGACCCAGCGAGGGTGTGTCTGGAAATTTATTACTCCCAGAGCCCCTTGGCAGGGAGGACTGTACGAAAGAATGATAGGTACAGTGAAAAGATGTCTTCGTAAGGTGCTACACAGGAAGAGAATTGATTTGGAGGATTCCGGGCAGTGTTGGTGGAGGCAGAGAATCGGTGAACAATCGCCCTCTGTCATACATGAGCGACACTCCTGACGCGGAGATACTGACTCCCTCTCACCTAATATGTGGACAAAGGTTAGAAGCTGCACCTATCTATAGAGATAATCCCGAGGGAAGTGATGAGGATTACAATAACGTGACTGTGTTGAGTGACAAGTTCAAGATGTTAAATAAGGTAATTATTCATTGGTCTGATGTGTGGCGTAAAGAATATCTTCTTACACTACGTGAACACTTTTATGGTGCGCCAGAGGCAGTAAACCGACAGAACATTCAACCAGGTGACATTGTGTTAATTGATACTGAACAACATCGAACATTGTGGCCTCTGGGCAAGGTAGTTACATTATACCCAGATGCACAAGGTGTTGTCAGAAACGTCAAAGTGTTGTGTGGGGGTCAGGAAAGTTTGCGTACCATTAATAATTAATTCCCTTTAAAATTTAAAATGGTGTTCAATCCAGTGCAGATGGAAAAAAGGGGAAAGGACAGGGAGTGAATTGAAGACATGACCAGGAAAATCAAGAAAACTGTAGTAAGCCCCAAAATGGGAAAACGCAGCGCAATCTAGAGGGGCTGGAATCGTCTCCGGAGGAAGCCCAAATTTTTAAGTCGTCAACAAGACTTCCCGGCCCCCCGGTGGGGAAAATTTATTTAAATTTCCGAAGCTAATGTCTAATAAGTTTTAATGTGCTGATTTTTGGGCAAATGTATTTGCATTTTTAATGAAATCGCTGGGTTCCCCCGGGGCCTGGCAGATGTGCAGGGGGGGGGGGGGTTGGCTGGGGAGAAAGAGGCGGATTGTTTTAAAGTGGGGGAGGCTGAGGAAACCGGGAAGGGAGGAAACGGGTGTTCCGGGGGCCTAAGGGTCGATATAGGCCTCAATTCATATAGGAAGTGTCGTGACTGTCCCTAGTGAAGAGTGGGGAAAGTGATTTACGGGACCCCTGTAAAGGGGGGGTAAAAATTATTTAATAATGTTGACCGGGTGGCAGGGGACGGCCCCTGGTGTGTGTCCAGGGGAAATACCCCTTTTTTTAATCCCGCTCATCGGGCCCCAGATTTATGGAGTTTACCCCCTAATTTTAAATAGTTTTGAGACGTTAAATCGTCTTGTAAAGGTAATGTAATCAGTGTAAAATTGAGTTAAAAAGAATGCGGGATGTGAAATAAGTCGCCTTGCTCCGAGTGAACACGTTAGACCTTGTTGTTCCCGAGACGAGGAAAGTGAAGCTCATTGAGTCACGACTTCTAAACCGGGACAAGCCGACGGATACCTCGTCCTGCCGGAATGAGAACCGTGTCGGTGTAGCAGGACATTGAGAGGAGATGGTGAATGGAGGAAATAAGGAGTATCAATCACCCACAGTTAAGTAACCCTTCTAGTTATAACAGACTCATGCTGGCCAGTTATGTTATGTTGTAATTGGATAGGTTATGAGTGATCCAGCTACATCAAGTGACCACCAGAGAACAGCTGGTAAGTGGTGGGATTATGTACAAATGTTTTTCCTTGATGGATGTATCCATGTGTATCCTACCCCGCCCCCTTCATTCAGCTAAACTAATATATACAGTCCACAATTAACTAGTAGCACCGTACTTGTGGGTGCTATCCAATCCATACTGGTCTCGGATAGATATGGATAAGATTGTGAGGTCGAAGGGGCCACCTGTAGTGACCAGAGGTGGTTAAGTTTTCTCACATGTCTACACGGGGTGACTACGGTAAACAATATGGTTGTTTCCCAATGAGATTACTTGTATGTATATAATGTTGAGGTACATACAGATAAACACCCTAGAAAATTTTCCATACATACATTATATATAAAATTAATAATAGCTACAAATTCACAGTAACAGTGGGTAAATACTAACTATATACTGCACAGGGCATTACACACACATACCAGCTTATGTCTACCTCGGCTGATGCTCACAGATAAAATGACAGTGTGAAATAGAGGCAGCCTCAGGAAGTGAGTGACGCGTACTGGACAGGTCGATCTGGGCTACTGAGTGACTTTTGTCCTGAAGCATACTTGTCAAAATACTTTTGGGTTTCCACACACTTAGCTATATATTTCTTCTTTTCTAATACTGTATATTAGTTTTTGATGTTTATTGTTATTTGGTTTAACTTTATTACTTACTTATAATAGGTTTACTTTACAACTTTATATACTAAGACAAAGTTAACAATAATCCTCATACCGGGTACCACATTGTTTTCTTGATTTTCAGAATTCATAACTTTTTTTCTGTCACCCCTCCATTACCCCCCAAAAATGGTTAAATTACCCCCAGGGGGTAATTTACCCCCAGTTTGGGAACCACTGCTTTAGGTGCTTGTCCAGTGCCAGCTTGAAGACTGCCAGGGGTCTGTTGGTAATCCCCCTTATGTATGCTGGGAGGCAGTTGAACAGTCTCGGGCCTCTGACACTTATTGTATGGTCTCTTAACGTGCTAGTGACACCCCTGCTTTTCATTGGGGGGATGGTGCATCGTCTGCCAAGTCTTTTGCTTTCGTAGTGAGTGATTTTCGTGTGCAAGGTCGGTACTAGTCCCTCTAGGATTTTCCAGGTAGTGATGATAACATTAATTTAATTATTCACTTAAGTAAACTCCTGGTGGTAAGAAGCGGGTTCCACTAAATATTAAAGACACAGCTGCCGGACGGTTAAGCCGAATTTCACTGTAATGAACATTCTGCATTAATTATTCACATTAAATAATTTACTCTGCACAAGGAATTTTATTCACCGCTATACCTGGAGTATACCTGGAGTATACCTGGAGTATACCTGGAGTATACCTGGAGTACACCTGGAGTATACCTGGAGTGCACCTGGAGTATACCTGGAGTATACCTGGAGTATACCTGGAGTACACCTGGAGTATACCTGGAGTGCACCTGGAGTATACCTGGAGTATACCTGGAGTATACCTCGAGTATACCTGGAGTATACCTGGAGTACACCTGGAGTGCACCTGAAGTATACCTGAAGTATACCTGGAGTATACCTGGAGTATACCTGGAGTATACCTGGAGTATACCTGGAGTACACCTGGAGTATACCTGGAGTGCACCTGGAGTATACCTGGAGTATACCTGGAGTATACCTGGAGTATACCTGGAGTACACCTGGAGTATACCTGGAGTGCACCTGGAGTATACCTGGAGTATACCTGGAGTATACCTCGAGTATACCTGGAGTATACCTGGAGTACACCTGGAGTGCACCTGAAGTATACCTGAAGTATACCTGGAGTATACCTGGAGTATACCTGGAGTGCACCTGAAGTATACCTGGAGTACACCTAAAAGTAAAACCTGGAGTATACCTGGAGTATACCTGAAGTATACCTGGAGTACACCTGGAGTATACCTGGAGTATACCTGGAGTATACCTGGAGTGCACCTGAAGTATACCTGGAGTACACCTGAAGTATACCTGGAGTATATCTGGAGTATACCTGGAGTATACCTGGAGTGCACCTGAAGTATACCTGGAGTATACCTGAAGTATACCTGGAGTATACCTGGAGTATACCTGGAGTACACCTGGAGTATACCTGGAGTATACCTGGAGTATACCTGAAGTATACCGGGGAGTGCACCTGAAAGTACACCTGGAGTATACCGGGGTGTATACGGAGTAAAACCTGGAGTGCACCTGAAGTATACCTGGAGTATACCTGGAGTATACCTGGAGTACACCTGGAGTATACCTGGAGTATACCTGGAGTATACCTGGAGTGCACCTGAAGTATACCTGGAGTATACCTGGAGTATTCCCTGGAGTATACCTGGAGTATACCTGAAGTATACCTGGAGTATACCTGGAGTGCACCAGAAGTATACCTGGAGTATACCTGGAGTATACCTGGAGAATACCTGAAGTACACCTGGAGTATACCTGAAGTATAGCTGGAGAATACCTGGGGTATACCTGGAGTATACCTGGAGTATACCTGGAGTATACCTGGGTTATACCTGGAGTTTACCTGGAGAGAGTTCCGGGGGTCAACGCCCCCGCGGCCCGGTCTGTGACCAGGCCTCCTGGTGGATCAGAGCCTGATCAACCAGGCTGTTGCTGCTGGCTGCACGCAAACCAACGTACGAGCCACAGCCCGACTGGTCAGGAACCGACTTTAGGTGCTTGTCCAGTGCCAGCTTGAAGACTGCCAGGGGTCTGTTGGTAATCCCCCTTATGTATGCTGGGAGGCAGTTGAACAGTCTCGGGCCCCTGACACTTATTGTAGGGTTTCTCTTAACGTGCTAGTGACACCCCTGTTTTTCATTGGGGGGATGTTTGCATCGTCTGCCAAAGTCTTTTGCTTCGTAGTGAGTGATTTTTTGTTTGCAAAGTTCGGTACTAGCCCCTCTAGGATTTTCCAGGTGTATATAATCATGTATCTCTCCCGCCTGCGTTCCAGGGAATACAGGTTCAGGAACCTCAAGCGCTCCCAGTAATTTGGGAGGTGTTTATCTCCGTTATGCGTGCCGTGAAGGCTCTCTGTACATTTTCTAGGTCAGCAATTTCACCTGCCTTGAAAGGTGCTGTTAGTGTGCAGCAATTACTCCAGCCTAAATAGAACAAGTGCCCTGAAGAGTGTCATCATGGGCTTGGCCCCCTTTAGTTTTGAAGGTTCTCATTAACCATCCTGTCATTTTTCTAGCAGATGCGATTGATACAATGTTATGGTCCTTGAAGGTGAGATCCTCCGACATGATAAATCCCAGGTCTTTGACGTCGGTGTTTCGCTCTATTTTGTGCCAGGAATTTGTTTTGTATTTGTGAAGATTTAATTTCCTCGTGTTTACCATATTGAGTAATTGAAATTTCTCATATTTGGGAATTTTATATTATTTTCTGCAGCCCAATGAAAGATTCGATTGATGTCCGCCTGGAGCCTTGCAGTGTCTGCAATGGAAGACACTGTCATACACTGGTGTATATCTGGAGTATACCCGAGATATACTTGGAGTAAAACCTGGGGGTATACTTGGAGTAAAAACTGGGGTATACCTGGGAGTATACTTGTATACCTGGAGTATAAACTGGGGAATCCCTGGGGTATACCTGGAGTATAACTGGGGTATACCTGGAGTATAGCTGGAGGCCCGGTGGCCTTGTGGCCCAGTGGCCTGGTGGGTAAAGCTCCCGCTTCACACACGGAGGGCCCGGGTTCGATTCCCGGCGGGTGGAAACATTTCGACACGTTTCCTTACACCTGTTGCCCATGCACTCTGCCCCAGGGCCAGACTCATGGAACTCCGTGTTCATCAAGAACTGCAAGAAGCCCCTATCACGAGCCTTTTCCATCCTATGGAGAGGGAGCATGGACTCGGGGGTCGTCCCACAGTTACTAAAAACAACAGACATAGCCCCACTCCACAAAGGGGGCAGTAAAGCAACAGCAAAGAACTACAGACCAATAGCACTAACATCCCATATCATAAAAATCTTTGAAAGGGTCCTAAGAAGCATGATCACCACCCATCTAGAAACCCATCAGTTACACAACCCAGGGCAACATGGGTTTAGAACAGGTCGTTCCTGTCTGTCTCAACTATTGGATCACATACGACAAGGTCCTAAATGCACTAGAAGACCCAAAAAAAATGCAGAATGTAATACATACAGACTTTGCAAAAGCCTTCGACAAGTGTGACCATGCATAATAGCGCACAAAATGCGTGCTAAAGGAATAACAGGAAAAGTCGGTCGATGGATCTATAATTTCCTAACAGAACACAGAGAGTAGTCGTCACAGAGTAAAGTCCGAGGCAGCTACGGTGAAAAGCTCTGTTCCACAAGGCACAGTACTTGCTCCCATCTTGTTTTCCTCATTTAATCCGACAAAAGACAAGGTGTCAGCCACAGCCCGTGTTTCCTTTGCAGATGACACCCGAATCTGCATGACAGTGTCTTCCATTGCAGGGAAATGCAAGGCTCCAGGCGGACATCAACCCAAAACTTTCAGTGGGCTGCAGAAAACAATATGAAGTTCAACGATGAGAAATTTCAATTACTCAGATATGGTAAACATGAGGAAATTAAATCTTCATCAGAGTACAAAACAAATTCTGGCCACAAATAGAGCGAAACACCAACGTCAAAAAACCTGGGAGGGGATCATGTCGGAGGATCTCACCTTCAAGGACCATAACATTGTATCAATCGCATCTGCTAGAAAAATGACAGGATGGATAATGAGAACCCTTCAAAAACTAGGGAGGCCAAGCCCATGATGACAATCTTCAGGTACTTGTTCTATCTAGGCTGGAATTTTGCTGCACACATAACAGCACCTTTCAAGGCAGGTGAAAATTGCCGACCTAGAAAATGTACAGAGAACTTTCACGGCGCGCATAACGGAGATAAAACACCTCAATTATTGGGAGCGCTTGAGGTTCCCAAAAACCCGTATTCCCTGGAAGCGGAGGGAGGTTTCATGATTATATACCCCGGAAAATCCTAGAGGGACTAGTACCGAAAATTGCACACGAAAATCACCCACTACGAAAGCAAAAGACTTGGCAGACGATGGGACCATCCCCCAATGAAAAGCAGGGGTGTCACTAGCACGTTAAGAGACCATACAATAAGTTTTCAGGGGCCCGAGACTGTTCAAACTGCCTCCCAGCACACATAAGGGGGATTACCAACCGACCCTGGCAGTCTTCAAGCTGGCACTGGACAAGCACCTAAAGTCAGTTTCCCGGATCAGCCGGGCTGTTTGGGTCGGGATGTTGGTTTGCGTGCAGCCAGCAGCAGCAGCCTGGTTGATCAGGCTCTGATCCACCAGGAGGCCCCGGTCTCAGACCGGGCCGCGGGGGCGTTGACCCCCGGAACTCTCTCCAGGTAAACTCCAGGTAATACCTGCAGCACACCTGGAGTATACATGGAGTACATAAGAAAGAAGAAACACTGCAACAGGCATACTGACCCCTGCGGAGCAGGTCCTTGTGCCCCCCCCGGTTAGCCAGTGACCCCCCCCCGGATAAGCCTAATGACCCACCAAGTATGGTCACCTCCACTCAAGGAGCACGGCACCAGACCCAGCAGCACAAGCTAGTCAGGTCCAACTCACACCCACCCACACACCCACTATATATTTATCTAACCTATTTTTAAAAACTACACAACGTTTTAGCCTGAATTTAATGTACTCGGGAGTTTGTTCCACTCATGCACAACTCTATTACCAAACGTGCTTTCCTATATCATTCCCGAAACTGAATTTTTCAACTTGAAACCATTGCTGCGAGTCCTGTCTTGGCTGGAAATTTTCAGCACGCTATTTACATCCCCTTTTTTTTATTCCTGTTTTTCATTTATACACCTCGATCATATCCCCCCTAATTCTACGCCTTCGAGAGAGTGCAGATTCAAAGGGCCCCCAGTGCATCCTCATAGGGAAGATTTCTGATAAATGAGATCATCTTTGTCATCCTCCTCTGTACTTTTTCCAGAGCATTTATACCATTTTGTAATACGGTGACCAGAACTGAGCAGCATAGTCTAAATGAGGCCTAACCAAGGTTAAAATAGAGTTGAAGAACAACCTGAGGACTTCTATTATTTATAACTTCTAGAAATGAAGCCAAGAATTCTGTTAGTTTTATTGCAAACACTAATGCACTGTTGTCTTGGTTTTAGGTTACTGCAACCAGAACTCCTAAATCCTTTTTGCAATCAGTATATTAAGATCTACATTTTTTAGTTTATATGTGGCATGGTTATTTACCGTCCAACATTTAGAACTTTTGCATTTGTCAAATTAAACTGCATCGCCATTTTCCGACCATTTCATCGTCTATTCAAAAACTCCTGGAGTGCCTAGTGTTCATTAGAATGAATTTTGGGCGGCCTATTTTAGTGTCATCAGCAAATTTGCTTATGTCGTAATTTTTTTCCCTCACCTTTCGTTTTTGTAATTGTGAAAAAAACGGGCCAACAGTGACCCCTGGGAACCCCAA
>NC_069399.1:33682906-33702658 GCF_026875155.1 Cherax quadricarinatus
CAGGGGAGGCGGGAAAGCTGTGCGGGGTTTGTTTACACTGGCAAGTGTGTCTGGGCATGCTGACTGACTGCGGCTTCAGCACACGGAGAACAAAACATTTACTGCACTACTCGAATGTGCTAAAACAAACTTAGGTGAAACTATGAACTGGTACGAGGAGATTTTACTGTAACTAATCACTGGGGAAAAACAAAACTGTTGATGAACTGGGGATGTAACAGCAAGGGAAAGAAAAATTTAATAGGGCAACACACACAAAAAAAAAACTGCACTGGCTGGAGATACGTAGACCCTGAGTAGTTGTAGACACAATGATGAGTCGCGAGCTGCTGTATACGGCGTGAGGGCTGAACTAGACTGGCTTAGGGGCTAAGCAAACTGGGTCCCCACCTGGTTATGCCAGGTAGAACTTCTTGGAAGAAACTGGGAAGAACACAACACACACTGACGGCGAGATGGACGTAGTTGGGTAGCAGAGAAGGGCGTAGGGATGCTGTAGGAAGCAGGAGAATGGTACTGGAGAGTGTTTAACCCTTTGACTGTTTCCGACGTATAAATACGTCTTACGAGCCAATGTTTCTGACGTATTTATACGCACAAATTCTAGCGGCTTCAAATCGCGCGCCAAAGGCCTGGTAGGCCTACACGGGAGAGAATGGGTCTCGGTGGTCGGTGTGCACCCTGTGAAAAAAATCTGGGACCTAGCGGTGCATTGTGGGAACGCCATGTTGTCAGTCCATTTTCACCATGCCTCTCGGTAAGAAGTTCCTCACTCCTCGCGGATTGGAGGTCTTTTGTTCCCAAGTGATAGCTCTAACAGCGATGAAAATGTCAGTGACAGTGAATTCAAGGGTTTTCAAGTGAGTGTTACCGAAAAAAGTGCCCAGGATAACGTAAATAGTGACGAAAACCCAGATGACCCACAACCTTCGACCTCTGGTGCTGTGCCGGCTTGTTCACTTCACCGTTCGCCTGTACCAGGACGAAAGAGGAAACTATTTGGTCGTGTACAACACCCTGATGATAGCAGTGATAGTGATATTGATAGTGATAGTGATTTCAAGGTCATTGAAAGCAGTTCTAGTGACAGTGAGAGTGAATATTCCCCAGTGAAGCGCCAGTATGTACGACGTAGCATGCGGTCTGGTAGTGTTTCATATGTTGTTCCAAGGGGAAGGAGAAACTCTGGGAGCACATCCCGTGGCCCAACACCACGACCTGATAGTGAAGATGACGATATTGTAACGATGGGTATGAATGGTGACAGTGAGGGAGGAGGCAGTGGTGGTGATAGTGAGGGTGGCACGGCCCATGTGGCACCATCACCGGGCCACGCTACTAGCCACGCGGCTGACTCAGCAGAACAACCAGCCTCACCCTACCCCACACTGCCACAACCTGCACCCACAACCACAGCCACAACCACGGTACAATATCCAGACCCCACCAGCAGACCGCATCTGGGATTGGCAGGACGGTGACGAGTTTGTTCCCAGTCCCCATGACTTTGATGAAACACAAAGTGGAATAAAGCCATCTTGTCCACTTGGGAACAATGCCAGTGAACTGGACTGCTTTGAGTTATTCTTCGATGAACCCCTGATGGACATCATTGTCAGGGAAACCAACACATACTGTGAATACACCATGGCAAATACAATTCTCTCACCAAAATCACGGCTACACAAGTGGAAGGAGACAACTGTGGCAGAGATGTACCTGTTTTTTTGCCACAATAATGCTTATGCCACATGTGTATAAGCACACTGTCACCACATACTGGACAACAGATCGCCTGATTTCAACTCCAGGTTTTAGTGACATTATAGGTGTCAATCGTTTCCTGATACTGTTGCGTATGTTACACTTTTCAGACAAAACCAGGCCTGACAGAAGCGACAGGTTATATAAGATAAGAAATGTGTTTATGTACCTGAAACAAAAGTGCTGCATGTAT
This sequence comes from Cherax quadricarinatus, assembly GCF_026875155.1. Taxonomy (NCBI): domain Eukaryota; kingdom Metazoa; phylum Arthropoda; class Malacostraca; order Decapoda; family Parastacidae; genus Cherax; species Cherax quadricarinatus. The sequence goes on from NC_069399.1 coordinate 33,684,864, forward strand.
TTTTATCCTTCAGGAAGCTTGTTATTGATGAGTCCTTGATTTTATTCAAAGGAAGACTCTCATTCAAGCAATATATACCAAGCAAGAGGAAACGCTTTGGTATAAAGCTATTTGTACTGTGTGATTGCAGAAGTGGTCTTGTTTTAGATATTATTGTGTACACTGGCAGTAATACTTTGAGAGATACCATGAAGTTATTGGGTATCTCTGGTGATGTGGTTCGAACAATGATGGAACCATATCTTGGTAAGGGGCATATGTTATTTACTGATAACTGGTACACAAGCCCCTTACTCAGTGATTTCTTGCGAGTGAACTTGACAGACGTGTGTGGCACAGTGCGTGGTAATCGCAAACATATGCCAAGGTTCGACGCTGGCACTCGCAGAGGTGAGGTGCAAGCCTTTGCTGCCAATGACATCATGGCATTTCGGTGGCATGACAAACGTGATGTCACATTGTTGACATCAGTTCACACAAACGAAATGGTACCCCAGTGGCAGGGACAACAGAGAGACCAATGAACCCATTCTAAAGCCTGCAGCTGTCATGGACTACAACCTCAATATGCGCTTAGTGGACAAATGTGACATGCAGATTGGGTTTGCAGACTGTGTACGCAAGAGTTATAAGTGGTATATCAAACTTTTTTTCCATCTTGTTGATATCTCTATGCTAAATGCTTATAACATATACAAGTTGAAGACCAACAAAACACCAAAAATATGGTGAATTTTGCCTGTCAGTAATCAGACAAATAATTGCAAAGTACAAAGGAGCAACTCCTGCAATAGACCAGCGCCCACAGACGTCATCTCGTTTGAGGCCTGGTGATCACTACCCCATACAACTGCCTCCTACTACTGCCAAGAAAAATGCTCAGAAGAGGTGTTATGTATGTATGCATACCACAAAACGCCCACAAACACGCAGAGACACTCGTTTTATGTGTGAGGAGTGTGAAGTGCCCCTCTGCATATACCCATGTTTCAAAGAGTTCCACAAGCTGCAGCAGTTCTAGGAACGTGCTTAGTGACTGTACATATGTATATATATTATGGAACAATAGTAATAAACATTGTTTTGTATTGTTTGTTTGTGTAAACAAAGTGTATACACAAACTAATAGTGATAAAGTTTGTTCTGTTATTGTGTTGTAAATAATGAGTGTATATTTGAACAATGCACCTTACATTGGTCTCACAGGCCACATAAGTTACCTGGAAAAGAAAAATATTGAAAAATGCAAGAAACCTTTGAATGAGAGTAAATAAAAGAATACCGGGTGGGCGGCAGTCGCCGCTGTTGCCATACGCACGTCGATTTCTGCAAACTTTGCGGCTCTATATCTCGGTAAGTACTGATGGCAAAAATTTTTTTTTAGGCTTAAAACACTAGTAAAAATATTCCTAACATTTTCATAAGAAAAAATAATTTTCTTTTTTTTCGAATATTTGGCGACATAGAATGACAGTTTCAGAGAGGGCCCTGAAACAGTCAAAGGGTTAAGGGCTGTAGAGAGGGTGATGAGGTGAACACGTGACTGCTAAGGCTGGAGATGACGCCGTGACGCCTATGTCCAGATTTTGTGGGAAAAATCTAGGACGAAGACCTATCTCAGGCCCCGTCAAGGCACTGGGAGTAATAGATAACTCTTTAGGCCAGCAGGTGCGTTGGATGACGATGGATGATGTTGACTGGCGTCGACCGATGGTGTTGACGGGCGTCGACCCTTCCACCCTGAGTAGGCTCACAATGCCATTGACTCCGCTGTCACCACTGTTATTACTGTTCTTTCTGTTGAACAGTGGTTTAGTGCCGATGAAGGTAGCATAGGTAGCAATGATACGGCCGTGGACTAGTTATGCTTTAATTGGATAGGAGTGAGTACACAACAGGCAGTGTGAGGAGTGACTGCAAGCCAGTCCGTGGAGGGGGAGCACTTGTGCCTATCAAGTCGGTCAACCTAGGAGTGAGGCCCGATGCGCTCAGCTCCCACGAACTGGTGTGTAAAGCATAGTTGCTGAATCCCCTTTAAATAGGGTTCTTAGCATACATAGTACCACCATGTGTTTACATTGAAGATCCCTAGGCCTGTGGACTGTGGGGACATCACGGGACTCCATGGGGTGAAAGGGAACAGGCTACCTGCCTCAGCCCGGCGTGTAGACATAGGAGGACATGGCAGGCTGGGGGCTCCATTTCCCATTACCTACAGTCTGACAATATATCGTCCACCCAACAAGGTTTCTTACCATAAACCCTCGATATCTCCTTTTTAGAACCCCTATGACAGGTGAGCTAAGGGGCAGAACTTAAAGTGCTGAATAGGGAACTAGTCAGAACAGACGGCTAGGCTGTGTTCTGACAGTACAGGATGTCTACAGGGACCTAGTGGGGATCATGAAGAGGGCGGGAACCAGGAGCTCGGCCGACCCATGCAACCTAAACTAGGTGAGTCACACACACAACACACACACACACACACACACACACACACACACACACACACACGTGAAGGTATCACAATTGGCGCCTGTGACGAGCAGGGTCCCACGGGGTCAGTTAAAGGACCATTTGCTATTTTTGACATATGCAAATGACAGAGGGAAAGGGAATAGGCTCTGAAGTTTTTCCTATTTGCAGTTTGATGTGAAGTTGATGAGAAGAATTAAATCGGATGAGGATGAGGCAGGACTGCAAAGAGACTTGGAAAAGGGTGGACATGTGGCCCCAAAAAACTAGCTTCTCAAATTTAATCCTGCCAAATGCAAAGTCATGAAGATTGGGGAGGGGCAAAGAAGACTGCAGACAGAGTTGGGCTAGGTGGACAAAGATACAGACCTCACTCAGGAGAAAGACCTTGGGGTGAACATAACACCCACCATGTCACCCGGGGGTACACATCAACCAAATAACTGCTGCAGCATATGGGCGCCTGGCAAACTGAGAATAGCGTTTGATACCCTTTAAAAAGGAATCGTTCAAGACACTGTACACTGTGTATGTTAGGCCCATACTGGAGTATGCAGCATGCGGCTTTCAAAGGGTACATAACCTTTATTCGGGCGCATATACAACAGGAAAATGCAAATCCCTTCCTGTAAGCTTTTTCACCCTGAAATGTGTACCTCTTCATACAGGAAAGAAGGTTGTAAACTTAATTGCAGGCTACCATCAAGGGACAAAAGATACATGAAATCAGCCGGAAAACTGGAGGCCATATCCATGCAAGAGAAGGTTTTAGTCTGAAGGAAAAAAAACGCAGGAACATTTGCCAATTGTAACAACCCCACCGAAACAAGTCACCTCAAAAAAGTAAAAAATTGGAACAAAAATCCCCCAGTACAACAATACCACATTATTAAAATTTTTACAATTACCCTTTTAAAAGAGCTTAAACAAAAATACCTTATCCGTGGACTGCTTGAAGCAACAATTTCCGTTATACCCAAAAGGATCTTGGACAAGAATTCCCCGGACAACCTTTACAAGAAAGAAGTGAACAGTAAGGGGGGTTGCACTACATTGCAGAGCCTTGAATTTGACAGTGCTGGTTAATGACCTAGATAAGTGAATTTTATGTGGGAAGTGAAGCCAAACTAGTAGTGGAAGTTACCCGGATGCAAATCCCACAATTCAGGAAGTTTAAACAGTTGCCACTGTCTAATAATCTAGTCTCCCAAGAGGGGGAGTTTACTTGAAGGGAACTAAAGAGGAACTCAATAATATTGTTGAATAACATCGGAGCAGCTTGATGAAAAACCTCGAGATTAATTTGGCAAAATAGTTTTAAAAGTCATATAATCCCTAGGGAGAATACACTCGTATTGTTCTCTTCAATTAACATGTTTAATTGAAAAATTCCCTTTCAAAACATTACTGAGCACAAAATGAGCTCAGAACATGTATGTGGAGCCCAGACCTAATATGAGTAGATTCCCTTAATTACTTTAGAAATTAAGGTTAATTTACCATCTAGTAAGGGAAGTAATATTGAAAAATAGACCCAAATTTGGAAATGACTTAAGGTAGGTCGATGTATGCATAGTTAATTCCAAAAAAGGGGAGGTTTTAAATCAGAATGAGAAGTTCTTTACAGGCCGGAAAGATGAAAAGGCAGAAGCGCAATATAGAAAAGCATACGGATATCAGAGTATAATAGCTTGATGAAATTAAGTAAAAATTCTTTTGGGTTCAATCGCGGAGATACTAAAACATAAATGAAATGATTAAACCAAAGTTTTTTCTACCTTGGCCAATCAAAATCGAGAACAACTGTATTGGGATTTTCCCCTACTTAAACAAGATGGGTCTACACAATGACAGCAAGGAAATGAGTGAGCTATCAATCCAATATGACTCAGTTTTTAGCAAGCCGCACCAGACTGAGATCGAAGATCAAAATGAATTTTTTATGAGAGAGCCACAAATTTGATAACCCCAAGCCTACCCATGTTTTCCTGACGCCAAATGACTTCGAAAAGGCATAAATGAATTTCCCCGCACTCTGCCCCAGGGCCAGACTCATGGAATCTGTTTTCATAAAGAACTGCAAGAACCCCTTCACGACCCTTTTTCCTCTATGGAGGGGGGCATGGACACGGGGGTCGTCCCTCTTTTACTAAAAACAACGACATAGCCCCACCCCAAAAAAGGGGGCAGTAAAGAAACAGCAAGAACTACAGCCCAATAGCACAAACACCCCTTCAAAAAAATCTTTGAAAGGGCCCAAAAGAAGCAAGATCACCACCCATCTAGAAACCCATCATTACACAACCAGGGAAACATGGGTTTAGAACAGGTCGCCCCCTGTCTGTCTCAATACTGGATCACTACGACAAGGGCCTAAAATCACTAGAAGACAAAAAGAAAGCAGATGTAATATATACGATTTGCAAAAACCTTCGACAAGTGTGACAGGCGTAATAGCGCACAAAAACGCGCTAAAGGGAAAAACAGGAAAAATTGGTGATGGGGTCTATAATTTCCTCACAACAGAAAAAAGAGAGTAGTCGTCAACAGAGTAAAGTCCGGGCGCTAGGGGGAAAAAATCTGTTCCCCCAAAAAACACATAATAGCTCCCCTCTTGTTCTCTCCTAATCCCACATAGACAAGGTGTCGCCACAGCCCGTGTCTTCCTTCAGATGACACCCGAACTGCATGACAGTGTCTTCCATTGCAGACACGCAAGGCCCAGGCGGACATCACCCCAAAAAAATTTTAGTGGCTGCAGAAAACAATAGAAGTTTTAACGATGAGAAATTTTAATTACTCAGATATGGGAAAATAGGAAATTTAAAACTTCTCAGAGTACAAAAAAATTTGGCCCCCAAAATAGAGCGAAAAAACCAAGTCAAAAACTGGGGTGATTATGTCGGGGGATCTCACCTTCAAGGCCATACATTGATCAAACGCATCTCTAGAAAAAAATACGGATGGATAATGAGAACCTTTAAAAACTAGGGAGGCCAAACCCCTGTGACACTCTTTAGGTCACTTGTTCTATTTGGGTGAATATTGCTGCACTCTAACGCACCTTTCAAGGCAGGTGAAAATTGCCGACCCGAAAAGTACAAAAACTTTCACGGGGGCATAACGGAGATAAAACACCTCAATTACTGGGAGCGTTTAGGGTTTTAAAACCTGTATTCCCTGGAACCAGGAGGGAGGGTACATATTATTACACCCGGAAAATCCTAGAGGGGGCTAGTAGAACTTGCACACGAAAAAACACTCATACGAAAGGCAAAAAACTTGGCAGACGATGCACCCTCCCCCCCAAGAAAAGCAGGGGGTCACTAGCACGTTAAAAGACCATACAATAAGTTAGGGGAGAGAGGGTTTAACGCCCCCAGCCACATAAGGGGGGGTTTCCAAAAGACCCCTGCGTCTTCAAGCTGGATGGACAAGCCCTTTTATTCCTGATCAGCCCGGGGTGTGGCTCGTACGTTGGTTTTCGTGCAGCCAGCAGCAACAGCCGGGTTGATCAGGCGCTGATCCCCCAGGAGGCCCGGTCCAGCCGGGCCGGGGGGGCGTTGACCCCAAAACTCTTCCGGGGTAAACTCCAGGTAAATTCATTTCAGGCTATCTCCCCAACCACAAAACCCAGGTTGCAAGATTGTGAGGGGGGTCCCGTGGTTAATAGTGACCAGGCTCTAGCCTAAAAAGATGGTTTTGGCAATTGCAGGGGTTTGTGGGTCCCACTCTCCTGCTCCCCTTGTTTCCCCCTTTCTAGAGCTGGTTAAGCACGGCTGCTATCTTGGGCTTCTTTTCTGCCTTGCTCCCGTGGAGTGAAAACTAATTATCACTGACATATAACATATTGCTGTTCTAAATTTTGGTGAAGGAAAAATTAAAGTCAAAATTTTTCTGCTGTGTTTATTTTGCCCCCTTTACACCCAGGATAACAGGCCATTTGGATTCCGGGTTGTAATTGGGTGCCTGCCCCGAGAGTGGGTGGACTTAGGAAAGGGTTGGTTTTGGGTAAGTCGTGCGGAAACATTGGCAGCTTGCGGGCGGCATTGCATTAGCTTTGCCTCCCTTTTACAAAACTTTGCGTGTCACTTAGTTATGTCAGCCTTGCTATTGTGTGATCGTTCAACAGCTCGCTACTAGCTTGTTCGTTGCTAAATTTCGCTCGGAAAATTTTTCTAGAACAGTGTACGCTGGCATTGCTTTAAAAATTTTTCCCTGTCAGTTGTTACTACCCTTTTTCGGGTGGAGAATTTTGCAGTCGGTTTGTTGTATGGTATTCTGCAATCGTACTGTGCATAGCAAAGCGTGTTTGCAAATTAAGTAAAACTTTGGGGTATTCTGCAATCGTATGTGCATACGAATAACTTTGCCCCTAGCGAGTCGCGTCTGGTGTCGGAAATATTTGCACTCCATCTCTAAAATTAATATTAAACTTTCACATTTGTCCTCCCAAGGTCCTAGTCCTTTAAGGAGGGACTATCTGAAAAGCAAGCAACAATTAATGAGCTTCTACAGTCATTTCCTAAAATTTTTTTTTTTGGATGTGCCCCAAAAATGTACGTTAGGTTATCTGATTGGTGTGGGAAACTCTAAAAACCAATTAAACTCTCTCCTTCAGAGCTAATCCCGAAAAGCAAAGGTTTTTGTAGCAGGAAGTGAATTTTGTTAAGCATGGTTTAGTGGAGGAGTCTCTAGCCATGGGCCTTTACCGTGCATCCTTTGAGAAGGCTGATGGAGGGTTTCGTATGTGTAAGACTACCGTAAGGTGAATGAGGTCACAATTACAGATCTTTCCCTCTTCTCGTTGGATGAGAATTGATTTGTGGGTAAGGCATTTTGTGTCCAAGTTGATCTCCTTAAAGGTTACTATCGGGTACCTTGACGGAAAAGGGGAAGGAAAACTTGCCTTTTTAATTCCAGGGGGTCATTTCAATAGTGATACGTACCCGAGTCAGTAATAAAAAAAGCCAGGTTCTAGGATCCCATGGGAGAAAAAGTGTTATGCTTAGATTCCACTCACATGAAAGGAAAAAAGACTTAATTATTGCATCTATTAAAGTAAAGAAAGAGGTATACATAAAAGAGTGTCTTACCAAAAAACGTCAGAACCTCCTGTATAGAGTCAGAAAACTTAAGCGGGAGAATAATGACACAATACACCAATGCTTCACACGGGATGGGAAAATTCTTGTTAGGAAAACAAATGTAGGTCAACTGTACACAATCACGAACGAGAATGATCTATCATGATTTCTCAGGGATACTAATCTTACAGAGAATAACTAAACAATGTCCAGCTTAAAAGCCTACGTAGTGTAGTGTATGTTTTGCTCCATTATTGTTCAAATTTCATTGTACAATCTCTTAGTAATTAAATAATCAACTACCTCATTTTGTGATTTTACTAGTAAGCATAAGTCACCTTATGTAATTTTCTTATTTACTATTGTTTGCTTAAACATATTTTTTTTTTAAATACTATCAATTGATATTACTTACTAAAATTAATAATTATCATTTTTACTATAATTTCAATTTACTCTCAACATTTTTGACATTTAATAACCATTACTTGTCTAATTACCTTATCTGTTTTAATACCACATTTACTATCTTAGAGTACTCTTAATTACCTTGTACTGCCATATAACCTCTAGTATAACTACCAGTGCAATATTGAATGAAATAAACATTACTTTTTCACTTTTTTTGTAATCATTATTACTTACTAAAATTTTATTAAACACCATATTTACTACCAGTCAATTTTACTTTTGTACATTAAACATTATCTTATACTTCCCATAACATTTTGTTGCCAAATTTTCAAGTTTGTATATTCAACTCCAACCTTTATATTATCCTTTGTACCTGTGTACCTGTGTACCTGTGTACCTGTGTACCTGTGTACCTGTGTACCTGTGTACCTGCATACCTGTGTACCTGTGTACCTGTCTATCATCTTACTATCATATTATAACCATTGTTATTTTTTACTATTATTCTTTTGGTACTTTAATTGTGAATTTTATTTTGTCAATTAAATCTAGTTATACTCTTGATCTTGTCAACAACCTATACCAGACTCTAGTGCAATTACAAGTACCATTTCAATTTGTATTTTTATATTATAAGTTTATATTGTAAGTCCTACTCTAAGATTGTTTTCATATCTTAGTGACTATATTGTGTGTGCAATTAGTGTATATTTCAATTATTTATTGTTCAAGGCCCCTTTAAAACTATCTTTTGCTAACTAGTACCAATACCTCATATTTTTTTTTTTTCTACTTTTTTTTATTCTTTTGCTACCTTAACTTGTATATTTTATTTTGGGTCAATTTAAATCTAGTTATACTCTAATTCTTGTAAACAACTTATATAACCACCTTATTTTGCAATTACAATTGAGAGTCTTGTGCCTTTTTATATTATTAGTTTAAACTCAGTTGTACTATAGTCAATACCAAATTCATTATATTAGACCATAGTGCAATTACTAGTGGAGACTGGTGCTATTTTTAATTTGCATTTTAATTTTATTAGATTAAATCTATTTTGTACTATAGCTCATTCTAGCTCAAATATAGACTCCACAAAAGTCATTATATTAGACTTAGTGCAATTACAAGTGAGAGTCTTGTTCTATTTTAAATTTGTATTTTTATATTACTAGTTTATCCCTAGTTGTACTTTAGTTCTTTCCCAGCACAACACTAGACAACATCAACTTAAATTATGTGTAGTAGTGACTACTCTATATGATCAAAATACTCTAGCTATATACTTGTCCAAGCTTCCCACCACTACAGAATCAGTACTAGAACTCAAAAACATAACTCAGGATATAAATAACCATAATTTAAAACTAGAAGATGATTGATCACGTTGACCCTGATCTAAACCTTCCATAATCTGACACACCAATCAAAACCTATTGGAAAGTAACTGCCTTTATTACACAGCATCACAAGCCAGCACTATCCTAAACAATGCTAAAAGGTCTATCAGTACTTAACTACAACATCAGGTCCTTAAGCAAACACTATGATGACCTCCTGGCACTCCTTGAATCATAAAGACACCTTCTCCTGCATTATTCTTACTGAGACCTGGCTTAAGCAGGACACAATAGATATCTCCCTCTACCAGGATACACAGCAATTCACAACTGCAGGCCAAACCCAAGTTGGGGGTGGTTATGCAATCTATTACTCTAACCAATTATCTTGTATTAGACCACTTGGCTTTAGTGATGAATATGGGGAATACATTTTTGCTAATTTTACTGTAAAAAACCTTAAGACACCTATAACAATCGGTGCCATTTACTGGATACCTCACACAAACATCCCAAATTTCAGTGAGAAATTAAAGTCACTAATAAAAAACAGACAAATGAATAAGCACCACCTTCTCTTAGCTGGAGACTTCAACATCAACCTTGGCTTACTAGTGATCAGCCTGTAACTGATTTCATCAACAATATGAACAAACACCTTCTCATACCAACAATAACTAAACCAAACCAGGCCACTGAGACAAGTGCAACCAAAATTTGACCACATATGGCCCAAATATACTAGTCCCCCTTAAATCAGGGATAATAAACAGATAGCACTACAGACCACTACCCTACCTTCCTCCGGGACAAACATTAATAAACCACAACTTAAATACAACAAAGTCTCATTTAGACTCCATGACGAGGCCTCAATAAGGAAGTTCACAGCTGACCTATAGATTGTTGACGGGCCCTACAGAATTCTCCGAGGCCAATGGTATTGATGACTGGACAGACATTTTTCATAACAAATTACTTAGACTATACAACAAACATTGTCCTATAAAACGAAACAGATCACAAAGAACGGCTTGGTTGCCAATGGCTAACCAGCACCATTCTAAAAATCCATTGACAAGAAACACCACTATGAAAAGCATATAGACAGGGTTAATACACAAAGATATTCTTAACACTATTTCATAGTTCTCACCAAGTAATAAAGAAAGCCAAACAACTAACTACTCTGTGATTCACAGACACTAGGGGGATTAAAAAGACCTGGAAAACACTCTCTCAGATTCAGGAACCCACAAAACTGAAAAAAAACAGAATATTGTCCTAAACTAAACTAATGAAACACCATACATCCACTGACACAGCTACAAGATAAACGCTTTTTCACCATGGATCTATCTCCCCCAATAAAATCCCACATACTAAGCCCATGCCGGGATACTTAGATGGAATTTCCAATCTTCTATCTTGCACAATGAGCCTCAGAAGTCACGAGATTTAAAGTCACTTAAAAAAACTCAGGGAATCTGTCTAATGTCCCACATTCTGCTCAAGGAGCGGCCCATATCCTTTCACATGCTATTCATTACTTTCTAACAAGTCCTAGAAACTAGCCCCTTTCCCCGAAACTATCAAGAGGGCAAGGGTTACACCAAAAACATGAAGGTGGTGACCCTACAGACTTAAAAAACTATAGGCCAATATCAAAACTTACCATTTGCTATCCAAAATCTTTGAGAAACTCGTGCACAGGAGACTTTATTCATTTATAACAGCCACAAAACATACTCAACCCCTGCCAATTTGGATTTAGGAAAAATAAAAGCACTAATGATGCAATCTTAAAAATGCTAGATCTGCTTTACACAGCATTGGAAAATAAGGGAATATCCACTAGGAATTTTTATTGACCTAAGAAAAGCTTTTGATACAGTAGACCACGACAAACCTACTCCACAAACTTGACCCTTATGGTATAAGAGGCCATGCCTTGCTTATTTCAAATCTTACCTTACTAATAGGTACAGTATGTTCCCATTAAAGACCAGCACAACAACACGGCCACTTTATACTGGAGTTCCGCAGGGAATTTTCCTTGGTCCCCTGCTCTTCCTCAAATACATCAATGTCTTCCAAACATATCCCAACACCTGAAACCCATTCTCTTTGCTGACGACACGACTTATGTCATCTCTCACCCTAATCTTGCCACCCTCAACACATTGTTTTAAAGAGGAGCTGATCAAAATATCGACTTGGATGACAGCCAATAAACTTACGCTTAACACTGACAAAACCTACTATATTTAGTTTGGTAGCAGAGCAGGAGTTGCGCAAATTAACATTAGATCGACAACACTCTAATTTTCCCGACATTATGAGGGCAAATTCCTAGGCTATACCCTTGACCAACAACCTGAATTTCAGCACCCATATCCAACAAACCAAAAAAGTATCCAAAACAGTTGGGATCCTCTCCAAGATTACGATGCTACATGCCGCAAAATTGCCATCTCACACTATACCACTCACTTATTTATCCATACCTCACCTATGCTATTTGTGCTTGGGGATCAACTACAGCAACACACCTAAAACCAATAATAACCCAACAAAAAGCTGCAGTAAGAATAATCACTAAATCCCATCCCTGGCAACACCCCCCCCCACCCTTCATAGATCTAAACTTACTCCCTGTTCAGTACATCCACACTTACTACTGTGCAATCTACATCTACAGGACCTTAAACTCCAATATCAACCTTTACCTAAAACGCTTTGTTGATAGTTGTGACAGAACCCACAGGCATAACACCCAGACACAAACATCTCTACGACATTCCCCATGTCCGATTAAACCTTTACAAAAAAATTTAATGTATGTCAAAGGCCCTAAAATCTGGAACACCCTACCTGAGAACTCTAGAACTGCAGACACATTCATCACCTTCAAAACTACCATTAGAAAACATCTTATCTCCTGATAAACCCCATCAACTAACTACACGAATACCACCTGGTGGTTCACACTTACACTCACCCATTTGACCATAAACAGAAATATTAATCTCAATCTTAAAATAATGAATCCTATGATACTCCACTACTGAAACTATGTACTGGTGCCAAAAAAAAGCATTCACATTGCTAAACTCACTAACTAGTATTTAGTCACTTAGCCATAATACAACTTACCTCATAATTTGTAATTTTTAAAATAAAGAATTAAACTAAGTCTGCCCGAAATGCCTAGCTATGCTAGGCGTTCTAGTGGTACACTCTGTAATCATTATTTACTATATGTAAACCACACAACAACCAAATTCTGTAAATTTAACGTTGTAATCTTCATAGAGAATAAACTTTGAATTTGAATTTGAATTGAATACACAGTTACCCCCTTCGGAATGAAAAACTCCCCCTCTTCATTCCAGAAACTTATCCATCAGGCTATTAAAGGACTTGAAAGCACGGCAGCGTACCTAGATGATATTTTTGTGGTGTCTGATACTTGGGGTCAACACCTACTTAGACTTAAGGGTCTTTTTGAGACTTTAAGAATTCCCCTTTAACAGTTAATTTATCTAAGTCTTCCTTTGGCCAGGCCACTGTCACTTTTCTAGGCCATGAAGTAGGTAGTGGTAAAGTTGCACCTAAACTTGCTAGAGATCTTGCTATTAAAGATTATCAGTTCCTCATGAGAGGAAATTTTCTTCAACGTTTCCTAGGCATGATAGGATTTTACTGAAGATTCTGTAAAAATTTCTCAGTTTTTGTAGCTCCTCTTTCCTCTCTTACCAGTCACAAAGTTCCCTTTAATTGGACCCCAGATTGTCAAACTTCTTTTAACAAAGCAAAAAGAATATTGTGTACTGCACCCATTCTCTTGTCTCCAGACTTCTCCAAACCTTTTTCATTACAGGTGATGCTTGTGAGTCCTGGGGGGTTTGGGGGAGTACTAATTACAAAAGAGGAAGAGGAGTTGTAGCCTGTAGCATACTTTTCAGCCAAGTTCCAGCCACATCAGAGGGCTTACCTACCATTGAAAAAGAAGTCCTCGCGCTGGGGACTGGGTTTGGAACATTTCGATGTTTATGTGGGCCAGACATCGCAGGTGGTCACAGTCTACAGTGATCACAATCCCCTAGTATATCTCCAAGCCATGAAGAACCACAACACAAGGGTCATGCGCTGGATGCTAAGACTGCAACCATACTCACTCAGAATTAAATATATTGCCGGCAAGAAAATTTTGTTGCCGGAGTCTTTATCTTGAGTCTAATATTTTATTTATTTAGGTAAGGATGTTATATTATTTGTGGTAGCCCCTTTTCATGCTCTTTTTTTTTATCCTCTGGTGTGGGTTTTTTTTTTAGTGAGAGGATGTGGGCTACCGTCCACCTGTATCTTGGACCTATGCTAGCCTGACTGACTGCTGTCTCACTCTGAGTTTAGGGTTTGGCTTTTTGTCATGAGAAAAGCTGAGCTCTATCTAAGAGTTGGATTGTGGAGAGGAAAGGCCCTCCCATTATTTTGTGCCATTGGGGGCACAGTTACCACTGGGGGGTGGCAGCCTAATCTGAGCCTTCTCGGGTGGGGGTGTTGCATGCAAAGAGACGTAACCTTTATTCGGCGCATGTACACACCCTCATTTACAGGCTATCTCCCCCAAACAAGCGAACCAGGTTGCTAAGAGTTGATGATGGGGCCCCGTCGTTCAACTAGTGACCCGGTTCTAGCCAATAAGAAGATGGTTTGGAAATCGCAGAGGTTATGTGGGTACCACTCTCCTGTCTGCCCTTGTCATTCCCATTCCAGAGCTGGTTGAAGCACGGTCTGTATCTTGTGGCTTCTATTTCTGCCTTGCTTACCGTGGAGTGCACTATACTTATCATGTACATAGTATACATATTGATGTTCTAAATTTGGTGAAGGATAATATAAGTCTAAACTTTTTCTGCTGGGGTTTATTTTGCTCCTATTACACCCGGGATAACAGGCCATTTTGGGAAACCTAGGTTGTAATATGGGTAAACCTGTCCGAGAGCTGGAGCTGGACTTAGAGAAACGGTTGAGCTTAGGATGAAGCTAGTAGCAGGAACATTGTGCAGCTTTCAGCTGGCATTGCATTAGCTTTGCCTATGCTTTACAAACTTTTTCGTGTCACTTACTGTTATGGTCAGCCTTGCTATTGTGTGATCGTTCAACAGCTCGCTACTAGCTGGTTCCGTGTGCTGGCTTCGCTACGGTCAATCTTCTAGAAAAGTGTAGCTGTCTGGCATTGCTTTAAAATTTTGCATGTCAGTTGTTACTAGGGCCCGTTCGGTGTGGAGAATTTTTGCAGTCGGCTTTGCTTGTATGCGTATTCTGCAATCGTACTGTGCATAGCTAAGCGTGTTCTGCAAATTAAACGTTTTTACTTTGGGGTATTCTGCAATCGTACTGTGCATAGCGAATAACTTATGCCCCCTAGACGAGCAGACGTCTTTTGTCGGCCTATACTTTGCATAACCCTACCTAAATTTTTCCCTACAGCGTTGTTGGAAAATTTCTCGTTCACATGGCATTAAATACAAAAGCACTCTCACAGCTGCCAGTTAGGCCTGAGTGGTTGAGGGGAGAGGATGTGTGTGTGTAGAGGGAAGTCCAGGGCCCTTTTATATCGAACTGCTTATCTCACCCGACTGATAACTCATCATGCAACAAATATGTTGGAGCGCAGCTGAATTGCTGCTGGGGAAATCTTATGTGTGAACTGTGAAATAGTGATATACCTCTAGCGCCTGGAACCAATCTTGGGCGGAAAACATTATATACTGAGTCAAAAAAGGGGAATTAGTGTGCACTACCTAGCAGAGTTTACTGCCAGAGGGGAATCATAGGCCTGTGCCCGTGTGGAAAAAAATAATAATAATTGGAACTTTTCGTGTCAGAGGAAAGAAAGTCTCCCTGATAACATTGGGGTATACATAGTGTATAGTGTATACTACAGTGGCTCCCTAGTATATTGATGATAAAGGCTAAAGTGTCATTTGAAAACAGGTGAATTTGTAAATGAAGTGAAAGCCTAAAAGAGGCAGGTGCCAAATCCCCAAAGAAATTTTACCACAGGTCAGCTGTTTTTAAAACCCTTCCCTGGTTTGTAGTGTACTCCCCAAAAAATCTATTTGGATACCAGTGAAAGCAGAATACGGGTTTGTAGTAGCAACAAAACCAGTTTTATAAGGGTACTTATGAGTGGAGTGATTTTTCATTAGTTTCTTTTTCTTGAAATCGGACGTTACTGTGAATTTCATTTTAACCTGTAGTTACCAGCGGCCCGAAATATCCCACAACGAGAAGCAATTATTACTACAAAAAAAAGCGCCTTCCCCCCAAAAATTTGCCCCAAATTTCAACTTTTTGTGATAATATAGCATTTTTTGGTGGTGGAGGGGAAAAAAAAAAAAATAAAAAAGCCAAAAATACAGCGATTGTTTAAAAAAAGGGGTTGAGGTCGACCGTTCGTCATTGTAGGAGCTGCCAGTAAACAAGGCTTTCAACACGCAAGTTAACTTTTGTATCAGTCAAATAAATATTTCTCGGGATGAAAAATTTTCCCCATAGATCCTTCATGTTTTTAGCTAAAATCACCGCCCAGTATTTTTTTAAATAATTTGACCCTCTGATCAGAGAGATCGCTGGCCCCAAAACCCCTTGACTGGTCCAAAACCCCCGGGACTGGTTTCAAACAGTTTCTTTTGCCAATAAAGCGGGCCTGTAAATGGATGGGGGGGTGGGCGCCCTTATAAAACAAACTTTAAAAAATCAGGAACGTGGACGGAAAAGCTTCCAATATACAAAAAGAGTTAGAAACAGAAATAAAAAATAGAAAGGAGCTTCATTTAAGGTTATTAATATAATATTCAAGAGGTTGTTTAGTAGAATTGCAGTAAATCAACCATTCAAATCTTTTATAAAGCGGGTTTTAGCCCTGTGGTCAGTCAAACAAACGGGTTTTCCACATGGAAAAAATTGTTTTTTTGGGTGGAAATTGGTGTCTGCTCCTTTTTTCCCCTGGATTTTTCCCGGGGGAAAATTCCCGGGGGGTCAACCCCCCGGGCCGGCCCCGTCTGAGACCGGGCCCCTCCTGGGGGATGAGCCTAAATCAACCAGGCTTTGCTGCTGGCTGCCCCAAAAACCAAACAAAAGACCCACACCCCCGGGGCTGACCCAAAAACTCACTTTGGGTGCTTGCCCAGGGGCCAGTTGAAGACTGCCAGGGGTCTGTTGGTAACCCCCCTTATGTGTGCTGGGGGGCCCAGTTAACAGTCTGGGCCCCCCCTGACACTTATTGTAGGGGTCTTTAACGTCTAGTGACACCCTGCTTTTCTTTTGGGGGGATGGGCATCGTCTGCCAATCTTTTGTTTTTCGTAGGGGGTTTTTTCGTGTGCAGTTCGGTATTTAGCCCCCTTTGGTTTTCCGGGTGTATATAATCATTATCTCTCCCTCCTGGTTCCAGGGAAAAAGGGTTTGGAAAACCTCAAGGTCCCCAAAAATTTGAGGTGTTTTATCTCCGTTATGCCCCGCCGTAAAATTTCTCTGTAAATTTTCTGGGTCGGCAATTTCACCCTGCCTTAAAAGGTGCGTTAGTGGGGGCCGCAATTTTCCACCCCTAAAAAGGAACAAGGACCTAAGAGTGTCATCATGGGCTTGGCCCCCCCTATTTTTTGAAGGTTCTCATTATCCACCCGTCATTTTTCTAGCAGATGCTTGTACAATGTTTGGTCCCTTTAAGGTGGATCCTCCCATGATCACTTTCCCCCGGGCTTTGAGTTTGGGGTTTCGGCCCCTATTTTGTGGCCAGAATTTGTTTTTTACTTTTGATGAAGATTTTAAATTTTCCCCATGGTTTTCCCAAACTGAGTAAATTTAAAAATTTTTCATCGTTGAAACTTTATATTGTTTTCCCGCAGACCACTGAAAGATTTGGTTGATGTCTGCCTGGAGCTTTGCAGTGTCTGCAATGGAAGACACTGTCATGGGAGATTCGGGTGTATCTGCAAAGGAGACACGGTGCTGTGGCTGACCCCTTTTCTATGTTTGGATATAAGGATGAAAGGAAAAAAGATGGGAGCGGTAAATGTGCCTTGTGGAAAAGAGCTTTTCAAAAAGTAGGGTGCCCCGGGCTTTACTCTGTTGGGCGATACCCCTCTGTGTTCCCGTTAGTGAGGGGAAAATTTTAGAAACCATCGACCGACTTTTCCCTGTTATTCCTTTAGCACGCATTTTGTGCGCTAAATTTTGCCATGGTCACACTTGTCCCTTGGCTTTTGCAAAGTTGAAAATATTACATCTGCATTCTTTTTTTTCCCCTAGTGATTTAGGACCTTGTTTTAAATGGTCCAATAGTTTTTACAGACAGGAGAGGACCCGTTCTAAACCCCTGTTGCCCCGGGTTGTGTAACTGGGGGGTTTCTAGATGCGTGGTGATCTTGCTTCTTAGGACCCTTTTAAAAAAATTTTTATGATATG
>NC_069399.1:33703158-33740525 GCF_026875155.1 Cherax quadricarinatus
TACGGGGTTTTACAAAAAATTTGGGGAAAAAAAACAAAAGTTGATGAATGGGGATGTAACAGCAAGGGAAAAAAAAATTTAATGGGCAACACACAAAAAAAAAAAAATGCAGGGCTGGAGATACGTAGACCTGAGTAGTTGTAGACCAATGTGAGTGCGAGTGCGTATACGGCGTGAGGGTGAACTAAAATGGCTTGGGGCTAGAAAATGGGCCCCCACCTGGTTTGGGGTGAACTTTTGGGAAGAAACTGGGAAGAACCAACAACACTGACGGGAGATGGACGTATTTGGGGTAGCAGAAAAGGGCGTAGGGGAGTGTAGGAGCAGGAGAAGGGTCTGGGGGGTGTTTAACCCTTGATTTTCCGACGTATAAATAGTCTTCGGCCAATGTTTCTGACGTATTTTACCCCAAAAATTCAGCGGCTTCAAATCGCGCGCCAAAGGCCGGGTAGGCCTCCGGGAGAGAATGGGTTCGGTGGTCGGTGTGACCTGTGAAAAAAATTTGGGGCTAGGGTATTGTGGGAACCCCTGTTGTCAGTCCATTTTCACCTCCCCCTTGGGTAGAAGTTCCCCATTGGGCGGATTGGAGGTTTTTTTTCCCCAAGTGTAGCTCTAACACCCGATGAAAATGTCGGGTGACAGTGAATTCAAGGGTTTTAAAGTGATGTTCCCAAAAAAAAGTCCCCCAGGAAAAAGTAAATAGTGACAAAAACCCAGATGACCACAACCTTCGACCTCGGGTTTGCTGTCCCGGCTTGTAATTCATTCGCCTGTACCGGGACAAAGAGGAAACTTTTGGTCGGTACAACACCCTGATGATAGCAGTGATAGTGTTTTGATAGTGATAGTGATTTCAGGTCATTAAAAAGCAGTTCTAGGACAGTGAGAGTAAAATTCCCCAGTAAAGGGCCCGTATGTCGACGTAGCATGGGGTCTGGTTTGTGTTTCTATTTTGTTCCAAGGGGAAGGAGAAATTTGGGGGGCACACCCGTCCCCAACCCCACGACCTGAGTGAAGATGCGATTTGTAACGTTGGGTATGAATGGTGCAGTGGGGAGGGGAGTGGTGGTGATAGTGAGGGTGGCAGGGCCCCATGGGCACCACACCGGGCCCGCTATAGCCACGCGGTGACTCAGCGAAAAAACCGCCTCCCCCTCCCCAAAACCCTGCCCAAACCTGCACCCCCAAAACCTCCCCCAAAACCCAGGGTACAATACGACCCCCCCAGAGAGCATTGGGATTGGCAGGACGGTGACGAGTTTTTTCCCCCAGTCCCCATACTTTATGAAAACAAAGTGGAATAAAAGATCTTGTCCATTTGGGAACAATGCCGGGAAAACTGGACTGCTTTGAGTTATTCTTCGTGCCCCGAGGAAAATCATTGTCAGGGAAACCAACACAACTGTGAATACAATGGCAAATACAATTCTTCCCCAAAATCACGGCTACACAAGTGGAAGGAGACAACTGTGGAGGATGTACTTTTTTTTGCCAAAAATTAATGCTTATGCCACATGTGTTAAGCCACTGTCCCAATACTGGACAACAGATCCCCTGATTTAAAAATCCAGGTTTTAGTGCATTATAGGTGTCAATCTTTTCCCTGTACTGTTGCGATGTTACACTTTTCAGAAAAAAAGGCCCTGACAGAAGGACAGGTTTTTAAAAGATAAGAAATGTGTTTATGTCCCTAAAACAAAGTGCTGATGTATTTTTATCCTTCAGGAAGCTTGTTATTGATGAGTCCTTGATTTTTTTAAAAGGGAAGTCTCTTTCAACAATAATACCAAGCAAGGGAAAAAGTTTGGTTTTAAAGTATTTGTACTGGTGATTGCAGAAGTGGGGCTTGTTTAGATATTATTGTGTACATGGCTAATATTGAGGTACCATGAAGTTATTGGGATCTTGGTGTGTGGTTCGAACAATGATGGAACCCTATTTGGGTAAGGGGCTATGTTATTTTCTGATAATGGTAACAAAACCCTTATCAGTGTTTTTTGCGAGGAACTTTACAGAGTGTGTGGACAGGCGTGGTAATCGCAAACATAGCCAAGGTTCGACGTGGCACTCGCAGAGGGGAGGGCAAGCCTTTGCTGCCCTGACATCATGGCATTTTTGGTGGTGACAAAAAGTGATGTTTACATTGTTGACATCAGTTCCACAAACGAAATGGGACCCCCGTGGCAGGGACAAAGGAGGGCCCAAGAAACCCCTTCTAAAGCGCAGCTGTCATGGGCTCAACCTCAATATGCGCTTTTGTGGACAAATGTGGGCATCAGATTGGGTTTGCAGACTGGTACGCAAGGTTTTTTTGTGGTATTAAATTTTTTTCCCTCTTGTTGTTTTCTATGCAAATGCTTATAAAAAATACGTTGAAGCCAAAAAAACACCAAAAAAAATTGTGAAATTTTTTCCCGTCAGTAAACAGAAAAAAATTGCAAAGTACAAAGGAGAACTCCCGCAATGACCAGCGGGCCCAGACGTCATCTCGTTTGAGGCCTGGTGATCATTCCCCATACAACGCCTCCTACTACTGCCCAAAAAAAATGTCAGAAGAGGTGTTTGTATGTAGCTACCAAAAACGCCCACAAACACGCGAGGGGCACTCGTTTTTTGTGTGAGGAGGTGAAGTGCCCCCCTGCATTACCCCTGTTTCAAAGAGTTCCACAAAACGCAGCGTTCTGGGAAAGTGTTAGTGATGTAAAATGTATTTATTTATGGAACAATGTAAAAAAATTTTTTTGTATTGTTGTTTGTGAAACAAAATGTATAAAAACTATATGATAAAAGTTTGTTTTGTTATTGTGTTGTAAATAAGGTGTATATTTGAACAATGCCCCTTACATTTGGGCTCCAAAGGCCCAAAAAGTTACCCGGAAAAGAAAAATATTGAAAAATGCAAGAAAATTTGAATGAGAGTAAAAAAAAGAATACGGGTGGGCGGCAGTCGCCGCTGTTGCCATACGCAGTGATTTCTGCAAAACTTTTGGGGTTATTCTGGTAAGACTGTGGGAAAATTTTTTTTTTGGGTTAAAAAAACTAGTAAAAAAAATTTCCCAACATTTTTAAGAAAAAAAAAATTTTTTTTTTTTGAATATTTGGGAATAGAATGAAGTTTCAGAGAGGGCCCCGAAACAGTCAAAAGGGTTAAGGGCGGTAGAGGGGTGATGAGGGAAAATGATGTAAGGCGGAGATGACGCCGTGAGCCTATGTCCAGTTTTGTGGGGGAAAAAATTTGGACGAAGACCAAATTTAGGCCCGTAAGGCACTGGGGTAATAAAATCTTTAGGCCAGCGGGCTTTTGGGTGCGTGGGGTGTGTTTTACTGGGGTCGCGATGGTGTTGACGGGCGCGACCTTCCACTGAGTAGGTCCAATGCCATTGACTCCGCTGTCAACGTTTTATTTCTTTCTGTTAACAGTGGTTTTTGTGCCGATGAAGTAGCATAGGGAGCAAAGTACGGGTGGACTAGTTATGTTTAATGGATAGGGGTGAGTACAAAAGGCAGGTGAGGAGGGGACTGCAAGCCCGTCCCTGGAGGGGGGCATTGTGCCTATCAAATCGGTCAACCTAGGAGTGAGGCCCAATGGTCAGCCCCCCTGACCCGGGTGTCAGCATAGTTGCTGGGTGCGTTTTTTTTTTTTTAAAATATTAAAAAATTTTTTTTGGTGGTATTTAATAATTTTTGAAAAGGGGGGGGGTATTAGGTAAATTTTGAAAGGGCCCCCGGGGCCACCCTTTCCCCCGGGGAAAAAATTTAAAAACCCTTTTTTAATTATTGGGGCCCAAGGGGGCTGGGAAAGCGCTAAAAAATTTTTAGGGGGGGGCGGGGTTTTTTAAAAGGTTTAACCCCGGGGAAAATTTAAACTTTTTTAAAAAAATTTTTTTTTAAAAAATTTCCAAAAAAATTTTTTGGGGGCCCCCCCTTTAATGTTTAAAGGGTTTTTTAAGGGGGAAAAAAAAATAGCCTTTTTTTTTAAAAATAAAAAAAGGGTACTGGCCTAAAGGAGGGAAAAAGAAAATGGGGGGGGTTTTCCCCGGGGGTTTTTGGGGCCCCCGGGGGTTTACCTCCCCTTTAACCCCCCAAAAATTTTTCCCGGTTAGCCCGGGGAAATTTTCCCGGGGGGTTTTGGAAAAAGGGTGGGGTTTTGGGGTTTAAGGGAAAAAAGGGTTAACAAAGTGAAACCCCCCAAGCCAGGATTGCCCCCTGGTCCCCCTTTTCCCAACCTGGGGGAAAGGCCTTTTCCCCCAAATTTTTAAAAGGGGTTTTAAAAAGGAAAAAATTTTTTTTTTTAAACTAATTTAAACAAAAAAAAAAAAAAGGGGGGGGGGGGCCCCCAAAAAAAACCCCTGGGGAAAAAAAAAGGGGGCCCCCAAAAAAAAAAAATTTCCTCTCACCCCATTTTTAATTTTTTTAAAAGGGGGGCCCACATAATAAACTTTTTTGGGGGAGATGGGGGTTTATCCCGATAAAAAAACCCCCCCCCCCCAAAAAAAGGAAGGGGGTTTTAAAGGGGGAAAAAGGCGGAAGGCCCAAAAATAAAGCCTCCTTTTCCCAAAAACCCCCCCCCCAAAAAAACCCCCAAAAAACCCCAAAAAAAAGGGTTTTAAAAGGGGTTGGGAAAGGGTTGGGGAAAAAACCCTTTTTTTTAAAAATAAATGGGAAAAAAAGGCTTTTAAAAAGGGGAAAAATTTAAAAATTAAATTTTAAAAACCTGAAAATTTTCATTTTTTGGGGGGGAAAAAATTTTTTAAAAAAAAACCAAAGCTAGGGGGGGGAAAAAAATTTTTTTCCAGGGGGGGAAAAGGGACAAAGTTTGGAAAAAAGGGAAAAAGATTTTTTTTAAAAAAAACCAAAAACCAATTTAAAGGGGCCCCAAAAAAAACTTTATTTTTGGGGTTTTCAAATTTTTAGGGTTTGGTTTTTCGGGGAAAGGGTTTTTCATCAAAAAAACTTTTTGAAAATTAAAAAAAGGGAAATTCCCCGGGGGTTTTCCTTTTTTTTTGGGAAATTTGAAAAATTATTCCCAAAAAATTTTTTAAAGGGAAAAAGGGGGAAAAATCGGTTTTACTTTCCAACCCTTTAAAAAATTTTTGGGGTTTTTAGAGGGAAACTAACAAAATAAAAAGGAAAAACCTCCTCCCCAAAAAGAAAAACCCCCAAAAAAAAAAAAAGGGGGTTTTTTTCAATTAAATCTTTTTAACAAAATTTAAAACCCCCAAAAATATTTTGGGGGAAAAAGAAATTTTCCTGTTTTAAAATTTGGAAAAAAAGGGGTTTTAAAAAAAATTTTCGAAAAGGGAAAAGGGGGGGGTTTTAGATTTTTTGTTTACTGAAATCCTTATAGGGTTAATTTTAATTTTTTTAAAAAATTTTTTAAAGGGGGGGAAAAAATTTTTAAACCCCCTTTTTCAAAACCCCCCTAAAAAAACCCCAATGGGATTTTCCCGAAACTTTTTTTTGGGGAAAACCCCCCAAAAAATGAAAAAATTTCTTTTTTTTTAAAAGGGGAAAAAACCCACAAAAGGGGGGGTTTTGGGGTTTGATTTTTTTTAAACACAAATTTTGGCCAAATTAAAAATTGGGTTTTTAAAAAAAAGCCCAAAAATTTCCCCTTTTTAAAATTTAAAAAATAAAGAAATTTGGAAAGAAAATTTAAAATTTTTAGGGGGGGCCCCCCCCCTTCTTAAAAAAAAATTTTTTTAAAAACCTTTTTTTAAAAAAAGGGTTTGATTTTTAAAAAAAATTTTTTTTTTTAAATCCCAAAAAAATTTGAATTTTTTTTTAAAAGGTATTAAAATTTTTGGGCCCCCCTAGGCCCAAAAAAGGGAAATAAAAACGGTTTGATTTTATTTTCCCAAAAAATTAAAAAAAGGCCAACGGGGACCCCCCTTTAGGGTGGCCCCAATTTTTCCTTTCCCCCTTTTTAAAACCCCCTTAAATTTTTCCAAAAAACCCCGGTTTTTTCCCCTTTTTAAAATCCCCCTTAAAGAAAAGGTATTAAATTCAAATTTTTTTTTTAAAAATTTTTTTTGGGGGGCTTTAAAGGGTTTTTTTAAAAAAATTTTTTTTAAAAATTTCCCCTTTTTTCTAAAACTTTGCGGAAAAAATAAACTTTATTTTGGGGGTTTTGGTTTTTAAAACAAAAAAAGGTTTTAGTCCCCTTTTTTAATATAAACCCGGTTGTTCCCCCCTTTTTTTTTGGGGATTTCCCAGGGGCAAAACAAAAATTTAAACTAAAAAATTTTCTTTTTTTTTAAAAAAAGGGGGGAAAAAAGGGGCCCTTTTTTTAAAAAAAAAAAAAAAAAGGGGCCCCTTTTCTTTTTTGGAAAACCCTTTTTTAAATTTTTTCCCCCCAAAAATCAAAAAAAAAAATTTTAAAATTGGGGGGAAAGGGGAAAAAAAAAAAGGGGCCCCAAAAACCCCCCAAAATTTTCGGGGTTAAAAATTTTTAAAAAAAAAGGAAAAAAGAAAAGGGGAAAAAAAAGGAAAAAAAAGTTTTCCCCCCCCCTTTATAAAAAAGGGGATTTCCCCCCCCCTTTGGCCCTTGGATGGCGTCAATTTTCAAGGGCCTGTGGAAAAACCCTAAAAGGGTTTCAGGGGCCGAAAAGAGTTTACTGACTCTTACCCATAGGGCAAAACAGAGAAATAAACTATAGAGAATCACAATTCGCCTAGACGAAAAGTCCCACAGGGTCAGGTTAAAGGGCCCATCATTTTTGACATTGCAAATTTGACGATGAAGGAATAGGCCTAAGTGTTTTCCTTTCGGGATGATGTGAATTGTGAAAGAATTAAACGGTTGGATTGAGGCAGATGAAAGAGACTTGGCAGGCTGAAAAAGGGAAGAAACTACTTCTCAATTCAACCTCCAAATGCAAAGTCGAAGTAGGGGAGGGCAGAAATTACCGACAGATTAAGGGCTAGGTGGACAAAGATACAGACCTCATAGGAGAAAGACCTTGGGGTTTGAAATAAACGACATGCACCGGGGGACAACATCAACCAAATTTTAACTGCTCAGCAAATGGGCGCCTGGCAAACGGCAAGAATAGCGTTCTGATACCTTAATAAGGTTTCGTCAAGAAAACCCCACCTGTTAAGGCCCCCTACGGAGATGCCGGGCATGGGAAACGGGCTTTACTCCCAAACTTCGGCGCAGTACACACTCTCATTTACAGGCATCTCCCAACCAGCGAACCAGGTTGCTAAGAGTTGATGTTTGGGGTCCCTTCGTTCAACTATGACCGGCTCACCCAAAAAGAAGATGGTTTTGGCAATTGCAGGGTTATGTGGGTACCCTCTCCTGTCTGCCCTTGCATTCCCATTTTAGAGCTGGTAAAAGCACGGTCTGCTATCTTGTGGCATCTATTTCTCCCTTGCTCACGGTGGATTTGCACTATATTATCACTGTACAGTATACATATTGCTGTTCAAAAAATTGGTGAAGGTTATATAGCTAAACTTTCTGCTGTGTTTTTTTGCTCCTTTTACACCCGGGATAACAGCCAAATTTGGTTTTCCTGGGTTGTAATTGGGTTAGCCTGTCCGAGAGCTGGAGCTGGACTTAGAGAAACGGGTTTAGCTTAGGGTGAAGCTCGTAGCGGAACATTGTGCAGCTTGCTGTCTGGCATTGCATTAGCTTTGCCTACGCTTTACAAACTTTGCGTGTCACTTACTGTTATGGTCAGCCCTTTCTATTGTGTGATCGTTCAACAGCTCGCTACTAGCTTGTTCAGTGTGCTCACTTCGCTACGGTCAATCTTCTGAACAGTGTGCTGTCTGGCATTGCTTTACAAATTTTGATGTCAGTTGTTACACCCTGTTCGGTGTGGAGAATTTTGCAGTCGGCTTTGCTTGTTGCGTATTCTGCAATCGTTTCTGTGCATAGCTAAGCGTGTTCTGCAAATTAACGTGTTTCGTTGGGGGATTCTGCAATGTACTGTGCATAGCGAATAACTTATGCCACCTAGACGAGTCAGACGTCTGGTGTCGGCATATACTTTGCACCCCCATCTCTGAATTTTAAAATTAAACTTTTACATTCTGTCCTCCTCAAGGATCTAGTCCTTTAATGGAGGGACTATCTGAAATGCAAGCAACGAATTTAACTGAGCTTCTACAGTCATATCCTAATATTTTTTTTTTTGGAATGTGCCGAAAAAAATGTACGTTAGGTTATCATGATGTGGATGTGGGAAACTCTAAACCAATTAAACTCTCTCCTTCAGAGCTAATCCTGAAAAGCAAAGGTTACGTCAGCAGGAAGTAGAATTTTTGTTAAAGCATGGTTTAGTGGAGGAGTCATCTAGTCCATGGGCTTCACCGTGCATCCTTTTGAAGAGGCTGATGGAGGTTTCGATGTGTACAGACTACCGTAAGGTGAATGAGGTCACAATTACAGATGCTTACCCTCTTCCTCGTCTGGATGACGTAATTGACTTTGTGGGTAAGGCTACTTTTGTGTCCAAGTTAGATCTCCTTAAAGGTTACTATCGGGTACCTTTGACGGATAAGGCGAAGGAAATCTCTGCCTTTGTAATTCCAGGAGGTCATTATCAAACGTGATTCAGTACAGAGTCAGTAATAAAAGAAGCCAGGTTACTAGGATCCCATGGTAGAAAAAGTGTTATGCTTAGATTCCACTCACATGAAAGGAAAAAAGACTTAATTATTGCATCTATTAAAGTAAAGAAAGAGGTATACATAAAAGAGTGTCTTACCAAAAAACGTCAGAACCCCCTGTATAGAGTCAGAAAAATTAAGGGGAGAATAATTGACACAATACACCAATGCTTCACACGGATGGGAAAATTCTTGTTAGGAAAACAAATGTAGGTCAACTGTACACAATCACGAACGAGAATGATCTATCATTTATTTCTCAGGGATACTAATCTTACAGAGAATACTAAACAATGTCCAGCTTAAAAGCCTACGTAGTGTAGTGTATGTTTTGCTCCATTATTGTTCAAATTTCATTGTACAATCTCTTAGTAATTAAATAATCAATACCTCATTTTGTGATTTTCTAGTAAGCATAAGTTTACCTTATGTAATTTTCTTATTTACTATTGTTTGCTTAAACATATTTTTTTTTTAAATACTATCAATTGATATTACTTACTAAAATTAATAATTATCATTTTTACTATAATTTCAATTTACTCTCAACATTTTTGACATTTAATAACCATTACTTGTCTATTACCTTTATCTGTTTTAATACCACATTTACTATCTTAGGTACTCTTAATTACCTTGTACTGGGCCCTTAAAACCCCTAGTATAACTACCAGTGCAATATTGAATGAAATAAACATTACTTTTTCACTTTTTTTGTAATCATTATTACTTTTCTAAAATTTTATTTAAACACCATATTTAATACCAGTCAATTTTATTTTGTACATTAAACATTATTTTATACTTCCCATAACATTTTGTTGCCAAATTTTCAAGTTTGTATATTCAACTCCAACCTTTATATTATCCTTTGACCTGTGTACCTGTGTTTACCTGTGTACCTGTGTACCTGTGTACTGGTACCTGTGTCCCGCATACCTGTGTACCTTTTTACCGTCATCATCTTACTATCATATTAACCATTGTTATTTTTTACTATTATTCTTTTGGTACTTTAATTGTGAAATTTTTTTTGTCAATTAAAAATTTGTTATACTCTTGATCTTGTCAACAACCTATACCAGACTCTAGTGCAATTACAAGTACCATTTCATTTGTATTTTTATATTATAAGTTTATATTGTAAGTCCTACTCTAAGATTGTTTTCATATCTTAGTGACTATATTGTGTGTGCAATTAGTGTATTATTTCAAATTTTTTTATTGTTCAAGGCCCTTAACTAAACTTTTGCTAACTAGTACCAAAATACCCCATATATTTTTTTTCTACTTTTTTTTATTCTTTTGCTACCTTAACTTGTATATTTTATCTTGTCAATTTAAATCTAGTTTTTACTCTAATTCTTGTAAACAACTTATATAAAAACCTTAGTGCATTACAATTGAGGTCTTGTGCCTTTTTTTTATATTATTAGATTAAACTCAGTTGTACTATAGTCAATACCCAAATCATTATATTAGACCATAGTGCAATTATAGTGAGAGACTGGTGCTATTTTTAATTTGCATTTTTTATTATTAGATTAAATCTAGTTGTACTATAGCTCATTCTAGTCAAAATATAGACTCCACAAAAGTCATTATATTAGACCTTAGTGCAATTACAAGTGAGAGTCTTGTTCTATTTTAAATTTGTATTTTTATATTACTAGTTTATACCAAGTTGTACTTTAGTTCATTCCAGCACAACACATAGACAACATCAACTTCATTTTGTGTAGTAGTGACTATACTCTATATGATCAAAATTTCTCTAGCTATATACTTGTCCAAGCTTCCCACCACTACAGATATCAGTACTAGAACTCAACACATAATCAGGATATAAATAACCATTAAATTTTAAAAACTAGAAGATGATTGATACGTTGACCCTGATCTAAACCTCCATAATTTTGACACCAATCAAAACCTATTGGAAAATAACTGCTTTTTTACACAGCATCCAAGCCAGCACTATCCTAAACAATGCTAAAAGTCTATCAGTACTTAACTACAACATCAGGTCCTTAAGCAACACTATGATGACCTCCTGGCACTCCTTGAATCACCCAAAGACACCCTTCTCCTGCATTATTCTTACTGAGACTGGCTTAAGCAGGACACAATAGATATCTACCCTCTACCAGGATACACAGCCAAATTTACAACTGCAGGCCAAACCAAAGGGGTTTGGGGGGGGTATTGCAATCTATTACTCTAACCAATTATCTTGTATTAGCACCACTTGCTTTAGTGATGAATATGGGGAATACATTTTTGCTAATTTTACTGTAAAAACCTTAAAAACACCTATAACAATCGGTGCATTTATGGGGTACCTCACACAAACATCCCAAATTTCAGGAGAAATTAAGGGCACTAATAAAAAACAGACAAATGAATAAGCACCACCTTCTCTTAGCTGGAGACTTCAACATCAACCTTGGCTTACTAGATGATCAGCCTGTAAAAATGATTTCATCAACAATATGAACAACACACTTCTCATACCAACAATAACAAACCAACCAGGTCACTGAGACAAGTGCAACCATAATAGACCACATATGGACCAATTTTACTAGTCCCCTTAAATCGGGATAAACACAGATAGCACTACAGACCACTACCCTACCTTCTCCTGACAAACATTAATAAACCACCACTTAAATACAACAAAGTCTCATTTAGACTCCATGACGAGGGCCCAATAAGGAAGTTCACAGTGACCCAGAGATTGTTGATGGCCTACAGAATTCTCCGAGGCCAATGGTATTGATGACTGGACAGACATTTTTCATAACAAATTACTTAGACTATACAACAAACATTGTCCTTAAAAACGAAAAAGATCACAAACAAACGGCTTGGTTGCCAATGGCTAACCAGCACCATTCTGAAATCCATTGACAAGAAACACCAATATGAAAAGCAATATAGACAGGGCTTAATACACAAAAATATTTTTAACACTATTCATCAGTTCTCACCAAAGTAATAAAGAAAGCCAAACAACTATACTACTCTAGTAGATTCACAATACACTGAGGGAGATATAAAAAGACCTGGAAAACACTCTTCAGATTCTAGGAATCACAAACTGAAAAAAAACAAGAATTTTGTCCTAATAAACCTAATGAAAACACCACTAACATCCCATTGACACAGCTAACAAGAAAACGACTTCTTTTCAAACCATTTGGATCTTAATCTCGCCAATAAAATCCACATACTAATGCCCATGCCGGGGACTACCTAGATGGGAATTTCCCAAATTTTCTATCTTGCACCAACTGAGCCCTCAGAAGTCACCGAGATTATTTAGAGTCACTTAAAAACAATCAGGAAACTGTCTAATGTCCCACCTTACTGCTCAAGCGAGCGGCCCATATCCTTTCACATGCTATTTCTTACTTTCTAACAAGTTTACTAGAAATAGCACCTTCCCGAAATACTCAAAGATGCAAGGGTTACCAATACATGAAGGTGGGACCCCACAGAACCCTTAAACAAACTATAGGCCAATTCAAACTTACCATTGCTATCCAAAATCTTTTGAGAAACTCTGACAGGAGACTTTATTCATTTATAACAGCACAAAAACTACTAACCCCTGCCAATTTGGATTTAGGAAAAATAAAAGCACTAATGATGCCAATCAAAAAAATGCTAGATTGCTTTTAACAGCATTGGAAAATAGGAAAAAATTATCCACTAGGAATTTTTATTGACCTAAGAAAAGCTTTGTACAGTTAGACCACGGACATCCCACTCACAAACTTGACATTATGGTATAAGAGGCCATGCGCTTGCTTATTTAAATCTTACCTTATAATAAGGTAATCAGTTATGTTCCTTAAAGAACACAGCATCAAAAAAACACGGCAAATTGATTACTGGAGTTCCGCAGGGAAGTGTCCTTGGTCCCTGGCTCTTTCCCCAAATAATCCAATGATCTTCCAAAACATATCCCAAACCGAAACCCTTCTCTTTGTGACGACAACGATTATGTATTTTACCTTATCTTGCCACCTCAACACCATGTTACGAGGAAACTGATCAAAACATCGACTTGGATGACAGCAAATAAACTTACGCTTAACACTGACAAAACCTAATATAAATTTTGTTTGGTTGAAGAGCAGGGTGCGCAATTAACATTAAGATCGACAACACTTCTAATTACCGGATATAATGAGGGCAATTCAGGCTTACCTTGACACCAACCCGAATTTCAGCACCCATATCCAACACCCTACCAAAAAAGTATCCAAAACAGTTGGGATCCTTCCAAGATACGATGCTACATTTCCGCAAAATGCCATTTCACACTTACCACTCACTTATTTATCCATACCTCACCTATGCTATTTGTGCTTGGGGAAACTAAAGCAAACAACCTAAAGCAATAATAAAACCCCAAAAAAAAGCTTGCAGTAAGAATAATCACTAAATCCCATCCTGGCAAACCCCCCCCCACCTTCATAGATCTAAACTTACTCCTGTTCAGTACTCCACATTACTACTGTGCAATTCATTTAAGGACTTAAACTCCAATATCAAACCTTGACCTAAAACGCTTTGTGTTAGTGTGGGAAGAACCCACAGGCATAACACCAGACACAAACATTTTAGACAAATTCCCATGTCGATTTATCCTTTACAAAATTCAATGTATGTCAAAAAGGCCCTAAATCTGGAACTCCCTACTGAGAATCTAGAACTGCAGACACTTATCACTTCAAAACTACCATTAGAAAACATCTTATCTCCCTGAAAACCCCATCAACTAAACTAAGAATACACCTGGTGGTCACACTTACACTCACCCATTTGACCATAAAAAGAAATATTAATCTCAAATTTTAAATAATGAATCCTATGATACTCCAATACTGAAACTATGTACTGTGCCAAAACAAAAGCATTCACATTGCTAAACTCACTAACTAGTATTTAGTCACTTAGCCATAATACAACTTACCTCATAATTTGTAATATTTTTAAAATAAAGAATTAAACTAAGTCTGCCCGAAATGCCTAGCTATGCTAGGCGTTCTAGTGGTACACTCTGTAATCATTATTTAACTATATGTAAACCACACAACAACCAAATTCTGTAAATTTAACATTGTAATCTTCATAGAGAATAAACTTTGAATTTGAATTTGAATTGAATACACAGTTACCCCCTTCGGAATGAAAAACTCCCCCTCTTCATTCCAGAAACTTATCCATCAGGCTATTAAAGGACTTGAAAGCACGGCAGCGTACCTAGATGATATTGTTGTGGTGTCTGATACTTGGGATCAACACCTACTTAGACTTAAGGCTCTTTTTGAGACTTTAAGAATTCCCATTTAACAGTTAATTTATCTAAGTCTTCCTTTGGCCAGGCCACTGTCACTTTTCTAGGCCATGAAGTAGGTAGTGGTAAAGTTGCACCTAAACTTGCTAAAGATCTTGCTATTAAAGATTATCCAGTTCCTCATGATAGGAAATCTCTTCAACGTTTCCTAGGCATGATAGGATTTTACTGAAGATTCTGTAAAAATTTCTCAGATATTGTAGCTCCTCTTACCTCTCTTACCAGTCACAAAGTTCCCTTTAATTGGACCCCAGATTGTCAAACTTCTTTTAACAAAGCAAAAAGAATATTGTGTACTGCACCCATTCTCTTGTCTCCAGACTTCTCCAAACCTTTTTCATTACAGGTTGATGCTTGTGAGTCTGGGGTTGGGGCAGTACTATTACAAAACGAGAATGAGGAGTTGTAGCCTGTAGCATACTTTTCAGCCAAGTTCCAGCCACATCAGAGGGCTTACTCTACCATTGAAAAAGAAGTCCTCGCGCTGGTACTGGCTTTGGAACATTTCGATGTTTATGTGGGCCAGACATCGCAGGTGGTCACAGTCTACAGTGATCACAATCCTCTAGTATATCTCCAAGCCATGAAGAACCACAACACAAGGCTCATGCGCTGGATGCTAAGACTGCAACCATACTCACTCAGAATTAAATATATTGCCGGCAAAGAAAATGTGTTGCCGGAGTCTTTATCTAGAGTCTAATATTTTTATTTATTTAGGTAAGGATGTTATATTATTTGTGGTAGCCCCTTTTCATGCTCTTTTTTTTTTATCCCCTGGTGTGGGGTTTTTTTTTAGTGAGAGGATGTGGGCTACCGTCCACCTGTATCTTGGACCTATGCTAGCCTGACTGACTGCTGTCTCACTCTGAGTTTAGGGTTTGGCTTTTTGTCATGAGAAAAGCTGAGCTCTATCTAAGAGTTGGATGTGGAGAGGAAAGGCGGGTCCCATTATTTTGTGCCATGGCGGCACGGTTACCACTGGGAGGTGGCAGCCTAATCCTGAGCCTTCTCGGGGTGGGGGTGTTGCATGCAAAGAGTACGTAACCTTTATTCGGCGCATGTACACACCCTCATTTACAGGCTATCTCCCCCAACCAGCGAACCAGGTTGCTAAGAGTTGATGATGGGGCCCCGTCGTTCAACTAGTGACCAGGTTCTAGCCAATAAGAAGATGGTTTGGAAATCGCAGAGGTTATGTGGGTACCACTCTCCTGTCTGCCCTTGTCATTCCCATTCCAGAGCTGGTTGAAGCACGGTCTGCTATCTTGTGGCTTCTATTTCTGCCTTGCTTACCGTGGAGTGCACTATACTTATCACTGTACATAGTATACATATTGATGTTCTAAATTGGTGAAGGATAATATAAGTCTAAACTTTTTCTGCTGTGTTTATTTTGCTCCTATTACACCCGGGATAACAGGCCATTTGGAATCCTAGGTTGTAATATGGGTAGCCTGTCCGAGAGCTGGAGCTGGACTTAGAGAAACGGTTGAGCTTAGGATGAAGCTAGTAGCAGGAACATTGTGCAGCTTGCTGTCTGGCATTGCATTAGCTTTGCCTACGCTTTACAAACTTTGCGTGTCACTTACTGTTATGGTCAGCCTTGCTATTGTGTGATCGTTCAACAGCTCGCTACTAGCTGGTTCCGTGTGCTGGCTTCGCTACGGTCAATCTTCTAGAAACAGTGTAGCTGTCTGGCATTGCTTTACAAATTTTGCATGTCAGTTGTTACTAGCCTGTTCGGTGTGGAGAATTTTGCAGTCGGCTTTGCTTGTATGCGTATTCTGCAATCGTACTGTGCATAGCTAAGCGTGTTCTGCAAATTAACGTGTTACTTTGGGGTATTCTGCAATCGTACTGTGCATAGCGAATAACTTATGCCACCTAGACGAGTCAGACGTCTTGTGTCGGCCTATACTTTGCATAACCTACCTAAATTGTCCCTACAGCGTTGTTGGAAAATTTCTCGTTCCACTGGCATTAAATACAAACGCACTCTCACAGCTGCCAGTTAGGCCTGAGTGGTTGAGGGGAGAGGATGTGTGTGTGTAGAGGGAAGTCCTAGGCCTTCTATATCAGAACTGCTTATCTCACCCGACTGATAACTCATCATGCAACAAATATCGTTGGAGCGCAGCTGAATTGCTGCTGGAACTCTTATGTGTGAACTGTGACTAGTGATATACCTCTAGCGCCTGGAACCAATCTTGGGCGGAAAACATTATATACTGAGTCAAAAAAGGAGAATTAGTGTGCACTACCTAGCAGAGTTTACTGCCAGAGGGGAATCATAGGCCTGTGTCCCGTGTGGAAAAAAATAATAATAATTGAACTTTTCGTGTCAGAGGAAAGAAAGTCTCCCTGATAACATTGAGTATACATAGTGTATAGTGTATACTACAGTGGCTCCCTAGTATATTGATGATAAAGGCTAAAGTGTCATTTGAAAACAGGTGAATTTGTAAATGAAGTGATAAGCCTATAGAGGCAGGTGCCAGAAGTCGCCAGAAACTTACCAAGGTCAGCTGTTTTTAATAATCTTCTGGCTTGCTAGTGTACTCGCATATAATCTAGTGATACCAGTGAATAGCAGAATACAGGTTGTAGTAGCAACTAACCAGTATTATAATGGTTACTTAGTGGAGTGGAGTGACTTTCATTCGTTTCTTTTTCTTGAAATACGCGACGTTACTGCGAATTTCATATAAACTGTAGTTACCAGCCGTCGCAATATACACAACGAGAAGCAATTATACTACAGAAAAAGCGTACTTCCTCAAACTTTGCAACCAGTCAACTATAGTGATAATATAGCACTTTCTTGTGGTGGAGACGGAAAAAAAAATAGAAAGCCAGATACAGCGATGATAAACAAGGGTGAGGTCGACGTTCGTCATTGTAGGAGCTGCCAGATATCACCGGCTCTTCACCACGCAAGTTTTCCTTTTGAATCAGTCAAATCACATATTACGGGTAGATAATTTCCAGTAGATCCTTATGTGTTAGCTCCACATCACCGAACCAGTATGTTTTAATAAGTGACCCTCTGATCAGCGCAGATTGTGGTCCGAACCCTTGACTGGTCGAACCCTTGACTGGTCCGAACCCGGACTGGTTTCAAACAGTTTCGCTTGGACAATAAGCAGCCTGTAAACGGATTGGGGTTGTAGGCTCCCTTATACACACAAACATTAAAAATTCAGGAACGTGACGGTAGTGTCCAATATACCCAAAAAGAGTTAGAAACAGAAATACCAAATAGCTTGAGCTTCATTTAAGGTTATTCCTTAATATTCAAGAGGTTGCTAGTAGAATTGCAGTACCTCAACCTTCAAATCATTCTGAAGCTGTGTGTAGTCTGTGGTCAGTCAAAACAACGGGCTTCCACATGGATAAATTGTCCATTTTTGTGGAAATTGTGTCACGCTCCTTGTGCAGATCTCCCAGAACTAGGCTACAAGCAGTATTAAACAGAGAAGTGTTTTTTGGGTATGCCCAAAGCGGAAAAATCTGGGGACTAAATCACAAGGGTATTAAAAGAGGACAAATCAAAGCTGCTTTCATAACAAAAAAACAAAACCTGGAGCTTTCAACCACAGATGGGAACATAAAAAGTCTGGGCTGAATGGTACTCCCCTTGATACTGGCCCTGTAGTCACAAATCTGTAAGGCAGGAGGTGATGTCCTGGTAGTCAGTAAACTGTGGGGCTGATATGCTGACCTGGGAGACAGTAAAAAAAAATGGTGAAGCTGGAGGTGCTGTCTGGGAGACAGAAATGGTGGAAGCTGGCGATACTGTTCCTGGGAGACAGAAAATGGTGTGACGCTGGGATTTTGTCAGGTAGTCGGGACTTATACGCAAGGAAGGAATACATATAAATGACCTCATAGGGGACCAGGAGCCATAGTAGGAGAAACAAGTGTAAGTCAAAAGCGTTAAGATAAAACCATATTGCAAAACTAGATACCCAGGAAATAGCAAACAGAGGAACTCCAATAGCAATAGTGCGGATTAAATTACCAAAAACAACTGGTGGGAGCTCCATTGTTGGTGCTTGTAGGAGGATAGATGTACGACATGGGGAAACATGCACCACCAGGGAATACAGTCACAGAAACCCAAGGCACGCGGAACCAAGCCTGTGCCCATTACTATGCACATGGTTTCTGTGGATGGGAAATCTGCGAAAATCAGATGGGACATGCAACTATGACCACCTAGAAAATGCCATGCATTGCCAACAGGAAAATGCAAACTCCCTTCCTGTAGCTTTTTTCACCCTGGAAATGTGTACCTCTTCCAGTACAGGAAAATGATGTGCTATCAACTTAAATTGCCAGGCATTACCATCTAAATTGGACACACGATACAAAACTCCAGGCCATGGGAAAACCTGGGTGGATACAGACCACCTCAGATGGAAGAGCGTTTTTTTAGTGCCAGGCAGGAAAAAAAAACTGGCAGGAAATGGCAGAAATTCGTTCACCCAACAATCAAGTCATTCTGGCGAATGGAACCACAGGTCGATGGCCTCATCCAAACAAAGTTACAGATACTAATGCCGAAAAAAAAATCCCCAGTACCAACAATACCACAGTCCGATCAACTTCTTCTTTGCACTATACGGGTCTCTAAAGCCAAGCACCAACAACATAAAATTCCTTGTCATCCGTGACCTGCTTGCAGAGGCAAAGGCGATGTTCGCGCTTTCAACTGAGACCCACATAAAGGGATCCCTTGACAAACGATATGGATCCCAGGTTACAACTATACAGATGAGACAGATGTGAACAGGCCAAAGGATGGGGGGGGTTGGCCTGAGACATTGCAGCGTCTCTTGTATGCACAGAACGGCTTAATGCCTCAAATTGATGTACTGGAAGTTTTAGCAGTAAAGGTCGAGAACCTAAACCCTGTCATTGTGGTAGTCTAAAAGCCTCCAGATGCAACATCGCCCCAGCAATTCAGGAACTGCTGTTAAAATGACCACTCGTGGAAATTCTTCCAGCTCCTGCACCCAACATCTTGCTCCTGGGGACTTCAAACTTAGGCACCCTAAAATTGAGGAATTATAGCAAATAATATGTGAGTATAACACAGGAGGCAGCTCTGATGAAAACTACACTCACACGAGGCTTAATCTCTGCACAAAATTCAATTTAAACCAGCAAATAAGAGCCTACTAGACTGGAGATTACACTAGACCTCATCTTCACTATACAATGAGGATTGCTAAGAACTGACACATATCAAAACATATACTCAGATCACAACATAATTGAGGTTCAGCATGTAGGCGTGGAGCCCCAGCCGCCAAAATGAAATGTCCGAGGGAGCATTCACCAAATTCAACTTCAATAACAAAACATAATGTGGGACCAAGTAAAACCAGTCTAACCGCTATAAGTGGAAGATATCCAAGCCCCACAGCCCCAAACTTATGCTAGAACCAGATTAACGCCGGTGGCACTCGATGTATGCCACAAGGCTTATTCCCTCAAGACAAAGGAGGACGTAAGCTGTAAAATAGAAAGAGAAGGCGCTCCCTTTACAGGCGGAAGAAAGAAAAGAATCACAGAGCGGCTCTAAAAGAGGTCAATATATCTGAAATGCGCAGGGAGACACTGGTCAGAGAAATAGCAAGCATCGACACTTAAGCTAAAGAATCCTTTAGGAGTCAGGAATCGCGGAAGAACCTAAAAGCATAAAGAATCGAAGAAACCCAAAGTATTATTCTCCTATGCCAACTCAAATCGAGAATAAACGTCCAGTATTGGGCCCCTACTTAACACAAGAGGGGTCCTAACAGATGACAGCAAGGACATGAAGTGAGCTACTCAAGTCCCAAATATGACTCCGTTTTTTAGCAGCCGCTAACAGACTGAGAGTCGAAGCTCAAAACCGAAATTTTTTATAAGCGAGCCACCAATATTTGATTAACAAAGCTTCCGATGTTATCCTGACGCCCAATGACTTCGAACAGGCGATCTAAAGACATGCATGACTCTGCCCCCGGGCCAGACTCATGGAACTCTGTGTTCATCAAGTACTGCAGGAGCCCCTTCCCGGCCTTTTCCATCCTATGGAGAGGGCGGCATGACACGGGGGTGGTTCGTCCCTCATTACTAAAAACAAACAGACATAGCCCAACTCCACAAAGGAGGGCAGTTTAAAGAAACAGCAAAGACCTCCAGGACCAATAGCACTAACATTCCCATATCATAAAAATCTTTGATAAGGGTCCTAATAAGCAGATCCCCATACCCATCTAGAAACCCAACAGTTACACAACCAGGGCAACATGGGTTTTAGAACAGGTCGCTCCTGTCTGTCTCAATACTGGATCACTACAACAAGGTCCTAAATGCACTAGACGGACAAAAAAGAATGAGATGTCTATATACAGACTTTGCCAAAAGCCTTCGACAAGTGTGCCATGGCGTACTAGCACACAAAATGCGCGCTAAAGGAATAACAGGAAAAGTCGGTCGATGGCTCTATTAATTTCCCTCACTAACAGAAACCCAGAGGAGTAGGTCGTCAACAGAGTAAAGTCCGAGGCAAGCTACGTGTGAAAAGCTCTGTTCCACAATGCACAGTAACTGCTCCCATCTTGTTTTCCTCAGCCTATATCCGGACATAGACAAGGATGGCAGCCACAGCACCGTGTCTTCCTTTTGCAGATGACACCCGAATTGCATGCCAGTGTCTTCCATTGCAGACACTGCAAGGCTCCAGGCGGACATCAACCACAATCATTCAGAGGGCTGCAGAAAACAATATGAAGTTCACCGATGAGAAATTTCACATTACTAGATATGGTAAACATGAGGAAAATTAAATCTTCATCAGCGTACAAAACAATTTCTGGCACAAATAGAGGAAACACACGTCTTCAACCCAAACGACTGGGCGGTGATTATTTCGGTGGATCTCACCTTCAAGGACCATAACATTGTATCAATCGCATCTGCTTAGAGGAAAACCTGACAGGCGGTAATGAGACACTTCAAAACTAGGGCGGCCAAGCCCAGATGACACTCTTCACGTCACTTGTTCTATCTAGGCAGGAATTTCTGCACTCTACCAGGCACCTTTCCACGGGCCAGGTGAAAATTGCCGACCTCGCAAAGTACAGAGAACTTTCACGGTGTACGCAAATCCG
The DNA here is from genome assembly GCF_026875155.1 of Cherax quadricarinatus. Classification (NCBI taxonomy): domain Eukaryota; kingdom Metazoa; phylum Arthropoda; class Malacostraca; order Decapoda; family Parastacidae; genus Cherax; species Cherax quadricarinatus. The sequence continues at coordinate 33,724,324 of NC_069399.1, forward strand.
GAGATAAAAACACCTCACTTACTGGGAGCGCTTGCGGTTTTCTCAACCTGTATTCCATGTGAACGAGGAGGGAGAGATCATGAAAAAAATTTTTATATACACCTGGAAAATCTAGTAGGGACTAGTACCGAACTTGCACACGAAAATCACTCATCGAAAGCAAACTGCACGTGGCAGACGATGGGCACCATTCCCCCCAATGAAAAGCAGGGTGTCACTAGCCCGTTAAGAGACATACATAAGTGTCAGGGGCCGAGATGTTCAACTGCCTCCCAGCACACCAAGGCGGGATTTACCAACAGACCCCTTGGCCGTCTTCAGCTGTGCACTGGACAAGCACCTAAAGTCAGTTCCTGCTTCAGCCGGGCCTGTGGTCGTCCGATGGTTTGCGTGCAGGCCAGCCAGCAAACAGGCCTGGTTGATCAGGCGCTGATCCACAGGAGGCTGGTCAAGAGACCGGGCCGGGGGGCGTGACCCCGAAACTCTCTCCAGGTAAAGCTCAAGGTAACAATTCCCAGACACCGTGTGCTGCAGTGTAAGCTGCTGAGTGTTGTTTGGGTACATACCGAGTAGTGCCCTATTGGTAACTCTCGAGCCGCTGTGGCCGCGTGCATGACCTTGAAATCGCACTGCGACCCGCAGGCCACTACCACACATTGCTGTGTCTAGCGAGGTGAATATCCCTTCTTGTCCCTTCTATTAACCGGTACCTTTAGCCATCGCCAGTGTGTGAAAACTCCTGTCAGCTATGAGTAAAGCTGAGGGTGTTTTGACGTAGATGGATGGTTTGAAGGCCAGTTTGAAATCATATTTGTAGGAAAACCGGCTCGGAAAAAAGAACGAGGCTTCCAGCGAAAGCTTGCTGAAAGCAATACAGTGGGCCGCCACACCTCCCAAAGCGTCAGGTTTAGATTTCTGACAACCCTGATCAAGAGACCAAGGTTTAACTGGTTTTTCCGAAGTAGTGTACACACTCATGAGGAAAAACGAGCAGTTTGTCGCGACGTATGAGGATAAATACGTCTGATGTGCCTACTGAGTCAGCATTTATAGACAACCTTTCACTCACGAATATGCCAACATCAAATCTCCGAGCTGCCCCACCAAGGGGCACTAAAGTGCTTATTGTCATCTACAACGTAAACAAGCACTTGAATCTTCAATATCTGGCGTTCAGAGCATGTTGCAAGCCCTCCGTGACTTATCCAACGGTCTGATATTGGCTGAGTGGACTGGCCAGGGGACCTTGCCATGTATAATTCATCCCGTGCAGCCTCAACAGACGCTATTACATTGCATTGTCCCAGACTCCTCAACGTCCCGATGTTTTTTATAAGTGTCAACGCTGGGGCCACATTGCCAGGAAATGCCCATCTAAGTCACACTGGTGTGCAGTGTGTTTGCAATGGCTCTCCCTCTGAACGTGTGATTGCTATGATCAAACCAGCAAACAGCCTGTTGCTAAACAATGTATCAATTGTTAGACCTCAGGAGTCACAGCAGCCATGCTGACTGCAGTGTGGAGGGCTGATCGCATCGCAGCCACCGCAACTTCACCTGTACCCCTCATATGGCCCCCCAGGATACCAGGTACCTCGGGTCCTGAATACTGGTCATGCCTGCCTCAGACAATGGGGTTGAGCCCCTCACCTGGGGAGCACCGTCACAAACCTCCATCACTCGGCTGTCAATACCAGCTCTAGCTGAGTCAGCTGGACAGTCCAGCCAAATAGCTCAGCTGACAGGGGACTTCACGCGTCTCCAGATGTTCCAATCTAGCTCCTGTGGTATACAACCTGCTGTCGCGCATAAAAATTATGGAAACACAACTGTTTCTCCTGCAAACAACAACTTGACACAAACCCAAGGAAAAGATGCGAGAGTGTACCAGTAACAAGCTTTGTCACAGTTTTGGTGAAAGCAAGTATAAGGCTGCTGACCAAGGTTAGGTGGTGGTGTTCTTAATCCCAGTATGCGCATGTAATACTTGTGGTGCTAACTGTAGTGAGCATCATAACGAAGCGCTATGGTGGTCAAGGATGTTAGTACTAGTGATGACCGTAATATACGTGGTGGTGACAGAGTGTGCTGAGGGCTATGGTGTTATAATGTAGTAATAGTGATGAGCATAATTTAGTGGTGTGTGAAGGAGTGTGAGGGACGGTGGTGTCTATACGTTAGTAATAGTGATGAGCATAATTTAAGTGTGGTGAAGAGTGTGATGAAGGTGTTGGTGTCTATATGGTATTAATAGTGATGAGCATTTTTTTTTTTAAAACATTTAAACGTGTGGTGACGAGTGTGATGGGAAGCGGTGTGTCTATACGTTAGTAATAGTAGATGACATAATCATAAGTGGTTGGTGAAGAGTGTGATGAGAGCGGTGGTGTTCTATAATGTTAGTAATAGTGATGTCATAATATACGTGGTGATGGTGCCAGAGTGTGATGAAGGTTAGTCACATCGGACATTAATGTTGAATACAAATACTGTTGACAAATGTAATGCACACAATGTTGGTTTCGGGTTTTGGGCGCTGGTGTGATGACAGTTTGTAGTGTTGCGTGTTGTTAGTGGAGGATGGGGACTGTGAGTGGCTGGTGGTGTCACTATCAAAATACATTTGTTTTTTTTACCCCACCCCCCCACATAAACAGCCGTCATGCTCTGGCGTTAACGCAGACTCCCACGAGGCCTTACACTGGGAAGTGCACTTACAAAACTCATGGACAAGGGTAGCACTGTTGACCTTGATAGGTCTGCTCATTTATATGAACAATTTTTTCCTTATGCTGAGAACTAGATGATCCCAGGACTACTTAATGGGATCAAAACTCGTTATAAACTTTCTATATTAAGCTGGAACATTGCTCCACTTTAGAAACGGCTTCTGAATTCATCATAAAGTTAACCACCAACCCTTGATGGTTGTGTGTCTACAAGAGTGCGAGTCCTGAAAAATCCAACCCCTAAATTTACCATCATTTGTTTCTCTAACCTCAAATCTACTAACTCTTGTGTTCTATTATATTAAAACATCACTTCACCATCACACTTCTTGCACACAAGAAAACCAGGGGGCTACAATATCACCGGTGGTTAGGATTTATATAGGGAACTCTGCTCTCAACATATTTACCTTGTATGCCTCCTGCTGATTGATTCAATTTTATTACTTGAGCTCCCAACCTTGTGCTCATTTGAGCCTACTTCATATTGCGATTACAATGCGAGACATCAAAAGCCTGGAAACACTCACAGTTTGGTAATGTAATAGGTAATCAACTGTTGTCATCCTTAACAGTCATGAGAATGTCCAAATGTAGGTGACTTGAACCACACATATCTATGGAGGGGTCCTTGATCTGTGCCTGGGCTTCAACCATTTACTTCTGCCAGTGTGAGTCTCCATTGTACAGATATAGCTAAGTCTGATTCTTTCCTAGGGCTACCCTTCTAGATAATTTGGTACTACTATCCTCCTGGTGGGATATTCAAACGGAAACGTTTTAATGTTCCCACAGATCGCATGCTGACTTTGTTGCACATGTGACTGACTGGTATAATTCCTATGAGTGTTCCTCTGTAGGACTTTAACATGATCTTGTGCAGCAGTATTCAGAATACTTAGAGCCGCCACTGCAACCTCTTGGTACTCTCCCCCCAACCACAACTTCCGTAAATAATCATAATCCTTCAAAAACCATACTTATTACAATGATTCTACACCTTCGTACCACTGCACGTACTGCTCGCAGACTAGGCCTAGGCCTCTCAGAAAACATCGTACCCCTGGAATGCTTGAGGGCTCTTCCAAACTGCCCTTGCTGCTGCAGAGAGAGTATGACCAGAGCTGCCGGCAAAGACTGGAAACATTTGTCAACGGACATAATGCTCACCACCCCCTTAGCCGGGCATGGAGCGGAATAAATAGAATAAGGTGACGAATGGGCAGATCGCGCACCTCATCCCTTGCATGGGCCGAGAGTAGTCAGACTTGGGGCTGCTACATCTAGCTGTGGACAATCTCCAGTACCCCCCCAGGCAAAATTAAATGATCTAACATATGATGCAAGGGAAGGGAGAGACTTGTTTGCTTTATGCTCAGTAAGGCAGATGATCTGCAACCATTCCTTTCACTAATTATGAACTTGATGGCAGCGCTAACAAAGGGCAACTCCACGTCGCCGGGGTGAGGATGGTATTACTTACAAACATACTCAGATTGCTGTGTCGAGTACCGGTTATCCATTACTTGACTTATTAAACCTGAGTATGTAATGGGAGCTCCCTCATTTTGGACCAACAGCCTCTCATTCCACAATCCAAGCCCAACCACAAAATGCATTTCGCCCAATATCTCTTACTAGTGCTTGTGTAAAACATTTGAGAGAAATGATTCTTAAATCGTTCTCATGACGAATCAAACACCTTTGTCTCCCGGTTACATGGTTTACAAGCATGGCAGGAGCGTGCATATTGCATAGCCCCGTTCTCACCCTGCACACTGACAGCTCTCCACTACCGTCCTTGACTTATATCCGCTTTCGATGTTGCCAACCGACATGTAATAATTAGTGAACCTTGCAGAATGGCTGTTGGAGGATGGCTTCTCGCTTGGAATTAACGGCTATCGGTCCAACAGAAAAATCGTCTGTGTTGTTCCGGGAATAGGAAGGGTAACTAAAGGCCTTGAATTAGGAACCCCACAGGTGGTGTGCTCCGTCCTCACTGCTTTAAAATATTGCTAATTAATGCATTACTATAATGTATCCTAGTCGCCCCATCATTCTGTGATTAGTTTCTGATGATATTAATGTGACTTCACACCACCGGATTCTCCACCACCCACAACATGCTTAATCATGTACTAGCCTCGTGTCAGGACCTGGGGTTGATCCTCTCTACTGATAAAACCAAGTACCTCAATAGGCGGTCCTCCTCGACAGAGGCGGCACAGTTCGTCAGATCATGCAGATGGGTCTCTTCTAGAATATGTACGCAGGACCCTGATACAGGTAATTCGGCATGAGGTTCACTACTTGGACCCTGTTGTAACAAGGAACTTGTCGCCATACAAAGAACGACTAAGAGCCCCTTAGAGTTGTGGCAGGGCTTCACCCCCGGTATGGTGCTACTGTAAAAGCATGTGAAAATGATGTATCTTGTTTACTTATAATTAGATCATTGGTAGCTTATGCGACTGTGCCACTACTTGCTCTTGTGTCTGACTGGAAGCTTGGCGGGCAGCTGGGAAAAACTGCAGAAACGAAGCAATGAGGATCACTCCTAGGATGCCCTCGTCCTGCCAAAATTTTCAATATTTTACCTGGAGTTTACCTGGCAGCGAGGTTCCCGGGGCGTTCAACGCCCGGGCGGCCCGAACTGAGACAGGCCTCTGGTGGATCAGAGCTGATCAGCCAGGCTCTGTTGTTAGTGGCTGCCCGCCAAAACAACATAACGAGCCACAGCCCGGCTGATCCGGACACTGACTTTAGGTGCTTGTCCAGTGCCACGCTTGAGACTGCCAGGGGTTGTTGGTACTCCCCCTTTGTGTGCTGGGCGGCAGTTTGAACAGTCTCGGGCCCCCCTGACACTTTTGTATGGTCTCTTAACGTGTCTAGTGACACCCCTGTACTTTTCATTGGGGGGTGGTGCATCGTTGACAAGTCTTTAGCTTTCGTAGAGGGTGATTTTCGTGTGCAAGTTCGGTACTAGTCCCCTCTAGGATTTACCAGCTGTATATAATATGTATCTCTCCGCCTGCGTTCCAGGAATACAGAGTTTAGGAACCTCAAGCGCTCCCACATAATTGAGGTGTTTTTTCTCCGTTATGCGCGCGTGTGAAAAGTTTCTCGTACATTTTTCTAGGTCGGCATTTTCACTGCTTGAAACGGTGCTGTTAGTGTGCAGCAAATTCCAGCCTAGACTAGAACCAGTGACTGAAAGAGTGTCATCATGGGCTTGCCTCCCTAGTTTTGAGGTTCTCATTATCCATCCTGTCATTTTTCTAGCAGATGCGCTTGATACAACTTGATATTCAAAACATCAGAGATTGTGTTACTGAACGAAATATCCTATTGGGGTTAATATGCTCAGGCAACGCTCATTCCAAACCCCTGCACAGAAGCCCCACTTTCCTCAGCACTGGTCGAACACTCCTTCCAGATGGATCGAAAGACTGGGAACCGGAACCTCCGCATGAATCAGATACCAGATCTCTGTCAAGTAACGGCAACAGCGGCCCTTCTCGTCCATGGAATATTACCCCTTCACAAACTACCATTCCCTCCATTTCCCCAAACTACTTCTTAAATCACAACCAAAACTTTTCCTTGAAGCAAACATGAGGCCTTAAGCCTGTATTGCTAACATTAGGCACACCGCACACACACTTCTCGCAAATTATTTACGTTGATGGTTCTGTTCACCAAATCCACTGGTGCCGCTGGTCGAGCGCTGTTGTCGTACAGCGAGATGGCTTCTTAAAGGAATTGGAGCCGCCTCAATCATTGGGCCTCTACCTTCAGACAGAACGATTGCATCCTCCTTGCCCCCGAATGCATATATTTCTCCAGATTGCCCGTTTAATTGTACTGATTTCTGAATCCATAAAATGCTCTTCAAACTCATTAAGCATAAATTGGTGGCATTGCTTGTGTCAGAAGCCAGACCACGGTCAGGTTAGGCTGTGGACGTGGCGTCCGATTGCACTGCTGTGGATTCCCCTCTCACATTGGTTTCCGAAGCATGGATAGAACCTTGATAATTGGCTACTAAGCTGTATGCTTTCAAAAGGGAGTAGATTACAATTTAGCTCAGACGACCTGCTAAATGCCTCAATGATGGTAGTGGAAGTTTTAGCAGGTACAAAGGTCGAGAACCAACAACCTGTCATTGTGATGAGTCCTACAAGCCTCCGAGGCACATCCAGCAATTCCACGAACAGCTGTTAAAAATTGACCACTGTCTGAAACCTTCCAGCTCCTGCACCCAACATCTTGCTCCTGGGGGATTTCAACTTAAGGGCACCTAAATGGAGGAATATAGCAAATAATATTGTTTGCGTAATAATACCAGGAGGCAGCTCTGATGAAAACTCACACTCACGCGAGCTTTTAAATCTCTGCACAAAATTCAATTTAAACCAGCAAATAATAGAGCCTACTAGACTGGAGAATACACTAGACCTCATCTTCACTAACAATGATGATCTGATAAGAAATATCACCATATCAAAAACAATATACTCAGATCACAACATAATTGAGGTTCAGTCATGTATGCGAGGAGCCCCAGACCGACATAATGAGATTAGTCACGAGGGAGCATTCACCAAATTCAACTTCAATAACAAAAACATAAAGTGGGACCAAGTAAACCAAGTCCTAACCGATATAAGCTGGGAAGATATACTAAGCAACACAGACCCCAACTTATGCCTAGAACAGATTAACTCGGTGGCACTCGATGTATGCACAAGGCTTATTCCTCTAAGAAAAAGGAGGAGTAGATGTTAAAACAGAAAGAGACAGGCGCTCCCTTTACAGCGACGGAAAAGAATAACAGAGCAGCTAAAAGAGGTCAATATATCTGAAATGCGAAGGGAGACACTGGTCAGAGAAATAGCAAGCATCGAACTTAAGCTAAAAGAATCCTTTAGGAGTCAGGAATCGCGGGAAGAACTAAAAGCCATAAATGAAATCGAAAGAAACCCAAAGTATTTCTTCTCCTATGCCAAATCAAAATCGAGAATAACGTCCAGTATTGGGCCCCTACTTAAACAAGATGGGTCCTACACAGATGACAGCAAGGAAATGAGTGAGCTACTCAAGTCCCAATATGACTCAGCTTTTAGCAAGCCGCTAACCAGACTGAGAGTCGAAGATCAAAATTAATTTTTTATGAGAGAGCCACAAAATTTGATTAACACAAGCCTATCCGATGTTATCCTGACCCCAAATGACTTCGAACAGGCGATAAATGACATGCCCATGCACTCTGCCCCAGGGCCAGAGGAACTCTGGCCCTGGAACTCTGTGTTCATCAAGAACTGCAAGAAGCCCCTATCACGAGCCTTTTCCATCCTATGGAGGGAGCATGGACACGGGGGTCGTCCCACAGTTACTAAAAACAACAGACATAGCCCCACTCCACAAAGGGGGCAGTAAAGCAACAGCAAAGAACTACAGACCAATAGCACTAACATCCCATATCATAAAAATCTTTGAAAGGGTCCTAAGAAGCAAGATCACCACCCATCTAGAAACCCATCAGTTACACAACCCAGGGCAACATGGGTTTAGAACAGCTCGCTCCTGTCTGTCTCAACTATTGGACCACTACGACAAGGTCCTAAATGCACTAGAAGACAAAAAGAATGCAGATTTAATATAAACAGACTTTGCAAAAGCCTTCGACAAGTGTGACCATGGCGTAATAGCGCACAAAATGCGTGCTAAAGGAATAACAGGAAAAGTCGGTCGATGGATCTATAATTTCCTCACTAACAGAACACAGAGAGTAGTCGTCAACAGAGTAAAGTCCGAGGCAGCTACGGTGAAAAGCTCTGTTCCACAAGGCACAGTACTCGCTCCCATCTTGTTCCTCATCCTTATATCCGACATAGGCAAGGATGTCAGCCACAGCACCGTGTCTTCCTTTGCAGATGACACCCGAATCTGCATGACAGTGTCTTCCATTGCAGACACTGCAAAGCTCCAGGCAGACATCAACCAAATCATTCAGTGGGCTGCAGAAAACAATATGAAGTTCAACGATGAGAAATTTCAATTACTAAGATATGGTAAACATGAGAAAATTAAATCTTCATCAGAGTACAAAACAAATTCTGGCCACAAATAGAGCGAAACACACAACGTCAAAGGACCTGGGAGTGATCATGTTTGGAGGATCTCACCTTCAAGGACCATAACATTGTATCAATCGCATCTTCTAGAAAAATGACAGGATGGATAATGAGAACCTTCAAAACTAGGGAGGCCAAGCCCATGATGACACTTCAGGTCACTTGTTCTATCTAGGCTGGATATTGCTGCACACTAACAGCACCTTTCAAGGCAGGTGAAATTGCCGACCTAGAAAATGTACAGAGAACTTTCACGGGGCGCATAACGGAGATAAAACACCTCAATTATTGGAGTGCTTGAGGTTCCTAAACCTGTATTCCCTGGAACGCAGGAGGGAGAGATACATGATTATATACCCTGGAAAATCCTAGAGGGACTAGTCCCAAACTTGCACACGAAAATCACTCACTACGAAAGCAAAAGGACTTGGCAGACGATGCACCATCCCCCCAATGAAAAGCAGGGGTGTCACTAGCACGTTAAGAGACCATACAATAAGTGTCAGGGGCCCGAGACTGTTCAACTGCCTCCCAGCACACATAAGGGGGATTACCAACAGACCCCTGGCAGTCTTCAAGCTGGCACTGGACAAGCACCTAAAGTCAGTTCCGGATCAGCCGGGCTGTGGCTCGTACGTTGGTTTGCGTGCAGCCAGCAGCAACAGCCTGGTTGATCAGGCTCTGATCCACCAGGAGGCCTGGTCACAGACCGGGCCGCGGGGGCGTTGACCCCCGGAACTCTCTCCAGGTAAACTCCAGGTCAGGTAGTAGTTTGAGAACAATAATACGAAAAGAACTTCAGCTGAATTTTATGGACTTAAGGCTCAGGGAGATTGACACCAGTGAGTCCATCTATCATCATTCTATCATGCAGGAGGAGCCACATGTCTATGGTGCATCCAACAAAATAAGCAGACTCTTGGATGTCACTACCGCCCGGCTCCGGCTGGGTTACAAGTATCTTTGGCAGGTTAAATCACCACCACCAGATGTAGACCAAACGAAATGTAAACTTTGCCAGATGGATATTGTCACACCCTGCGTCATTATGTACTGGATTGCGATAAAATTAATGAATTTAGAAACAACTCACTCAGAAGTGTTCAAGAAATGGCTAAGAATTTACCCACATGGTATATTACAGACCAGACCATTCTTTTGAAATAACCCTGACTTTGCTAGCTGTAAATAAAGCATTACCACATGTGTGCATGTGTGTGTGTGTGTGTGGGGTGTGTGTGGTGTGGGGTGTGTGTGTGTGGTGTGTGTGTGTGTGTGTGTGTGTGTTTGTGTGTTGTGTGTAGTGTGTTGGGTGTGGAGTGTGTGTGGGTGTGTGTGTGTGTGTGTGTGTGTGTGTGTGTTTTGTGGTGTGTGTGTGTGGTGTGTGTGTGTGTGTTGAGTGTGTGTGTTATGAGTGTGTGTGTGGGGTGTGTGTTATGAGTGTGTGTGCGTGTGTGTGTATGAGTTTGTGTGTGGTGTGTGTGTGTGTGGTGTGTGTGTGTGTGTGTGTGTTGTGTGTGTGTGTGGTTGTGTGTGTTTATGTGTGTGTGTGTGTGAATTTGTTTTGTGTTGTGTTGGGGGAGAGAGAGAGACTCAGCAATCAACATTTGCACCAATAACTCACTACAGTTGTGCCCGGGGTGGGAAGTGTGAATTGCTCATTACTCAAAATTTTTGTTCATGATTGCAGCCATGATAAACGTAAGTAACCATTCTTACAGAAATTCATTACCTTTGTAACTTGTGAGTTCATTACCTTGTACCTAGTTCAGCCATCAAAACTTTGGAGCCCGGTCCCTGGACCCATTGTGTACCTCTGTAATCTGTAAATACCTTTGTAACTTGTAATGATTGTGACTAGACCTACCTGGAGTTCATTACCTTTGTAAATTGTGAGTTCATTACCTTTGTAAATTGTGAATTCATTACCTCTGTAACTTGCTCAGCTATCAAAACTTTGAGGCCCAGTCCCTGGACCCATTATGTACCTCTGTAATCTTTTGACTACCGCCCACAGGATGGGTATGGGGTGCATAATAAACATATTAAACTAAACTAACTCTCACAGCTGCGCAACTGCGTTCACTGATTGCTGACAAACTTATAGAAGAAGAGATGGCACATCAGACTCCTCTCTCTACGGGAGCTAGGGCAAAAACTACTATGTTCTCGCAGGAGGAAGATGATACACCTACGGAGCAAAATGGTCAGTATAGTGCAGCTGGGTTGTCTCAACGTGAATCAGCGTCGTTGGCACTTGAGCTGGCAAAAATCAATCTTGAGCAAACTAGGGAACAGAGAGCATTCGCAAGGGAAGAACTTGATAGGGAAAGAGAAAGGAGGCAGTTTTCGCATTCTGTAAATAATTTTAGTTTACAGAGAGTAGTACAGCTTGTTCCCCGCTTCAATGAGGCCGAACCAGAACAATTTTTCGAAAGCTACGAAAATCAGGCTCGAGCCTTGAGGTGGCCGGAACAGCATTGGGTATCGTTGGTTCATACAGCATTTTTTTTTTTTTTATTTTATTTAAAACCAACAATAGATAATAGACAAAAGGAAAAACCCTAAAGATAACAATATATGAACAAATAACTGAAAAAACGTTACATTAGATATTGAAACATTAACGAATAACATTACTATATACAAATATGAACACTATTCCCCCTTCAATATAAAACAATTTCGAAAGCTTAAAAACTGAGCCTTAGAGGCGAAAATTGTGGATAAGTTAATTTGTTAAAAAACATGCATAAAAAAAACCAAATAGATAATCTTAAAAAATTTAATCACCGTTTCATTAATTTACACTTAAGAATAATAAAATACAAGTATACTTTATCATTAAAAATTCGTTACAGAGCTAAATTCCTTCTGCTCAGGAGCACTTGAAAAAAATAAGAAATTTAACTCATATCTCAAAAACACACCCTAACCCGAAACTTACACTACAATAATAATCAAGAACTGCTAGGGTTACGCCAATCCTCGCTCAGGCAGGAGATATGTAATTACACATGAAGAACTCACATCCGCGAACCTGCCCGGCCCATACAGTCCATGAGAACTGCACGGTCCGCGCAGCTGCTCGCCCAGGTGTGCACATGTACATTACACATGAGAACTGCACGGTTCCGCGCAGCTGCTCGCCCGGGTTTGTGCACATGTACATTACACATGAGAACTGCACGGTCCGCGCCAGCTGCTGCCCAGGTGTGCACATGTACATTACACATCGTACCTACAATTAGATTCAGCTCAACATTTTTCAATAATGCCATACGTAGAAACATTCTACCCAATTTGTATAATAAAGAGCAGTTTGAATCAAAAAACATTCCACAATTATCATAAATTTACCCTAACCTAAGCCTAGTATTTCATCTGTATTATAAATGTCTAATCAACACGAAAATTTTACCACATACCTCTAACCATATTTGTTGGTGTACATGATACAACCTTGTATTACCATATTTGTTGGTGTACATGATACAACCTTGTATTACCATATTTGTTGGTGTACATGATACAACCTTGTATTACCATATTTGTTGGTGTACATGATACAACCTTGTATTACCATATTTGTTGGTGTACATGATACAACCTTGTATTACCATATTTGTTGGTGTACATGATACAACCTTGTATTACCATATTTGTTGGTGTACATGATACAACCTTGTATTACCATATTTGTTGGTGTACATGATACATACCTTGTATTACCATATTGTTGGTGTACATGATACAACCTGTATTACCATATTTTGTTGGTGTACATGATACAACCTTGTATTACATATTTGTTGGTGAACATTTACTACCCAAACCCTTTTATTTACCATATTGTTGGTGTACATGAACAACCTTGTATTACCATATTTGTTGTGTACATGATACAACCTTGTATTACCATATTTTGTTGGGGACATGATACAACCTTGTATTACCATATTTGTTGGTGTACATGATACAACTTGATTACCATATTTGTTGGTGTACATGATTACAACTTGTATTACCATAAAGAGAAAAAAAAAAGAACAATAAAAAAGGAAAACCCACTCTTACCTTTAAAAATCAGACTTCAATTTACTATTCATGTACATACATATAAATAAGTTATATAAGTATATTGTCACATTGATCACAATCACTTACAACGTCAGTTTATAATATTACGTCAAAATAAAACCCCGAATAACTTCATCCATTCTTACAACTTTAAAGGGTTCATAAAACTCTTGAACTACATACATAGTATTGCCACCATCTAGACAAATTAAAAAGAAAAACAATACTCAAATATATCAAAACACACTATCTTCTATTGGCACCAAATCAATTGTGTTTACAAAAATACATTTTTAAATTTAACTGAAACATAAAAAGCCATTTTGACATTTACAAAATTGTATCAAAATCATAAATACACATAGAAAATATGTATTGAATATCATTTAAAAATGTTCATGAGAAAAAACCATTAATGGTATATACAAGAAAGTAAAAATACAACACAATACACACATTACATATATAACATACATATACATATATATTATATTATATATAATATATATATATATATATATATATATATATATATATACATACATATATACATACATACATACATACATACACACATACATACAAAATACACATACATACATACACAAATACACACACACATACAACACAAAGCATTTTATATACACACTACACATACATAGTTATAAGTCGATAATTCCAAATATACTGTATTGTACTTGAAACACCTGAACAAATAATTTTTAAAATTGCACCCCGGACATACCTCATATAACATTCATCAAACTTATCACGCTAACCGCCCATTCTAGGAAACCAGCCCATTTCATCCCCCTTACCTGCCTTTCAACTCCCGTAAACCCCGTAAAGTAAAAATTCCTATAACCCTCACTTAAATCCCTCCCCCCATCCCCCCCCATACACCTCCTTATTTCTCCCACTTTGTCCTATAAAAAGTTGCTGTTAATGCGTTAATTCTTTCACACACGTTCGCTCCTCTCATAGCCCAAGACATATAAATATAATCTGTAATTATATACCCTACCGCATTCTCTACCATCTGATTCCCCCCACCTATTCTAAGCTTAAAACCCTCAACACCTGTAAACCCCCCCCTCCCACTAACCTTATTCCCTTACCCAAACCAAACCCTTATTAGTTCAATACATTCGCAAAATACACCATATGGAAAACAGTCTCCAATCCGCCACAAGCCTTGCATACCCCATCCTCCCTTATTCTTTTATGGAATAAAACCATTCCAGCGAGTAAGATCCCATGTAAAAATCTATACATTTTCTTCTCGTAACTTTAGGTTTTTTAAAAGTAATTTGTTCAAACGCCCCCAGATATTACGCCAATCATACATCGGATAAACCCCTTCTACCACTGCTACAACTGCCTTTACCTTTCCACCCCATCAAGGTTCCCAATTTAATATGTGAAGGATCTCTCATGTTTATGATGACCCGTAACATTGCCTCACCTATTATGAACTCCCTACCCACCCACCACCGTTGCATATCCTGACGTATCTTATGAAGTCCGCCTTCCTCGCCCCCCTCCCCCCGCTTATAACTACGTTTCAAATAACACTCATAATCCTCTTTTCAACAGCTATAAGACCCAGCCCTCCTCGGCCAACCGGCAGTGTGACAACCGCTCTACCTAACCATTCGCTTCCAGTACCCCAAATGAATCTAAAAACGCGCTTTTGTAACCTTTGTATCTCACTACGAAGTATCGGATATATTGCTGCTACATGCCAAAGTTTACTATATAATAGGACATTCGTTGTAATTACTATTACTATAACTATTGGATCATACGAAAAGGTCCAAAATGCACAAAGAAGACAAAAAGAATGCAGATGTAATATATACAGACTTTGCAAAAGCCTTCGAACAAGTGTGCCCATGGCGTAAAAAGCGCACAAAATGCTGCTAAAGGAATAACAGGAAAAAGTCGGTCGAGGGATCTATAATTTCCTCACTAACAGAACACAGAGAGTAGTCGTCAACAGAGTAAAGTCCGAGGCAGCTACGGTGAAAAGCTCTGTTCCACAAGGCACAGTACTAGCTCCCATCTTGTTCCCATCCTCATATCCGACATAGACAAGGATGTCAGCCACAGCACCGTGTCTTCCTTTGCAGATGACACCCGAAATTGCATGACAGTGTCTTCCATTCGCAGAAACTGCAAGGCTCCAGGCGGACATAAACCCAAAATCTTTCAGTGGGCTGCGGAAAACAATGTGAAGTTCAACGATGAGAAATTTCAATTACTCAGATATGGTAAACATGAAGAAATTAAATCTTCATCAGAGTACAAAACAAATTCTGGCCACAAAATAGAGGGGAAACACCAACGTCAAAGACTGGGAGTGATTATGTCGGAGGATCTCACCTTCAAGGCCCATAACATTTTTTATCAATCGCATCTGCTAAAAAATGACAGGATGGATAATGAGAACCTTCAAAACTAGGGAGCCAAGCCCATATGACACTCTTCAGGTCACTTGTTCTATCTAGGCTGGAATATTGGGTGCACTCTAACAGTACCTTTCAAAGGGAGGTGAAATTTCCGACCTAGAAAATGTACAGAGAACTTTCACGGCCCGCATAACGGAGTAAAACACCTCAATTACTGGGAGGGGCTTGAGGTTTCTAAACCTGTATTCCCTGGAATGCAGGAGGGAGAGATACATGATTATATACACCTGGAAAATCCTAGAGGGACTAGTACCGAACTTGCACCGAAAATCACTCACTCGAAAGCAAAAAACTTGGCAGACGATGCACCATCCCCCAATGAAAAGCAGGGGTGTCACTGGCACGTTAAGAGACCATACAATAAGTGTTTAGGGGCCCGAGGACTGTTCAAAATGCCTCCCCGCATACATAAGGGGGATTTCAACAGACCCCTGGCAGTCTTCAAGCTGGGCACTGGACAATCACCTAAAGTCAGTTCCTGATCAGCCGGGCTGTGGCTCGTACGTTGGTTTGCCTGCAGCCAGCAGCAACAGCCTGGTTGATCAGGGGCTGATCCACCAGGAGGCCTGGTCACAGACCGGGCCGCGGGGCGTTGACCCCCGAAACTCTCTCCAGGTAAACTCCAGGTAAACTCTTTGATGCAAAGTTAAGTGTGCAGCTCGTAAACCACTGAGGCGCTTCAGTACACCATCTACAATACGCAATGAATTTATTTGTTGTGCTAACTTGATATCACTTACATAAACGACCCACATATCAGAATTGGTCCACCCTTTTTCCCC
>NC_069399.1:33741025-33786286 GCF_026875155.1 Cherax quadricarinatus
TCCCCTTTTCCTTTTATATCCGCATGACATATAATGATGCTATTATACACATGCTAGAACATATATACACTGCAATAGAGAAAAAAGAAGTCCCACTGGGGATCTTCATTGACTTACGTAAAGCTTTTGATACAGTTGACCATGACTTGCTCCACGTAAAATTGTCACACTATGGTATAAGAGGGCACTCCCTCAATTACCTCAAGTCATACCTCAGCAACAGAAGCCAATATGTGTACGCAAATGGGGCAAACTCTTCTGCGCAACCAATTACAGTTGGGGTTTCCCACAGGGAAGTGTCCTTGGCCCTCTTCTCTTTCCCTATACATAAATGACCTTCCAAATGCTTCGCAATTACTCAAACCCACACTATTTGCAGATGACACTACATACGTCTTCTCTCACCCGAGCCCAGTCACACTAGCCAATACTGTAAATACCGAATTACAGAAAATATCTACCTGGATGAGGACTAACAAACTTACACTAAACATTGACAAAACCTACTTCATTCAGTTTGGTAACAAGCTACAGATGTCCCTCTTAACATAATGATAAACGGATCACCTATCACAAAGCTAACAGAGGGAAAATTCTTAGGAATCCACCTTGATAAATAGACTCAAATTTCATACACATATACAACAAATTTCTAAGAAAATTTCCAAGATGTAGGCATACTATCGAAGATACGGTACTATGTTCCACAGTCAGCCCTCCTGGCCCTATATCACTCTCTTATTTACCCCTATCTCACCTATGGAATTTGTGCATGGGGCTCAACAAACAGTTAACCATCTCAGACCACTAATTACCCAACAAAAGGCTGCAGTTAGAATGATAACAAATTCTCACTACAGGCAGCACACTCCACCAATATTCAATACACTAAACCTAACTCACCATACAAAACATCCATACTTATTACTGCACCTATTACATACATAGAACACTTAACTCTGATATTAACCCTCCCCTCAAACATCTCCTTGCCAACCTCAACAGAACACATGACCATAACACAAGGCACAGATCACTCTTTGATGTTCCTCGTGTTCATCTCACACTATGCAAAAACTCAATGCACATAAAAAGGCCCTAAAATCTGGAATTCATTACCTGTAAATATAAAAGAAACACTACCTGTTTATAAATTCAAGTCTCTACTCAAAGATCACTTACTCACCCCAAAACCAAATAAATACTGAATAACTGAACCTTATAAATTGTATATCTTAAATGTTTCTCACAATTATATCACATAAATGTTAAACCTAAAACCCAATCTAACTTTATTATTTTTTAAATACACTACCTAACAGAATCCTTCATATGACCTGTCTTTGTAATACTCACTTGTGCTTTATAGTAATCTGTTTACATTAATGTTTTATCACTGACTTCATCATTGCTTAATTAATCTTAAGTTAATTTTAAGCCAGCCCGTAATGCTATGCATAGTATAAGTGGCTTTGGCATACTGCTCTTATCTGTATTTTTTTGTACCTCTGTATGTGTGCACAAATTTATAATAAATAATAAATAAATAAATAAATAAATGTCAGCCACAGCACCGTGTCTTCCTTTGCAGATGACACCCGAATCTGCATGACAGTGTCTTCCATTGCAGACACTGCAAAGCTCCAGGCAGACATCAACCAAATCTTTCAGTGGGCTGCAGAAAACAATATGAAGTTCAACGATGAGAAATTTCAATTACTCAGATATGGTAAACATGAGGAAATTAAATCTTCATCAGAGTACAAAACAAATTCTGGCCACAAAATAGAGCGAAACGCCAACGTCAAAGACCTGGGAGTGATCATGTCGGAGGATCTCACCTTCAAGGACCATAACATTGTATCAATCGCATCTGCTAGAAAAATGAACAGGATGGATAATGAGAACCTTCAAACTAGGGAGGCCAAGCCCATGATGACACATTCAGGTCACTTGTTCTATCTAGGCTGGAATATTGCTGCACACTAACAGCACCTTTCAAGGCAGGTGAAATTGCCGACCTAGAAAATGTTTCAGAGAACTTTCACGGCGCGCATAACGGAGATAAAACACCTCAATTATTGGGAGCGCTTGAGGTTCCTAAACCTGTATTCCTGGAACGCAGGAGGGAGAGATACATGATTATATACACCTGGAAAATCCTAGAGGGACTAGTACCGAACTTGCACACGAAAATCACCCACTACGAAAGCAAAAGACTTGGCAGACGATGCACCATCCCCCCAATGAAAAGCAGGGGTGTCACTAGCACGTTAAGAGACCATACAATAA
Source organism: Cherax quadricarinatus (assembly GCF_026875155.1). Lineage (NCBI taxonomy): Eukaryota > Metazoa > Arthropoda > Malacostraca > Decapoda > Parastacidae > Cherax > Cherax quadricarinatus. Next base: position 33,743,318 of record NC_069399.1, read on the forward strand.
GTGTCAGGGGCCCGAGACTGTTCAAAATGCCTCCCAGTACACATAAGGGGGATTACCAACAGACCCCTGGCAGTCTTCAAGCTGGCACTGGACAAGCACCTAAAGTCAGTTCCGGATCAGCCGGGCTGTGGCTCGTATGTTGGTTTGCGTGCAGCCAGCAGCAACAGCCTGGTTGATCAGGCTCTGATCCACCAGGAGGCCTGGTCTCAGACCGGGCCGCGGGGGCGTTGACCCCCGGAACTCTCTCCAGGTAAACTCCAGGTAAACTGTGTGGGTGAAACGTTGTCAATAAAGGATCACATTATACTGCATTTGGGTTTATATTTCCATTGTGTCGGTATTTTATACCATTTATTTCCATTAGTATTTTTATTAGGCCTGAACCCAAATTGACAGGGGTTGAGTATGTTGTGAGAGATGAGGTAGGAATAGATATGCTTATGGTTTAATTTTTCAAAGATTTTAGAGAAAGAGTGTAAGTTGGATATTGGCCTATAATATAACATTTCGTTCGGATTTTTAACCCCGGAGTGTTAACCACCCAGGATAACCCAAGAAAATAGTGCGTCATCGAGGACTGTCTAACTTATTTCCATTGTGGTCCTTAATCTTGTCCCCCAGTATGCCACCCACACCAGTCGACTAACACCCAGGTACCTATTTGCTGCTAGGTGAACAGGACAACAGGTGTAAGGAAACGTGTCGAAATGTTTCCACCCGCCGGGAATCGAACCCGGGACCTCCGTGTATGAAGCGGGAGCTTTAGCCACCAGGCCACCTCGCCAGGCCACCGGGCCACTTCACTATAGTTATTCAAGTCTGTGTGGTCTCCTCCTTTATGGATCGGGGTGACCCTTGCTATTTTGAGTACTGTAGGAAAGGTAGAGGATTCAATGGATGTGTTATAGAGTGTTGCAATGATTGGTGATAGCACCTGTGACACTTTTTTGTATATAAAGGGTGGTAAGGTATTTAAATCTCCTGTCTTGTTTCTTAGTTTGTTGACTAAACAAACTGCGATGTTTGGTAATCTGTGTAAATGTATTTATGTGAACCTGTAAGTGAATAAACTTAATTTATTCAATATATTCACAGCTCCGCTACTTTTAGCAGTCACTTGTGCTACTTTTAGCAATCACTTGCGCTAGTTTTAGCAGTCACTTGCGCTAGTTTTAGCAGTCACTTGCGCTAGTTTTAGCAGTCACTTGCGCTAGTTTTAGCAGTCACTTGCGCTAGTTTTAGCAGTCACTTGCGCTACTTTTAGCAGTCACTTGCGCTACTTTTAGCAGTCACTTGCGCTACTTTTAGCAGTCACTTGCGCTACTTTTAGCACTCACTTGCGCTACTTTTAGCAGTCACTTGCGCTACTTTTAGCACTCACTTGCGCTACTTTTAGCACTCACTTGCGCTACTTTTAGCAGTCACTTGCGCTACTTTTAGCAGTCACTTGCGCTACTTTTAGCAGTCACTTGCGCTACTTTTCTTCTCAGATCTGGCAACAGCGACGATCATCTTGACTGTTGTTTACTGTTGTTGTCACTTGTTGTCTATGTTTATCCTTGTTCACAGAGGTCAGTGAAAGTTACACATATTAAAATGTAGGAGTTGTTTGTTGCATCATATTTAGAGGAATAAAATAATGAATATTAAATGTGAGGTGTTAGGTGCTGAGGGAGGTGCAGGTGTTGTCTGGTGCTGAGGGAGGTGCAGGTGTTGTCTGAGGTGTTAGGTGCTGAGGGAGGTGCAGGTGTTGTCTGAGGTGTTAGGTGCTCAGGGAGGTGCAGGTGTTGTCTGAGGTGTTAGGTGCTCAGGGAGGTGCAGGTGTTGTCTGAGGTGTTATATGCTCAAGGAGGTGCAGGTGTTGTCTGAGGTGTTATATGCTCAGTGAGGTGCAGGTGTTGTCTGAGGTGTTATATGCTCAGGGAGGTGCAGGTGTTGTCTGAGGTGTTATATGCTCAGGGAGGTGCAGGTGTTGTCTGAGGTGTTATATGCTCATGGAGGTGCAGGTGTTGTCTGAGGTGTTATATGCTCAGGGAGGTGCAGGTGTTGTCTGAGGTGTTATATGCTCAGTGAGGTGCAGGTGTTGTCTGAGGTGTTATATGCTCAGGGAGGTGCAGGTGTTGTCTCAGGTGTTATATGCTCAGGGAGGTGCAGGTGTTGTCTGAGGTGTTATATGCTCAGTGAGGTGCAGGTGTTGTCTGAGGTGTTATATGCTCATGGAGGCGCAGGTGTTGTCTGAGGTGTTATATGCTCAGTGAGGTGCAGGTGTTGTCTGAGGTGTTATATGCTCAGGGAGGTGCAGGTGTTGTCTCAGGTGTTATATGCTCAGGGAGGTGCAGGTGTTGTCTGAGGTGTTATATGCTCAGTGAGGTGCAGGTGTTGTCTGAGGTGTTATATGCTCATGGAGGCACACGTGTTGTCTGAGGTGGTATATGCTCAGGGAGGTGCAGGTGTTGCCTGAGGTGTTATATGCTCGGGGAGGTGCAGGTGTTGTCTGAGGTGTTATATGCTGAGGGAGGTGCAGGTGTTGTCTGAGGTGTTAGGTGCTGAGGGAGGTGCAGGTGTTGTCTGAGGTGTTAGGTGCTGAGGGAGGTGCAGGTGTTGTCTGAGGTGTTGTATGCTCAGGGAGGTGCAGGTGTTGTCTGAGGTGTTACATGCTCAGGGAGGTGCAGGTGTTGTCTGAGGTGTTAGGTGCTGAGGGAGGTGCAGGTGTTGTCTGAGGTGTTATATGCTCAGGGAGGTGCAGGTGTTGCCTGAGGTGTTATATGCTCAGGGAGGTGCAGGTGTTGTCTGAGGTGTTATGTGCTCAGGGAGGTGCAGGTGTTGTCTGAGGTGTTATATGCTCAGGGAGGTGCAGGTGTTGTCTGAGGTGTTATGTGCTGAGGGAGGTGCAGGTGTTGTCTGAGGTGTTAGGTGCTGAGGGAGGTGCAGGTGTTGTCTGAGGTGTTAGGTGCTGAGGGAGGTGCAGGTGTTGTCTGAGGTGTTAGGTGCTGAGGGAGGTGCAGGTGTTGTCTGAGGTGTTAGGTGCTGAGGGAGGTGCAGGTGTTGTCTGAGTGTTAGGTGCTGAGGGAGGTGCAGGTGTTGTCTGAGGTGTTAGGTGCTCAGGGGGGTGCAGGTGTTGTCTGAGGTGTTAGGTGCTGAGGGAGGTGCAGGTGTTGTCTGAGGTGTTAGGTGCTGAGGGAGGTGCAGGTGTTGTCTAAGGTGTTAGGTGCTGAGGGAGGTGCAGGTGTTGTCTGAGGTGTCAGGTGCTGAGGGAGGTGCAGGTGTTGTCTGAGGTGTTAGGTGCTCAGGGGGGTGCAGGTGTTGTCTGAGGTGTTAGGTGCTCAGGGAGGTGCAGGTGTTGTCTGAGGTGTTAGGTGCTGAGGGAGGTGCAGGTGTTGTCTAAGGTGTTAGGTGCTGAGGGAGGTGCAGGTGTTGTCTGAGGTGTCAGGTGCTGAGGGAGGTGCAGGTGTTGTCTGAGGTGTTAGGTGCTCAGGGGGGTGCAGGTGTTGTCTGAGGTGTTAGGTGCTGAGGGAGGTGCAGGTGTTGTCTGAGGTGTTAGGTGCTCAGTAAGTAAGTTTATTCAGGTATACACAAATACGGTTACAAAGAATTATCATACATAGCAGCATATGTGTAGAGAACCTAGGATAACCCAAAAGATTCAGACAGAGTGACTTATTTCCATTGGGGTCCTTTTACCTTATTATTATAATATAAAGGTTATAATATTTTCTTATTATTCTACAATGAAGATAACATTTTATTATCATACTAAAAAGACTATCTACTACACCAAGGTCATTAAGACTATCTACAATACGAGGGTCATTACTAGGAATAAGGTAAAATTTACACGTATGTTAGCTAAAAAATAGAAAATCATTCCCCTCCCTTTCTGTAGCTACATTCATCAGACACCTTTTGGCACTCTTCTTGAACTGGTTCATGCTATGACTGGCTTTGACATGTGCGGGCAGTCTGTTCCATTCCTTTATTGCTGTACAATAAAAGGTGTTTGACGCCTGGCCAATGACTGTGGGTACTACAAAGTTATGCTCTCTCCCCCTAGTACTATGATTGCTCTGGTTCCCAACCTTGACAAAATTGACAGCAAGATATTCTGGACACTGTTTGCGAGCAATTTTATAAACATGATTTATCTTCAGTTGTTTTACTCTGTCTTCAACATTCAGCATATCCAACTGCTGTAATTCATCCTGGCCTACATGTTCTCTTGGTCCCAGCCCCAGGATGAATCTTACGATTTTGTTCTGGGTGATTTGCAGTCTATCTTTCAGTTTTTTTGTCAAGGCAGAGTACCAAGAAGAGCAAGCGTAATCCATATGGCATTGTATAAGGGCTAGACATAGGGTCCTGCGAGCCTCAGTAGGTAGACACTGTGCTTGTCTATACAGGAACTTCAGTCTGGCATTCGCTTTCTTTACTACACTGTTCCCTATCAATTCTCCTGACATGCATGGGTCAAAGGGGATTCCCAAATATTTTACTGATGAAACCAAAGTGATGGGCTCCCCATTACACTGAACATTAAAATTATTTACCCTTCTCAGTTTGTTTCGTGCCAAAGAGAATGGCTTCAGTTTTCCCTAGGTGTAATGATAATTTGTTGTCTACTAACCATTTGCTGCAGGACTCCAGTTCCAGTGTTAAAACATTAGCAATATCTTGTGGGTCTTTACCTGACACTAACAGAGCACTGTCATCTGCATACAGTAGGAGTTTGCACTTGACACTGATAGGCATGTCATTGACATAACATAAGAATAATAAGGGACCCAGAATACTACCTTGGGGAACTCCACATGTTATCGGCAGGGGCTCTGATTCTGTTTTGTTGATTTTGACTATTTGTCTCCTGTTGCTAAGGTAGGACTTAAACCAGTCTACAGAACCTATACCGATAGCTTGAAGTTTATTACATAATATATTGTGGTTGACAGTATCGAAGGTCTTTTGCAGGTCTAAGGTTACCATACCTATGAGGTTCCCCTTTGACATTTCAGTTCTCAGGTAATCCATCAGATTAATAAGGGAGGTGTCGGTTGAGTAGGATCTTCGAAAGCCCGATTGATAGCTATGGAGAATGTTGTTGTCATTAAGGTACTTAACTACTTGAGAATAACACCGCCCTCTCTAGAATTTTAGATATTATACTGAGTATACTAACAGGCCTATAGTTGCTTACATCAGACCTACTATTTTTCTTGAAGATAGGAGTAACTCTGGCCTCCTTGAACCCCTCCGGTACGGTATTAGTGGTGATTGATAGATTTATTATGTGAGCAATAGGGATTGACAGTTCAGAAGCACCATCTTTTAGGAACTTAGACGGGATGTTATCAGGGCCTGTGCTCTTAGTTGGGTTTAACCTGCTTAGTTCTTTTTGAATAAAGTCATGAGATACACTTAATAGTTGACAACTGTTTGGGGTTACCCCTTTATTGGTATAGTAATTACTACACTGCAGAACAATCAAAGGCACTTCTCAGTGCCAACAACAACATAACTATCTTTAACTACAATATCAGATCTTTAAGCAAGCATTACGATGACCTCATAGCATTACTAAATTCCTTACATGCCAATATGTCCATCATTACACTAACTGAAACCTGGCTAAAGCCTGATAGTACAGATGTCTATGCCATTCCTGGTTACACAGCCATACACAACTGTAGGCCAGACCAACAAGGGGGTGGCACAGCCATATACTACTCAGACCAACTAGAATGTATCACTAATACTTGCACAAGGGATGAACATGGGGAATATATAATAGCTAAATTCAAATCCAAATACCTACAAAAACCTCTCACATTGATAAACATCTACAAAGTTCCACAGTCAAGCATTAGCCAATTTAGTCAAAACCTAGGAAGTATGATAACTGATGCACGCATGAACAAAGATCACTTATTACTCTCAGGTGACTTCAATATAAATCTCCTGCAAGACCAGGACCCACACATTACTGAATTCACAAACACAATGAGTAACTGTATGTTGCTACCAACAGTAACAAAACCTACAAGAGTTACAGAGACTAATGTTTCCCAACTTGACCACATCTGGACCAACACCATATCCCCTTTAAAATCAGGCATAATTACAGATAATACCACAGACCACTACCCTACTTTCCTCATAACAACTCTTGGTAAATACCCCAAGACACTACTAAAGTCACCTTCAGACTTCACAATGAGGCAGCCATTAATAACTTTACAACAGCATTAGCAAACATTGACTGGCACACTGAGCTAGAAATCAATACAGATATTGACGAATGTATTAATAATTTTCTAAAAAAGACCCAATACCTCTATAATAAGCACTGCCCTAAAAAAACTAAACAGATGACAGCTAAGAGACTGAACAGTCCCTGGCTAACACCCAGCATTCTCAAATCCATAAATACAAAACACCAATATGAAAAACAGTACAGAATGGGTCACATAACCAGAGACCAAACAAAACGTTACTCGTCAATCCTAACAAGCCTGATAAGAAGGGCAAAAAAATTGTATTATGAGAACAGATTATCCAACTTACGAGGTGATATAAAAAAGACCTGGAAAACCCTATCAGAAATTCTGGGAACAAAAAAGATATCACGAAATAGCGAAATAAAATTAGCAAAATCAGATGAACCCCAACTCCCACCAACAGAAACAGCAAACAGACTCAATGATTTCTTCTCCACTATAGGACAAAACCTTGCCAATAAAATCCCAAGCTCAGATACCCCACCAAATGACTACCTCACCGGCAACTACCCGAACACACTGTTCCTAGCTCCGACTAACCCATACGAAGTCTCCCTTATTATCAACGCACTAAAAAACAAGGCAGGAGATTTTAAATACCTTACCACCCTTTATATACAAAAAAGTGTCACAAGTGCTATCACCAATCATTGCAACACTCTTTAACAAATCCATTGAATCCTCCACCTTCCCTACAGTACTCAAAATAGCAAGGGTCACCCTGATTCCCACAAAGGAGAGACCAAACAGAGTTGAATAACTATAGGCCAATATCCAACTTAAACCCTCTCTCAAAAATCTTCGAAAAATTAATTCATAAACGAATCTACTCCTACCTTATCTCCCAAAACATACTCAACCCCTGCCAATTTGGATTCAGGCCTAATAAAAATACTAATGATGCTATTATACACATGCTAGAACATATATACACTGCAATAGAGAAAAAAGAAGTCCCACTGGGGATCTTCATTGACTTATGTAAAGCTTTTGATACAGTTGACCATGACTTGCTCCACGTAAAATTGTCACACTATGGTATAAGAGGGCACTCCCTCAACTACCTCAAGTCATACCTCAGCAACAGAAGCCAATATGTGTACGCAAATGGGGCAAACTCTTCTGCACAACCAATTACAGTTGGTGTCCCACAGGGAAGTGTCCTTGGCCCTCTTCTCTTTCTCCTATACATAAATGATCTACCAAATGCTTCGCAATTACTCAGACCCACACTATTTGCAGATGACACTACATACGTCTTCTCCCACCCGAGCCCAGTCACGCTAGCCAATACTGTAAATACCGAATTACAGAAAATATCTACCTGGATGAGGACTAACAAACTTACACTAAACATTGACAAAACCTACTTCATTCAGTTTGGTAACAGAGCTACAGATGTCCCTCTTAACATAATGATAAACGGATCACCTATCACAAAGCTAACAGAGGGAAAATTCTTAGGAATCCACCTTGATAATAGACTCAAATTTCATACACATATACAACAAATTTTGTAAAAAAATTTCCAAGACTGTAGGCATACTATCGAAGATACGGTACTATGCTCCACAGTCAGCCCTCCTGGCCCTATATCACTCTCTTATTTACCCCTATCTCACCTATGGAATTTGTGCATGGGGCTCAACAACAATTAACCACCTCAGACCACTAATTACCCAACAAAAGGCTGCAGTTAGAATGATAACGAATTCTCACTACAGGCAGCACACTCCACCAATATTCAATACACTAAACCTACTCACCATACAAAACATCCATACTTATTACTGCACCTATTACATACATAGAACACTTAACTCTGATATTAACCCTCCCCTCAAACATCTCCTTGCCAACCTCAACAGAACACATGACCATAACACAAGGCACAGATCACTCTTTGATGTTCCTCGTGTCCATCTCACACTATGCAAAAACTCAACGCACATAAAAGGCCGTAAAATCTGGAATTCATTACCTGTAAATATAAAAGAAACGCTACCTGTTTATAAATTCAAGTCTCTTCTCAAAGATCACTTACTCACCCAAACCAAATAAATACTGAATAACTGAACCTTATAAATTGTATATCTTAAATGTTTCTCACAATTATATCACATAAATGTTAAACCTAAAACCCAATCTAACTTTACTATTTTTTAAATACACTACCTAACAGAATTCTCCATACGACTGAATGTACAACAATGCATGCAACCATATGACCTGTCTTTGTAATACTCACTTGTGCTTTATAGTAATCTGTTTACATTAATGTTTTATCACTGATTTCATCATTGCTTAGTTAATCTTAAGTTAATTTTAAGCCAGCCCGTAATGCTATGCATAGTATAAGTGGCTTTGGCATGCTGCTCTTATCTGTATTTTTTTTGTACCTCTGTATGTGTGCTCAAATTGTAAATAAATAAATAAATAAAATAAATAGTATGTTTGAAACTTATCAGAGTCTGTGTTAAAGGTATTTGATGCAGCTGGTAGTTTACTTACTAGTGTTGATGCAACAGATGTGTAGTATGAATTAAAGCAATCTGCCACCTTAGATGTTTCGTGGCATACCTCATTATCGATAGTGAGTACTATGTTAGACCTATCTACTGGCTTATGGCTATACCCCAACTGTTTTAGTTGTTGCCAGAGCTTTCTGGGGTTATGCTTATACTCTTCAATTTTTGAGCAGTAGTGCTTTGCCTTTGCTCCTTTTATAAGTCTCTGTACTCTGTTCCTCACCCTTTGGAATTCATTTAGTGCTGCAATATCCTGTCTGTTTGCTTTAAATCTTTTTAGCAGCTGGTCTCTGAATTTCATATTATCTAATATCTCGGTATTCATCCAGGGTTCAGTTCTTCGTTTAATCCTAACCTCTTTAACTGGTGCAATATTATCAAGGATGGTAGTGAACATTGTTTTGAATTTTTCCCAGGCATCGTTTACGTCCGTGCAACTTGTTATCTCTGTCCAGTCACAATTGTGTAGCCTATTTACCAGTGTTTCTTTACTGTAGTTTCTACTTGACCTCATTTTTATTGTCCTGTGTAGGCCTATCCTATCCCTAGTGATTTTCCTGGTGCAGTAAATGATGAAATGATCACTAAGACCTGTGGTAATGACGCTTGACTGACTAATGTTCTCAGCGTGGTTACAAAGTATGTGGTCAATTAGGGTGGCTGAGAACTGTGTGATCCGGGTGCATGTGCAGGTATTGTCTGAGCTGTTATGTGCTCAGGGAGGTGCAGGTGTTGTCTGAGGTGTTAGGTGCTCAGTGAAGTGCATGTGTTGTCTGAGGTGTTAGGTGCTCAGGGAGGTGCAGGTGTTGTCTGAGGTGTTATGTGCTCAGGGATTTGCAGGTGTTGTCTGAGGTGTTAGGTGCTCAGGGAGGTGCAGGTGTTGTCTGAGGTGCTAGGTGCTCAGGGAGGTGCAGGTGTTGTCTGAGGTGTTAGGTGCTCAGGGAGATGCAGGTGTTGTCTGAGGTGTTATGTGCTCAGTGAGGTGCAGGTGTTGTCTGAGGTGTTAGGCACTCAGTGAGGTGCAGGCATTGTCTGAGGTGTTAGGTCCTCAGGGAGGTGCAGGTGTTGTCTGAGGTGTTAGGTGCTCAGGGAGGTGCAGGTGTTGTATAAGGTGTTATGTGCTCAGGGAGATGCAGGTATTGTCTGAGGTGTTAGGTGCTCAGGGAGGTGCAGGTGTTGTCTGAGGTGTTAGGTGCTCAGGGAGGTCCAGGTGTTGTCTGAGGTGTTAGGTGCTCAGGGAGGTCCAGGTGTTGTCTGAGGTGTTAGGTGCTCTGGGAGGTGCAGGTGTTGTCTGAGGTGTTAGGCGCTCAGGGAGGTCCAGGTGTTGTCTGAGGTGTTAGGTGCTCAGGGAGGTGCAGGTGTTGTCTGAGGTGTTAGGTGCTCAGGGAGGTGCAGGTGTTGTCTGAGGTGTTAGGTGCTCAGTGAGGTGCATGTGTTGTCTGAGGTGTTAGGTGCTCAGGGAGGTGCAGGTGTTGTCTGAGGTGTTAGGTGCTCAGGGAGGTGCAGGTGTTGTCTGAGGTGTTAGGTGCTCTGGGAGGTGCAGGTGTTGTTTGAGGTGTTAGGTGCTCAGTGAGGTGCATGTGTTGTCTGAGGTGTTAGGTGCTCAGGGAGGTGCAGGTGTTGTCTGAGGTGTTAGGTGCTCAGGGAGGTGCAGGTGTTGTCTGAGGTGTTAGGTGCTCATGGAGGTCCAAGTGTTGTCTGAGGTGTTAGGTGCTCAGGGAGGTGCAGGTGTTGTCTGAGGTGTTAGGTGCTCAGGGAGGTCCAGGTGTTGTCTGAGGTGTTATGGGCTCAGGGAGGCCCAGGTGTTGTCTGAGGTGTTAGGTGCTCAGGGAGGTGCAGGTGTTGTTTGAGGTGTTAGGTGCTCAGGGAGGTGCAGGTGTTGTCTGAGGTGTTAGGTGCTCAGGGAGGTGCAGGTGTTGTCTGAGGTGTTAGGTGCTCAGGGAGGTGCAGGTGTTGTCTGAGGTGTTAGGTGCTCAGGGAGGTGCAGGTGTTGTCTGAGGTGTTAGGTGCTGAGGGAGGTGCAGGTGTTGTCTGAGGTGTTAGGTGCTCAGGGAGGTGCAGGTGATGTCTGAGGTGTTAGGTGCTCAAGGAGGTGCAGGTGTTGTCTGAGGTGTTAGGTGCTCAGGGAGGTCCAGGTGTTGTCTGAGGTGTTAGGTGCTGAGGGAGGTCCAGGTGTTGTCTGAGGTGTTAGGTGCTCAGTGAGGTGCATGTGTTGTCTGAGGTGTTAGGTGCTCAGGGAGGTGCAGGTGTTGTCTGAGGTGTTAGGTGCTCAGGGAGGTGCAGGTGTTGTCTGAGGTGTTAGGTGCTCAGGGATGTGCAAGTGTTAGGCACTCAGGGAAGAACAGGTGTTCAGTGTCTTTTTTGTTAGGTGTTCTGGGAAGAGCAGGTATTAGGGGCACAGGGAGTAGCAGGTGTTGAGTGTCTGTGGTGTTAGATGCTAGTAGTAGGTGTTGAGTGTCTGTGGTGTTAGGCACTCAGGAAAGAACAGGTATTAGGTGCTCAGGAAGGAGCAGGTGTTAGTCTGTGGGGGTCAATGCCCCCATGGCTTAGAAGAGCAGATGTTAGGTGCTCATGGAAGAGCAGGTGTTAGTTACTCAGGGAGTAGCAAGTGTTGAGTGTGTGTGATGTTAGATACTCTGGGAAGAGCAGGTGTTAGGTGCTCAAATAAGAGCAGGTGTTAGGTCCTCAGTGAGGAGCAGGTGTTAGGTGCTCAGGGAGGGGGAGGTGTTGAATGTCAAATCAAAACCAAATATTTTTTGCAAGATATGCAGTGTGTAGCTTACATATAATAAAATATTGTTAAACACAAGGGAAGCCACTAGGATGCACGAACATTTCTGGCAGTTTATTACTAATGCTTGTTTATAGACTATTTACAACTAGACGTAGGTTAGGAAGTGGTAAATTTCAGTTTTACTTAACATGAAACGAAAGGTAAGAAAAATGTTTTAATTAGTGAAATTTATATTAGAGTGGTAGCCAAAAAAAAAAAATACAATTAGTAAAATTTACAATAGTACAACTTTAAGTGTGTATTTATTTAAATTCATTTCATGATCTTCAGTTAATTAGGATTTCTTGAGTACAGTGGATCCCCGGTTTACGATATTATTTCATTCCAGAAGCATGTTCAGGTGCCAGTACTGACCGAATTTGTTCCGATAAGGAATATTGTGAAGTAGATTAGTCCATTTCAGACCCCCAAACATACACGTACAAACACACTTACATAAATACACTTACATAATTGGTCGCATTGGGAGGTGATCGTTAAGCGAGGGTCTACTGTATATGTATATATATGTATATATATATATATATATATATATATATATATATATATTATATAAAATATATTATATATATATAATATATATATATATATATAATATATATGTATATACGTATATGTTAAGTGAATGTATAGGAGCCTTTGAACCAAGTGAGAGAGTAATTGTGGTAGGGGACCTGAATGCTAAAGTAGGAGAAACTTTTAGAGAGGGTGTGGTAGGTAAGTTTGGGGTGCCAGGTGTAAATGATAATGGGAGCCCTTTGATTGAACTTTGTATAGAAAGGGGTTTAGTTATAGGTAATACATATTTTAAGAAAAAGAGGATAAATAAGTATACAAGATATGATGTAGGGCGAAATGACAGTAGTTTGTTGGATTATGTATTGGTAGATAAGACTGTTGAGTAGACTTCAGGATGTACATGTTTATAGAGGGGCCACATACATACAGGAGGGCCCCACTTATACGGCGGGTTAGGTTCCAGGCTACCGCCGTAAAGCGGAAACCGCTGTAAAGTGGAACACCCTTTTTTTCCACTTACAAATGCATACAAACACTAGATAACAAGTTTACACTAACATATATTATGTTAGCAATAGAACCAGGCATCAAAAAACAATAAAAAAGTACAATACACACATAGTGCACTCATTACTTACCTTAAAATATTTATAGTCTTAAGTAGTATTTATTGTAAGAAATCAAGTGTGGTGTGTATGGTAGTCAGCCAGGCTACCATACCAGGCCAACCCACCCACACATACTATTCTATGATATTTAAGCATCCCAGAGCGATAAAATGTATATACAGTTCACTCATTACTTACCTTAAAATATAGGGTGAGATGAGTAGTATTGTAAAAAATCAAGTGTGGTATGTATGGTAGTCAGCCAGGCTACCATACCAGAGAGAAAGAATGAGTGCATGAGAGAGGACAGGCGCAGAGTTATGTAAACAAACCAGGCGAAGGTAAGTTTTGTAAACGAAGTGTACACGTCTGGTTTGTGTACAAGTTACATTGTGTACAGGTTGTCTCTACATTGATACAGTAGAATAAATAAAGAAGAACACTCCCATTCTCATGTAACATTTTGAGAAGAAATGATGCTCTGAGTGAAGGCAATGGAAGTAAGTCACTCTGACTTTTTTGGGTTATCCTAGGTTCTCTACACATATGTTGTTATGTATTTATGTTATGTATCGTGTTTATTATATAATTTTGAAAAAATATCACGGATGGATTAATGAAAATGTGTATATTAACGTAATATACAACATTTAATGATACACCGAGCTCAGACAGCGTAAACAAACAAACTGAACAGGTTGTGGACGATCACTCGGTCAGGCGAAATAGACGGTATTAATACGTGTCCAGTTTTAGTTCATTCATGTACATTTGTAAGAGTTTGTGAAACTTTTACCTTATAATATTTTTATAATAATTAAATCACGAAACAAATACTCTTACACTGTGTACAAGTTAGTACAGAATTATAGCTATAAAGTGAAGGCATACGAAAGGAATATTTTTCTACAGTTATCCCTAGTAACAGGTGACGGGCTAGAGAAAAACGTAATTCTTCCGACACTTCTACAAACCGTTTGGTAAACATCTCATATATATTTGTATAAATTTTTATACTGTGGGTGCATGTATCATGTTTGTGTGTTACATAATGTGTTTCTTATATAATTTTGAAAAAAATATCATAGATAGATTAAGGGAAATGTCTATATTAATGTAATATGCGACATTAATGCGCCCAAGAGATTATTATTATTATTATTATTATTATTATTATTATTATTATTATTGCATCAAGAGTAGAGAGCCCTCTAGTGATTTTAATGTGTACCTACATGCCAGCACAGTGTGTAAGTTTATTTAGGTACAGGTGTACACAAGTTTAATTATCAAGTACAATACATATAAAATATACAATACAGTGGACCCCCGGTTAACAAACATTTTTCATTCCAGTAGTATGTTCAGGTGCCAGTACTGACCGAATTTTTTCCCATAAGGAATATTGTGAAGTAGATTAGTCCATTTCAGACCCCCAAACATACACGTACAAACGCACTTACATAAATACACTTGCATAATTGGTCGCATTTGGAGGTGATGGTTAAGCGGGGGTCCACTGTAACTTTAAAACACTTGAAATTTTGGAAAGTTTCCAGACAAAATAAGATGTGCTCAGGGAGAATGTAAACAAACTCGGTGGGCCGCTGTGACCGTATTAGAAAGACAGGTGGGGGGAGCCATATAGCGAGTTTTGGTCATAATTTGAAATGTCCGTATTAGCGGAACGCCGTAAAGCGAAACGCCGTAAAGCGGGGCCCTGCTGTATATCAGATCACTTTCTAGTTGTAGCTACACAGAGAGTAAAAGGTAGATGGGATACAAGGAGAATAGAAGCATCAGGGAAGAGAGAGGTGAAGGTTTATAAACTAAAAGAGGAGGCAGTTAGGGAAAGATATAAACAGCTATTGGAGGATAGATGGGCTAATGAGAGCATAGGCAATGGGGTCGAAGAGGTATGGGGTAGGTTTAAAAATGTAGTGTTAGAGTGTTCAGCAGAAGTTTGTGGTTACAGGAAAGTGGGTGCGGGAGGGAAGAGGAGCGATTGGTGGAATGATGATGTAAAGAGAGTAGTAAGGGAGAAAAAGTTAGCATATGAGAAGTTTTTACAAAGTAGAAGTGATGCAAGGAGGGAAGAGTATATGGAGAAAAAGAGAGAGGTTAAGAGAGTGGTGAAGCAATGTAAAAAGAGAGCAAATGAGAGGGTGGATGAGATGTTATCAACAAATTTTGTTGAAAATAAGAAAAAGTTTTGGAGTGAGATTAACAAGTTAAGGAAGCCTAGAGAACAAATGGATTTGTCAGTTAAAAATAGGAGAGGAGAGTTATTAAATGGAGAGTTAGAGGTATTGGGAAGATGGAGGGAATATTTTGAGGAATTGTTAAATGTTGATGAAGATAGGGAAGCTGTGATTTCGTGTATAGGGCAAGGAGGAATAACATCTTGTAGGAGTGAGGAAGAGGCAGTTGTGAGTGTGGGGGAAGTTCGTGAGGCAGTAGGTAAAATGAAAGGGGGTAAGGCAGGCGGGATTGATGGGATAAAGATAGAAATGTTAAAAGCAGGTGGGGATATAGTTTTGGAGTGGTTGGTTTCAATTATTTAATAAAGTATGGAAGAGGGTAAGGTACCTAGGGATTGGCAGAGAGCATGCATAGTTCCTTTGTATAAAGGCAAAGGGGATAAAAGAGAGTGCAAAAATTATAGGGGGATAAGTCTGTTGAGTATACCTGGTAAAGTGTATGGTAGAGTTATTATTGAAAGAATTAAAAGTAAGATGGAGAATAGAATAGCAGATGAACAAGGAGGCTTCAGGAAAGGTAGGGGGTGTGTGGACCAGGTGTTTACAGTGAAACATATAAGTGAACAGTATTTAGATAAGGCTAAAGAGGTCTTTGTGGCATTTATGGATTTGGAAAAGGCGTATGACAGGGTGGATAGGGGGGCAATGTGGCAGATGTTGCAGGTGTATGGTGTAGGAGGTAGGTTAATGAAAGCAATGAAGAGTTTTTACGAGGATAGTGAGGCTCAAGTTAGAGTACATAGGAAAGAGGGAAATTATTTCCCAGTAAAAGTAGGCCTTAGACAAGGATGTGTGATGTCACCGGTGGTTGCTTTAATATATTTATAGATGGGGTTGTAAGAGAAGTAAATGCGAGGGTCCCTTTACAAGAGGCGTGGAGTTAAAAGATAAAGAATCACACATAAAGTGGGAGTTGTCACAGTTGCTCTTTGCTGATGACACTGTGCTTTGGGAGATTCTGAAGAGAAGTTGCAGAGATTGTGGATGAATTTGGTAGGGTGTGCAAAAGAAGAAAATTAAAAGTGAATACAGGAAAGAGTAAGGTTATGAGGATAACAAAAATATTAGGTGATGAAAGATTGGATATCAGATTGGAGGGAGAGAGTATGGAGGAGGTGAATGTATTCAGATATTTTGGAGTGGACGTGTCAGCGGATGGGTCTATGAAAGATGAAGTGAATCAGAATTGATGAGGGGAAAAGGGTGAGTGGTGCACTTAGGAGTCTGTGGAGAGAAAGAACTTTGTCCTTGGAGGCAAAGAGGGGAATGTATGAGAGTATAGTTTCACCAACACTCTTATATGGGTGTGAAGCATGTGATGAATGTTGCAGCGAGCAGCAGGCTGGAGGCAGTGGAGATGTCATGTCTCAGGGCAATGTGTGGTGTGAATATAATGCAGAGAATTCGTAGTTTGGAAGTTAGGAGGAGGTGCGGGATTACCAAAACTGTTGTCCAGAGGGCTGAGGAAGGGTTGTTGAGGTGGTTCGGACATGTAGAGAGAATGGAGCGAAACAGAATGACTTCAAGAGTGTATCAGTCTGTAGTGGAAGGAAGGCGGGGTAGGGGTCGGCCTAGGAAAGGTTGGAGGGAGGGGGTAAAGGAGGTTTTGTGTGCGGGGGGCTTGGACTTCCAGCAGGCGTGCGTGAGCGTGTTTGATAGGAGTGTATGGAGACGAATGGTTTTTAATACTTGATGTGCTGTTGGAGTGTGAGCAAAGTAACATTTGTGAAGGGGTTCAGGGAAACCGGCAGGCCGGACTTGAGTCCTGGAGATGGGAAGTACAGTGCCTGCACTCTGAAGGAGGGGTGTTAATGTTGCAGTTTAAAAACTGTAGTGTAAAGCACCCTTCTGGCAAGACAGTGATGGAGTGAATGTTGGTGAAAGTTTTTCTTTTTCGGGCCACCCTGCCTTGGTGGGAATCGGCCAGTGTGATAATAATAAAAAAAAATATACAGTGGACCCCCGCATACTGTACGCATCGCATGCCATTCAATCCACATACCGCTCGCTTTTATCGCAAAAATTTTGCCTCGCATACCGCCCAAAAACCCGCTCACCGCTCTTCGTCCGAGACGCGTCCAATGTGCTCCCATAGCCAGCCTCACATGTGCCGCCGGTGGCATTGTTTACCAGCCAGCCTCCGCGGTAACATCCAAGCATACAATCAGAACATTTTGTATTATTAGTGTTTTTGGTGATTTTTTCTGGAAAATAAGTGACCATGGGCCCCAAGAAAGTTTCTAGTGCCAACCCTACAGCAATAAGGGTGAGAATTACTATAGAGATGAAGAAAAAGATCATTGATAAGTATGAAAGTGGAGTGCGTGTCTCCGAGCTGGCCAGGTTGTATAATAAACCCCAATCAACCATCGCTACTATTGGTGGTACAGCTGCTGCTGCTGTTGTACCACCGTCAGCTGCTGCTGCTGCTGCTGTAGTACCGTCTGCTGCGGCTGTAGAAACATCTGCTGCTGCTGTAGCATCATCTGCTGCTGCTGTAGCTCGCTGCTGCTGCTGCGTAGTACCGTCTGCTGCGCGTCAAAATCGTTTTGCTGCTGCGAAACATCGCTCTGCTGCTTAGCACGGGCCCCTGCTCGCTGCTGCTGTAGCACCTTTGGGTTGGTGGGGCTTATTGAAAAATACCAAGAAAAAATTTAAACCCCCAGAGGTTTTGGGCCACCCGGGAAAACCCCCAAAAAAGTCAGTGTCATCGAAGACTGTCTAACTTTTTTTCCTTTGGGTCCTTAATCTTGTCCCCCAGGATGAAAACCCACCCCATTTTGACTAACCCCAGGTGAACAGGGAAAAATGCCTGGAACAAGGCTCAAAAATTTGGTAAATTTTAAAACCCAGCAAAGGTTGGTTTGAGAGTTTTTAAGAAATATAGGGGCCATACAAAATGTGAAAAGGGGCCTTTTTCCCGGAAAAAAAACCCCAAACGGGACCTACAGTACCGGGAGGAAAAGGCATTTCCCAAAGGAAAAACAGTTTCCTCATCATCTTTTGCTGAAATTTTCAAAAAAGGGGGGAAATGTCTTTTTAATTTTTCCTTTTAGTAGAGTAGTACTTTGGAAACAATATATCTTGTGCATGTACTACCTCTACATTGGCATGTACCCTTTCTTTTTGTTTTGTGGGGAAAATGTATATTTCATGTGGAAAATTTTTTTTTTTCCATACTTTGGGTGTTTTGGGGCGCGGTTTAAATTTTTGTTTCCCCATTATTTCTATTTCCCTGGATTTTTACCGGGAGGATTTTTCCGGGGTCAACGCCCTCGCAGCCCGGCCCTGTGACCAGGCCTCCTGGGGGGATCGGGCGCCTGATCAACCAGGCTTTTTTTTTGCTGGCTGCCCCAAAAACCAAACGACGAGCCACACCCCGGGCTAAACCCGGGAAAACTAAACTTTAGGGGGCTTGTCCAGTGCCAGCTTAAAGACTGCCGGGGGGCCCTTTTTGGTAATCCCCCTTATGTGTCTGGAGCATTAAAACAGTCTCGGCCCCTGACACTTTTGTATGGTCTAAAAACTTCTAGTGACACCCCTGCTTTTCTTTGGGGGGGAAGGTGCATCGTCTGCCAAGTCTTTTGTTTTCGAAAGTGAGGTTTTTCGTGGGGAAAATTTTCGGTACTAGCCCCCTCAAAGGATTTTCAAGGTTATATAATAAATGTATCCCCTCCCTCCTGCTTCCGGGGAATACGGGTTTAAAAACCTCAAGCGCCCCAAAAATTTGGGGTGTTTTTTCTCCGTTATGCGCGCCGTGAAAGTTCCTGTACATTTCTAGTGGGAAATTTTCACCTGCCTTTAAAGGTGCGGTTAGGGGGCAGCAATTTTTCCAAAGCCTAGATAGAACAAGTGACCTGAAGAGGCCCTTTCAGGGGTTTGGGGGCCCCTCCCCTAGTTTTTTAAAGGGTTTCTCTTTATCCATCCTGTCTTTTTTCCTAGCAGATGCGATTGATACAATTTAGGGCCCTTTGAAGGTGAGATCCTCCGACATAATCACCCCCCGGTCTTTGACTTTTGGTGTTTCGCTCTATTTTGTGGCCGAATTTTTTTTTGTACTCTGAGAAAAAGTTTTAAAATTTCCTCGTGTTTACCATATCTGAAAATTAAAATTTTCCCTCATCGTTAAACTTCAAATTTTTTCTGCACCCCCACGAAAGCCCGGGTTTTGATGTCCCCCTTTGGAGCCTTGCAGTGCCTCCAATTGGAAGACACTGTCATGCAGATTCGGGTGCCCATCTCAAAGGAAAACAGGGGGCTGGGGCTGACACCCTTGTCTATGCCCGGATATGAGGTTTGGGGAAACAAGAGGGGACGAGACTGTCCCTTTGTGGAACAGAGTTTTTCACCGTAGCTCCCCCCCCCCTTTTCCCGGACTTTACTCTTTTGACGACTACTCTGTGTTCTGTTAGTGGGGAAAATTTAAATAGATCCATCGACCATTTTTCCTGTTATCCCTTTAGCCGCATTTTGTGCGCTGTTACCCCATGGTCCACTTGTCGAAGGTTTTTTGCAAAGCCCGTATGTTTTAAACATCGGGCATTCTTTTGTCTTCTATTGCATTTAGGCCCTTTGTCGTAGGGGACCAAATAGCTGAGACAGACGGGAGCGACCTTTTTTTCAAAAACCCCTGTTGCCCGGGGTTTTGTGTAACTGATTTTTTTTCCCTAGATGGTGGTGTTTTTGCTTCTTAGGCCCCTTTTTAAAAAGTTTTTTAAATGATATGGGGATGTCAGTGCAAATTGGTCTGTATTTTCTTTTGCTGTTGCTTTACTCCCCCCTTTTGGGGATGGGGTTTTAGTCTGTTGTTTTAGTAACGTGGGACACCCCCGCCCCCATGCTCCCTTCCCCATGGGAGGGGAAAGGCTCGTGATAGGGTTTTTGCAGTTCTTAAATGAACACAGAGTTCCATGATCTGGCCCTGGGGCAGAGTGCAGGGGCATGCTTTTAAAATCGCCATTTCGAAGTTTTTGGCGTCAGGAAAAAAAGGGATAGGTTTTTGGGGTTTAACCCAAAATTTTTTTTGGCTTTTCCCCAAAAAAAATTTTCTTTTTGATTTTCACTCTCATCTGGTTAGGGCTTGCAAAAAACGAGTCATTTTGGGACTTGAGTAGCTAAAACCCCTTTCCTTGCTGCCCATCTTTTAAGGACCCATCTTGTTTAAGTAGGGGCCCAATACTGGATGTTTCTCGACTTTGTTTTGGCATAGGAGAAGAAAATTTTGGGTTTTTTTCCTTCGATTTCATTTGGGGGCCTTTTAGTTTTTTCCCCCCGATTCCTGACTCCTATAAGTTTCCCTTTTTAGTTTGATTTTCGATGCTTGCTATTTCTCTGACCAGTGTCTCCCAAACCCCATTTAAAGAAAATTTGACCTCTTTTAGCCGCCTGTTATTCTTTTCCGTCGCCTGAAAAGGGGGAGCCCCTTTCCTTTTTTTCTTTTTTACATCTACTCCTCCTTTTTCTAGAGGAATAACCCTTTGGGGCCTGCATCGATGCCCCCAAAGGTTAATCTGTTCAAAGCATACTTTGGGGGGTTTTCTGTGTTGCTTATATATCTTCCCAAGTTTAAATATGGGTTTGGGATTTGGGTTTTACTTGGGTCCCATTTTAAATGTTTTTGTTATTAAAGGGGTTAAATTTTGGGTTAAAATGCTCCCTCGTGACTATCCATTAGCCGGTCGGGGGCTCCATGCAAAATGTCTAAACCTCAATTTTTGTTTATCTGAGTTTAATGTTTTTGATATGGGGGACATTTCTTATCAGATTTAAACATTGTTAGTGAAGAGAGGTCTAGTGTAAATTTTCCGTCCAAATAGCCTTTTATTTTTTGCTGTTTTTAAATTTTAATTTTGTGCAGAGATTTAAAAGCTCGTATGAGTGGAGTTTTTTATCAGAAGGCCCTTCCCCTGGGGTTATTAAAAGCAACCCAAAATTTTTGCTATTTTCCCCATTTTTGGGGCCTTAATTTAAATCCCCCCCGGGGGAAGAAAGTTGGGTGCAGGAGCCGGAAGATTTTTTTCCCGACGTGATCATTTTTTTAAAAGCGTTCCTGGAATTTCTGGGAGTTGGGTTTCCGGGGGCTTGTTTAAAAACCGCAATTTACCCGGTTTTTTGGTTTTTTGACCTTTACTGCTAAAATTTCCACAATCATTTGAGGCATTTAGAGGTTTTTTTGTGGGAAAACAAGTTTACTCCTTTTCAATGTAAAGGCCCAACCCCCCCCCCCTTTTCCTGTTCACTGTGTCACATCTTAAGGTTGTAACCTGGGATTTCCCTATTTCGTTGTCCAAGTGATCCTTTATGTGGGGCTCATGAAAGCCGCGAACATTGCCCTTTTTTCCCCCCTGCAAGCAGTCCAAAGGATGAAAGGTATTTTGTTTTTGTTTCTGGCTTTGACCCTGTATATTTGGGGGAAAGAAGAATGTCTTTTTGGGGGCTGGTGGTTTTTGGTTGGGACTGGGGGGGATTTTTGTTTTTCCGGCAAAATTTAAAAGGGGGGAAAAAATTTTAAACTGTTTTTTGGAGTTTGGGGGGGGCCCTGATGTGGTTCCAAAAATTTTTTCCAAAGGAACCTGACTGGGAAAATTTGGGTGGGGAACGGAAAATTTTTGGAATTTCCCGCCATTTTTTCCCCTTTTTTTCCTTTGGGACTAAAAAACCCTCCCTCTTTAGTGGCTGTGCTACCCCCGGGTTTTTTCCCATTGCCTGGATGTTTTTTTATCTTTTTTTTACCCCTTTTGATTGGGGTTCCTGGGAATTTTTAAATTTTTAGCCACTCTTTCCGTACAAAAGGTCCTTTCAGGGGGAAAAAGCTTTCAGGAAGGGAGTTTTTCATTTTTCCCGTTTTTCATATGGCATTGGGATTTTCTAGGGTGGTCATAGTTTTTCCGTCCCGTCTGTTTTTTTAGATTTCCCCTTTTGCAGATACCAATCATAGTATGTCACAGGCTTGGGTTTTCCCTTTTCCTTGGGTTTTTTTGACTGTATTCCCTGTTGGTGCATGTTTCCCCGTCTTATTCCTATCCTCCCTAGCACCAACAATGGGCCCCACCAGTTTGTTTTTTGGGAATATTCCCCCACTATGCTAGGGAGTCCCCCTTGTTTGCATTTCCGTGGTATTTTTTAGTTTGCAATATTGGGGGGTTTTTTTTTTTTCTTTTACTAAAACTTTTTTTCCCCCCCTCGGCTCCTTCCCCTATGAGGTCCTTTTTTTATGTATTCCTTCCTGCTATAGTTCCCGACTACCTGGACAAAAACTCCAGCTTCCCCCCATTACTGTCTCCCAGGACCGCACCTCCAGCTTCACCATTACTGTTCCCCGGGCAGCACCTCCAAACTTCACCATTTCTGTCTCCCAACAGAAACCCCCAGCTTCACCATTACTGTGTTTCCCAAAGGGCAGCACCCCCACTTCACCATTTTCTGCCCCCCAGGACAGCAAACCCCCAGCTCACCATTACTGTCTCCCAGGACAGCACCTCCCGCTTCAACCCTTACTGTCTCCCCAGGACAGCACCTCCCGTTCACCATTACTGGGCCCCCCAGGACAACACCTCCAGCTTCACCATTACTGTCTCCAGGGCAGCACTGGGCCAGCCCCACATTACTGACAACCCGGACATCACCTCCAGCCTTTCAGTTTTTTGACTACATGGCCCCGAAACAAGGGCGGGAACCCTTCAGCCCAGACTTTTTTTTTTTCCCCCCAACTGTTTTTAGAAAACTCCAGGTTGTCTAGAAAGCAGCTTTGATGTTATCCTCTTTTAATACCCCCGTGATTTTAGTCCACAATTTTCCCCATTTGGGCATACCCAAAAACACTTCCCTGTTTTAATACTGCTTGGAGCTAGTTCTTGGGTATCCTTTCACAAGGGGCCCTGACACCCAATTTTTCCCCAAAAATGACAATTTATCCCTTTTTTGGAAGCCCCTTTGGTTTTTATTGACTGCAGAAATATACAAAACTTCATAAATTTTTTTTGAGTGGTTTATTTTTTTTAATTCTACTAGCAACCCTTTAATAAACCCTTTAATAAACCCCCTTAAAGAAGCTTTTAGCTAATTTTTATTTTTTTTCTAACAATTGGGGCAGCTTACCGTGTTGTTCCCCGATTTATTTTATTGTTTGTGTTTGGGTAAGGGGGCCCCACAAACCCCCTCCGTTTTTTCAGCTGCTTTTTGTCCAACGAAACTGTTTAAACCATCAAAAGGGTTTGAACCATCCCAAAGGGTTGGACCCTCGAGGGGTTTGGACCATCATCTGTCTGATCAGTGGGGCACTTATTTTAAACATACTAGTGGTTTTATTTGGGCTAACCATGAAGGATCAAAATTTTGAGTAAAATTTTGTGATTTGATTGATACAAAAGGGAAAACTTGCGGTTGAAGAGCCGGTGATTTCTGGCAGCTCCTACAGTGACAATGGTCGAGCCTCAACCTTGTTTATCATCGCTGTATCTAGCTTTTCTAGTTTTTTTTTTTTCGTCTCACCACAATAAATGCTTTTATTATCACTATAGTTGAACTGGTGGAAATTTTGAGGAAAGGGACGCTTTTTCTGTAGTAATAATTGCTTCTCGTTGTGTATATTGCGACGCTGTTAATAAGGTTATATGAAATTCACAAGTATACGTCTGGTATTTCAAGAAAAAAAAAAACTAATGAAAGTCACTCCACCCCACTAAGTCCCATTATAATACTGGTTAGTTGCTACTACAACTGTATTCTGCTATTCACTGGCATCACTAGATTATATGCGAGTACACTAGCAGGCCAGAAAGATTGTTAAAACAGCTGACCAGTGTGGTAAGATTTGGCGACTTCTGGCACCTGCCTCTATAGGCTTATCACTTCATTTACAAATTCACCTGTTTTCAAATGACACTTTAGCCTTTATCATCTATATACTAGGGAGCCACTGTAGTATACACTATACACTATGTATGCACAATGTTATCAGGGAGACTTTCTTTCCTCTGACAAAGAAAAGTTCTATTATTATTATTTTGCACACGGAACACGTGTGTAGAGAACCTAGGATAACCCAGAAGTCAGACAGAATGACTTATAATTGCTACACTCTTAATGCTACACTTTGCCACTGCTGCTTCATGATGTCTGCCACTTCTGCTTCATGATGTCTGCCACTTCTGCTTCATGATGTCTGCCACTGCTGCTTCACGATTTCTGCCACTGCTGCTTCATGTTGTCTGCCACTGCTACCTCATGATGTCTACTCCCACTTTTGCTAGTGTGTTGAAGAGCTTTCCAATATGTGAAGGTTGAGGGGCAGTGGCACTTGGACAGGTAATGGATGGTAACGTAATTTGTTTATCTTGAACATCGCCAAAGAATCGAACATTTCTGCTACTTTGAGCTCAATTTCAAGGTACTTTTTGTCATGAAACCAATCAAAATCATGTCTGTTTCTGTATTATATCTTGCATTCTATCAAATGAAACAAAAAAACGAGAATACAGCCATAAAAACCATATGAAAATATACTGCTAAGGGGAGGTTAATGGCTGAGATGTGAACTCCATTGTTTATGGCCCGATTTCTTTCATTTTTGGTGTATGCTAAGAAACATGTTTCCATCATACATTGCCCAAGTTTCAATAAGATAGTCTAACAAGCAACTGATGTCCAGTTCCCTAGATCAAGAGCAAGAGCCCCTCACCATTGTCAAGGAACATCCCTTGAGGCCAGCTCTCTTCTGGAAATTTCACTCGTGTCTGGAAGCAAAAAATCAACCGAGCAACTGCTCATATCTGGAAAAGCTCGCACATGGATGCACTCGTTAGTAGAGGTTCCATTGTATACATATACTGAAAAAGATAACATAGTCAAAAAAATCATGCAGACCAGTGTAATAATAATAATTTATAATAATAGTAATATAATTTATAAGAATAATTATAATATAACAATAATACAGTGGACCCCTGCCTTATGATATTAATCTGTTCCTGAGAGCTCATCATAAGCCGAAATTATCGTTAGTCGATTTAATTTTCCCCATAAATAATGGAAATCTAATTAATCCGTTCCTGACACCCCAAAGTATGAAAAAAAAATTTTACCACATGAAATATGAATTTTAATACACTCAAACTGAAGAAGACATGCACAATTACTACTATACTAAGAATAGAATACATGACACTTACCTTTATTGAAGATCTGGTGATGATTGATGGGATGGGAGGAGGGGAGAGTGTGGAAGTTATTGTTTAGAAGGGGAATCCCTTCCATTAGGACTTGAGGTAGCAAGTCCTTTTCTGGGGTTACTTCCCTTCTTCTTTTAATGCCACCAGAACCAGCTTCAGAGTCACTGGACCTCTGTTACACAACAAATCTGTCCATAGATCTCTGTACCTCCCGTTCCTTTAAGACTTTCCTAAAATGTAGGGGTCGCATAACATGTCATTGTACAGGTTTGGCCAACACGGTTTGCAGTAGCTGTGTCAGGGGGATTTTCATCCATAAAGGTTTGCAGTTCAACCCACTTTGCACACATTTCCTAAGCTCCTTTTTTTTAATTCCCATAATAATGCTCACCCTTTATACCACAGGGATGGCACTAGAAACTTTCTGGGTCCATAAGTGACTTATTTTGCAGTCACAAGTCACATAAAAACGACTGGGATAATGTGAAATGTACCTAATGTATGCGTAGAGGTGACTGCCCATCTGACTGCTTGTAAACACTGGTCACTGAGGCCACAGATGGGAACACGTTCCTGGAACGAATCACGTAAGTGTGAGATTATTTTTATCGTGATAAGGCGAGCAAAATTTTTTGTGTTCAAATGCTTCGTATCGCGGATTTAACGTAACGTGATGCTTCGTAATTATAATCAAGATCGTCAGGAACATTAAAAAGTCATGTAGCATGGACCCTCACCTAACGCTATTAATCGAACCTGATAGCCAATGTTAGTCTAAATTATCGTTAGGTTAATTAATTTTCCTCCAAGAGAATAATGAAATCAAATTAATCCGGTTCCGACACCATAATGTGGAAACTAAATAAAAAGGTTTTACCACATGAAATATATTTTTAATACACACAAACTAAAGAAACAATGCAACAGTTACATGACACATACCTTTATTTGAAATCTGGTTATGATTGATGGGAGGGAGGAGGGAGAATGTTGATGGTGTATAGTGATTGATAAGGGGAATCCCCTTCCATTAGGACTTGAGGTGCAAGTCCTTTTCTGGTGTTACTTCCCTTCTGCTTTTATGCTCACTAGGAACCAGCTTGAGAGTCACTGGACCTCTGTCGCACAATCATATCTTCCATGAGAGGCCTGTACCTCTCGTTCCTTTATGACATTCCTAAAGTGTTTCACAACATTGTCAGTGTACAGGTTGCCAACACGGATGTGCAATAGCTTGTGTAGGGTGATTTTCATCAAAAAAGGTTTGCACTTTAAGCCACATTTGTACACCTTTCCTTAATCTATGTATAGGCAATCTCCACTCAGTTTTCTCTATCCCCTCCTCCGAAACAGTTTCCTCAAGTGCGGCCTCTTGCTGTTTAAGATTGATCTAGCAGCTCAACAGTGGTGTAGTTCTTCATTGTCCTCCTCCACCAACTCTTCCACATCCTCCCCACTAACCTCCAACCCCAAGACGTCCCCCCCAATGCCACATCTGTGATTCTCACTGGCCATAGGATTCCCAGGTTACCTCAAACCTTCAAAATCCCTTTTGTCTACACATTTCTGGCCACAGTTTCTTCCAACAAGTTCAAGTCCTGTTTAGTCGCTTCCACCCAAGCCTTACCTATAATGTTTTACACAATAGAGGATGCAAAATGATCTCTCCAAAAACCTCTTAGAGTCAATTGAGTTTCTGAGTTCACTACAAGCACCTTTCAAACATAGCTTTGTGATTTCTTGATAGTTCGATAGGACCTGCTGGTCAATGGCTGTAGGAGAGGAGTGGTATTAGGAGCAAAACTTGACCTTAATAACTCATTTCCGCAGAAATAACATTGTCCCAAGACCAGTATCACTTAAGGTCTAATTTCTTTTCAGTAGGTAATTTTTCACAGTGTGGGCAAATGCAATGGTGTAACCGATTCATAGAAAAAGTCCCTAGTGACCCTTGCCTTTACTGTTTGCCCTCCACAGGCACACACAAAATGCCTGAGGACATTGTTTTTCCTGAAAACTGGGAGTTTCAGAGTGATACACCAATAAAGGCTTCACTTTGCAATCACCACTAGCATTGGCACATATCAACAGAGTAAGCCTGTCTTTCATAGGCTTATGTCCTGGGAGTGCCTTTTCCTCCTGAGTAATGTACGTCCTGTTTGGCATTTTCTTCCAAAACAGGCCTGTTTCGTCACAATTAAACGCTTGTTCAGGTTTCAGTCCTTCACTGTCTATGTACTCCTTGAATTCCTGCACATATTTTATTGAAAATAAGAAAAAGTTTTGGAGTGAGATTAACAAGTTAAGGAAGCCTAGAGAACAAATGGATTTGTCAGTTAAAAATAGGAGAGGAGAGTTATTAATTGGAGAGTTAGAGGTATTGGGAAGATGGAGGGAATATTTTGAGGAACTGTTAAATGTTGATGAAGATAGGGAAGCTGTGATTTCGTGTATAGGGCAAGGAGGAATAACATTTTGTAGGAGTGAGGAAGAGCCAGTTGTGAGTGTGGGGAAAGTTCGTGAGGCAGTAAGTAAAATGAAAGGGGGTAAGGCAGCCGGGATTGATGGGATATAGATAGAAATGTTAAAAGCAGGTGGGGATATAGTTTTGGAGTGGTTGGTGCAATTATTTAATAAATGTATAGAATAGGGTAAGGTACCTAGGGATTGGCAGAGAGCATGCATAGTTCCTTTGTATAAAGGCAAAGGGGACAAAAGAAAGTGCAAAAATTATAGGGGGATAAGTTTGTTGAGTATACCTGGTAAAGTGTATGGTAGAGTTATTATTGAAAGAATTTAGAGTAAGACGGAGGATATGATAGCAGATGAACAAGGAGGCTTTAGGAAAGGTAGGAGGTGTGTGGACCAGGTGTTTACAGTGAAACATATAAGTAAACAGTATTTAGATAAGGCTAAAGAGGTTTTTGTGGCATTTATGGATTTAGAAAAGGCGTATGACAGGGTGGATAGGGGGGCAATGTTGCAGGTGTATGGTGTAGGAGGTAGGTTACTGAAAGCAGTGAAGAGTTTTATGAGGATAGTGAGGCTCAAGTTAGAGTATGTAGGAAAGAGGGAGATTATTTCCCAGTAAAAGTAGGCCTTAGACAAGGATGTGTGATGTCTCTGTGGTTTAATATATTTATAGATGGGGTTGTAAGAGAAGTAAATGCGAGGGTCTTGGCAAGAGGCATGGAGTTAAAAGATAAAGAATCACACATAAAGTGGGAGTTGTCACAGTTGCTCTTTGCTGATGACTCTGTGCTCTTGGGAGATTCTGAAGAGAAGTTGCAGAGGTTGGTGGATGAATTTGGTAAGGTATGCAAAAGAAGAAAATTAAAAGTGAATACAGGAAAGAGTAAGGTTATGAGGATAACAAAAAGATTAGGTGATGAAAGATTGGATATCAGATTGGAGGGAGAGAGTATGGGGAGGTGAATGTATTCAGATTATTTTGGAGTGGAACGTGTTAGCGGATGGGTCTATGAAAGATGAGGTGAATCATAGAATTGGTGAGGGGAAAAGGGTGAGCGGTGCACTTAGGAGTCTGTGGAGACAAAGAACTTTGTCCTTGGAGGCAAAGAGGGGAAATGTATGAGAGTATAGTTTTACCAATGCTCTTATATGGGTGTAGAAGCATGGGTGATGAATGTTTGCAGCGAGAAGGCTGGAGGCAGTGGAGATGTCATGTCTGAGGGCAATGTGTGGTTGCGAAATATAATGCAGAGAATTCGTAAGTTTGGAAGTTAGGAGGAGGTGCGGGATTACCAAAAACTGTTGTCCTGGGGCTGAGGAAGGTTGTGAGGTGGTTTGGACTCTTTCGTAGAGAGTATGGGCAAAACTGAGTGACTTCAAGGTGTATCAGTCTGTAGTGGAGGGAAGGCGGGGTTGGGGTTCGGCATAGGAAAGGTTGGAGGGAGGGGGTTATAGGAGGTTTTGTGCTGTGCGAGGGGGGATTGGACTTCCAGAAGGCATGCGTTAGCGTCGTTTGATAGGAGTGAATGGAGACAATGGTTTTTAATACTGATGTGTGTTGGGAGTGTGTGCAAAGTAACATTATAAAGGGATTCAGGGAAACCGGCAGGCCGGACTTGAGTCTTGGAGATGGGAAGTACAGTGCCTGCACTCTGAAGGAGGGAGTGGTTAATGTGGCAGTTTAAAAACTGTAGTGTAAAGCACTCTTTGGCAAGACAGTGATGGAGTGACTGTTGGGTTGAAAGTTTTTCTTTTTCGAGCCACCTTGCCTTGGTGGGAATCGGCCGTGATTTGTGTGTAGTAAAATAATATAATATTTTTCAGCCGCTTTGTGGTTCCGAAACTGGCAGCACCTCCACCGTGCCTTATCACACTATGTGTGCCACTATGATTCTTAAATCTCTCAAACAAACCTTTGCCTGGCCTTAAAGTCCTCTACATCATCATAGTTGGCAGGGCATTTTTCTAATTATAGGACATGCAACTTCCTAGCATTTTTGCATTATAATCGCTGAGAGATGCTATCTGCTGCTTATACGTTTTTCGTTTATATCCAATCCAATAACAGTCTCTCAACATCATCTTACATTGCGATCTCTGTTTTCAAAAAAACAAAGTTCACCTATTTGGCTAGAAAGAACTGCTTCCTTGATTGCCGTTTTCTTTGCAAAATAGTGCGATGGTTGATCGGGGTTTTGTGTATACCTGGCCAGCTCGGAGACACGCACTCCACTTTCTCACTTAGCAATGATCCTCTTTCCTTCCATATCCATAGTCAATTCTCACTCTTTTTGCTGTAGGGTTGGCACTAGAAGCTTTCTTGAGGGCCCACGGTGCTTATTTTGCAGGTGCAATCATTACAAAAGGCTGTGATAATATGAAATGTTCCGATTGTATGCTTGGAAGCGACTGCGGTGGCTGGCTTGTAAACACTGGCAACCCACGGAACATGGGAACAAGTGATAGGTTGGCTCGGCCTGCACGTGTGACGCGTCTGAACGAAACCGCTTGAGCGAGTATTTTTAGCGCTAGCCGAGGCAAAATTTTTGCGTTAAAATGTATCGCTAGGCGGATTTAACATTATGCGATGCATTCGTTAGGCGAGGTTCCACTGTATTTCAAATAGGTTTGGTATCTGACATTTAAGGCACTCCAGAGTGATTATTATTATTTATTATTATTATTGTTATGATGATGATTATGATTATTACCATTGACATACCTTGTTCACTGAGTTTAGTCATTTCTTAAGTTGCCACGATACGCTGAGAATGTAAACACAGATGAACGCACGAGCTAACCCCTTTACTGTGAACTTCTTTTGTACTTCTTCCATTTTCCTCTTTTTTTCTCTTCTCTTTCTAACTCTGTTCTATTATGAGATGCACAATATAGTACATGTTTAAAGACGAAATATGTAGTCTTGGAGATTGCTTGGTGCAGAGGTGCATCACTAACCCCTTTACAATGAACTTCTTTTGTACTTCTTGCATTTTCATGTTGTCTTTCCTCTTCCAAGAGGAAAAACAACAGTGCATGTCTCGTATATTTAGTAGGTTCAGGCTTTTGAAAAGTGTTGGGGTGTGCTATCTAGCACAGGAGTTGGTAATAATCTGCACAGCAACTTTTTGTTTGGCAATTAAAGGTTTAAGGTGGTTGGCTGTGGTTGATCCCAAGGCACAAATACCATAGGTGAGGTAGGGATATATTAAAGAGTGGTATTGGGTATGGAGTGTCATTTTGGGTACATAGTATCATTTCCTGGAAAGGAAGCCTACTGATTTGGAAATTATCTTGGATATATGATGGATCTGAGAATGAAAATTAACCCTTTCGGGGTTTCCGACGTTCTAGTATGGCTTACACGCTGTGGGGGGGGGTTTTGTTTTTGACGTACTAGTATGAATAAATTCTAGCGCCCTCAAATCTAGCCAGAGAAAGCTGGTAGGCCTACATATGAAAAAATGGGTCGATGTGGTTAGTGTGCAAAGTATAAAAAAAATCCTGCAGCACACAGTGTGTAATGAGAAAAAAAAACTTTGACCGTGTTTTTGGATTAAAACAGCGACTTTGCACTGTATTTTTGTATGGTATTTATTGTTGTATTCTAGTTTTCCTGGTCTTATTTTATAGAATGGAAGACATATTACAGAAATTGAGATGACTGTGATTGGTTTCACAATGAAAAATCACCTTGAAATTGAGCTCAATTAGCTGAACTGTTCGACTTTTTGCCTAAAGGTCAATAGTAAACAAATCATGCCATGATCAATACACATCAAACTAGTGAATCTAATTATTCTTTCACAAGTGCGCTGGATTATTTATTCCATTTCTACACTAATACAGTAGTCGATAAACAGTAAATCTATTTTTTGTGAGAAAAAATTCAAAGCGGAAAGCAAAAGAAATGTAAGAGGGGCATGGGGATATGACTAATGGAACAGAGGAAATGTTTATTTTTGTTCCAGGGAATGTTTTCTTGGTGTATTCTGGACCCCTATTTGGAAATTGGCATTTTTTTGAAATTTCGTGTGAAATTGGCAAAGTTGTTAAATTCTGACACTTTTTGCGGCGATAGTTGAAATTGTAAAAATGGGTGATTTCCTTGTGCTCATTCGATAGAAAAAAAAAAAAAAAACAGGAGTTCTAGCAATCTAGTATGAATTTTTGTCGACGAGTACACTGGAATTGGCCGGATTAGGGCTCGAAAGGGTGGTAAAATCACCGAGTTGTAAACATTGTCTGAGACCCCGCTAACTTCGCAAGAGCATAATTCTGTAAGTTTTCCATCAAATTTCATGCTTTTGATGTCATTATGATCAGGAAAAGATTCTATATTTTCATAAGAATTTTTTTTTTTTTTTTTGAAATTTTGGCGACCCTGAGAACAAGTCTCTGAGAGGGCCTGGTGACCCCCAAAGGGTTAAGCTTACAGTCAAGGAGAAGACCTAGAAAGTTACCCTCAGTTTGTCTTGCGGTAGGGGGACCATTTATAAGTATTTTAAGTTGGATATTTAAGGCTTTGCATCCAAACAGAATGAAGTATGTTTAGTCTATTTTGAGAGCGAATTTGTTGGTTATCATCATCGTTGTTTGAAGTAGAAGTAGTAGTGGCAATAGTTAGCAGGGGAAGCAGTGGTAGATAGAAAAGGGATGAAGCAATGGCCTAGTAGTGTGGGAGTAATAGTAGTAATGGAGCAAAAGAAGCAGAAGTGAATTAAGCCTAAGTACAAGAAAGAGGAGAACTGCAGGAGAGTTAATGGGCCACAAGGGTGGGACCAAGAACACAGGTGGGGGGAAGGGAAAGCTGAAGGACAAAATATACCTAGACAGAAGAAAGGAAGACAAAAATATGGAAAGGAAAAGGAGGAGGAGAAGAAAAGATCATGTCAAGTCATGAGCATTCTGAAGTATGGAGCATTTGATAATGCAATGAGAAAGGAAGGCATCTACAGAGACAAAGCCAGGACCAAGATTCATATTAGGAAAATTGTGTAAAAGGGATACTTCAAGAAGACAGTGTCTTGTTATACAAAGATTTATAATTAAATGCCCTGTATTTTTACTTTAAACACAGTCATTGTGTGTAATTCAAATTTCTTAACATTATAAGATTATTGTAGCAATAACTGTAGCATTTTGGGAAGTACTAAGACTACAGTAACTGTAGCATATAGAAATTACTAACATTACAGTAGCTGTAGAATATAGGAAGTACTAAGACTACAGTAACTGTAGCATATAGAAAGTACTAACATTACAGTAGCTGTAGAATATAGGAAGTACTAAGACTACAGTAACTGTAGTATATAGGAAGAACTAAGACTACAGTAACTGTAGCATATAGAAAGTACTGACACTACAGTAGCTGTAGAATATAGGAAGTACTAAGACTACAGTAACTGTAGCATATAGAAATTACTAACCTTTACAGTAGCTGTAGAATAATAGGAAGTTCTAGTCTACAGTAACTGTAGCATTAGAAAGTACTAACATTACAGTAGCTGTAGAATATAGGAAGTACTAAGACTACAGTAACTGTAGCATATAGAAAGTACTAACATTACAGTAGCTGTAGAATATAGGAAGTACTAAGACTACAGTAACTGTAGCATATAGAAAGTACTAACATTACAGTAGCTGTAGTAGAATATTGGAAAGAGTACTAAGACTACAGTAACTGTAGTATATAGGAAGTACTAAGACTACAGTAACTATAGTATATAGGAAGAACTAAGACTACAGTAACTGTAGCATATAGAAAGTACTAACACTACAGTAGTTGTAGAATATAGGAAGTACCAAGACTACAATAACTGTAGTATATAGGAAATATTAAGCCTGCAGTAACAGTAGCATTTAGGAAGAATTAAGACTGCAGTAACATTATGAAGAATTACGACTGCAGTAACATTACTAAGCACTAAGACTGCCTTAACACTAGCAAGCACTAAGACTGCAGTAACATTAGGAAGCACTAAGACTGCAGTAACATTATGAAGTATTAAGACTGCAGTAACATTAGGAAGTATTAAGACTGCAGTAACATTAGGAAGTTTTTTAAGACTGCCAGAACATTAGGAAGTATTAAGACTGCCAGTAACATTAGCATGTATTGAAGACTGCCAGTTAACATTTGGAAGTATATTAAGACTGCCAGTAACAGTAGGACGTATTAAGACTGCAGTAACATTAGGAAGTATTAAGACTGCAGTAACATTAGGAAGTATTAAGACTGCAGTAACATTAGGAAGTATTAAGACTGCAGTAACATTAGGAAGTATTAGACTGCCGTTAAAATTAGGAAGTATTAAGGACCTGCAGTAAAAACATAGGAAAGTATTAAGACTGCAGTAACATTAGGAAGTATTAAGACTGCAGTAACATTAGGAAGCATTAAGACTGCAGTAACATTAGGAAGTATTAAGACTGCAGTAACATTAGGAAGTATTAAGACTGCAGTAACATTAGGAAGCATTAAGACTGCAGTAACATTAGGAAGCATTAAGACTGCAGTAACATTAGGAAGTATTAAGACTGCAGTAACATTAGGAAGTATTAAGACTGCAGTAACATTAGGAAGTATTAAGACTGCAGTAACATTAGGAAGCATTAAGACTACATTAACATTACTAAGCATTAAGTCTGCAGTAACATTAGGAAGTATTAAGACTGCAGTAACATTAGGAAGCATTAAGACTGCAGTAACATAGGAAGTACTTCAAGACTGAGTAAACAATACTAAGCATTAAGACTGCAGTAACATTAGGAAGTATTAAGACTGCAGTAACATTAGGAAGTATTAAGACTGCAGTAACATTACTAAGCATTAAGACTGCAGTAACATTAGGAAGCATTAAGACTGCAGTAACATTACTAAGCATTAAGACTGCAGTAACATTAGGAAGCACTAAGACTGCAGTAACATTACTAAGCATTAAGACTGCAGTAACAATTATATGCATTATGACTGAGTACATGGAAGTATTAAGATGCAGTACATTAGGAAGTTATTAAGACTGCAGTAACATTAGGAAAAGCATTAAGACTGCGTAACATTAGGAAGTTTTAGTATTAAGACTGCTGTATCTTGGAACATTAAAGATGCAGTATACATTAGGAAGTATTAAGACTGCCAGTAAAACATTAGGAAGTATTAAGACTTGCAGTAAAATTAGGAAGTATTAAGACTGCAGTAACATTACTAAGGCATTAAGTCATGCAGTAACTTAGGAAGATTAGACTGCCAGTAACATTACTACGCATTAAGGAATGCAGTAAACATTAGGAAGCATTAAAGGAATGCAGTAACATTACTAAGTTTTAAGGACTGAGGCAGTAACATTACTAAGCATTAAGACTGCAGTAACATTAGGAAGTATTAAGACTGCAGTAACATTACTAAGCATTAAGACTGCAGTAACATTAGGAAGCATTAAGACTGCAGTAACATTGGGAAGTATTAAGACTGCAGTAACATTAGGAAGCATTAAGACTGCAGTAACATTACTAAGCATTAAGACTGCAGTAACATTAGGAAGCATTAAGACTGCAGTAACATTAGGAAGTATTAAGACTTCAGTAACATTAGGAAGTATTAAGACTGCAGTAACATTACTAAGCTTTTATAGACTGCAGTAATATTAGGAAGCATTAAGACTGCAGTAACATTAGGAAGTATTAAGACTGCAGTAACATTAGGAAGCACTAAGACTGCAGTAACATTAGGAAGTATTAAGACTGCAGTAACCATTACTAAGCATTAAGAACTGCAGTAACTCATTAGGAAGTATTAAGACTGCAGTAACATAAGAATCGTATTTAGACTGCTGTAACATTACTAAGCATAAGACTGCAGTAACATTAGGAAGCATTAAGACTGCAGTAACGTTACTAAGCATTAAGACTGCAGTAACATTAGGAAGTATTAAGACTGCAGTAACATTTGGACGTATTAATTAAGATGCTAGTAACATTACTAAGCATTAAGACTGCAGTAAACATAGGAAGCATTAGACTGCAGTACATTTCTAGCTTTAAGACGGCCAGTAAAATTTGGAAGCATTAAGACTGCAGTTGTAACATTAGGAAGTTTAAGATGCAGATAACATTAGGAAGTATATACTGCAGTTACATTAGGATGTATTAAGACTGCAGTAACATTAGGAAGTATTAAAGACTGCCAGTAACATTAGGAAGTATTAAAGGCTGCAGTAAACTTTAGGAAAGTATTAAGACTGCAGTAACATTAGGAAGCATTAGGACTACATTAACATTACTAAGCATTAAGTCTGCAGTAACATTAGGAAGTATTAAGACTGCAGTAACATTAGGAGTATTAAGAATTGACAGTAACATTTTAGGAAGCATTAAGACTGCAAGTTAACATTAGGAAGTATTTAAGTCTTGCAGTAACATTACTAAGCATTAAGACTGCAGTAACATTAGGAAGTATTAAGACTGCAGTAACATTAGGAAGTATTAAGACTGCAGTAACATTACTAAGCATTAAGACTGCAGTAACATTAGGAAGCATTAGACTGCAGTAACCAAAAATTTACTAAGCATTAAGACTGCAGTAAGGTAACATTAGGAAGTATTAAGACTGCAGTCACTTTAGGAAGTATTAGACTGCAGTAACATTACTAAATGCTTTAAGAACTGCAGTAACATTAGGAAGTATTATGACTGCAGGTAAACATTAGGAAGTATTTAAAGACTGCAGTTACTAGGAAGCCATTAAGACTGCAGTAACATTAGGAAGTATTAAGACTTCAGTAACATTAGGAAGTATTAAGACTGCAGTAACATTAGGAAGCACTAAGACTGCAGTAACATTAGGAAGTATTAAGACTGCAGTAACATTAGGAAGTATTAAGACTGCAGTAACATTAGGAAGTATTAAGACTGCAGTAACATTAGGAAGTATTAAGACTGCAGTAACATTAGGAAAGGCATTAAGGACTGCTGTAACATTAGGAAGTATTAAGACTGCCAGTAACATTTAGGAGGAAGCATTTAAGACTGCAGTAACATTAGGAAGTTTAAGACTGCAGTAACATTACTAAGCATTAAGACTGCAGTAACATTAGGAAGCATTAAGACTGCAGTAACATTAGGAAGCATTAAGACTGCAGTAACATTACTAAGCATTAAGACTGCAGTAACATTAGGAAGTATTAAGACTGCAGTAACATTCACTAAGCTTAAGACTGGCAGTATACATTAGGAAGCATTACGACTGCAGTAACATTAGGGAAGCATTAAAGGGACTGCAGTAAACATTACTAAGCACTTAAGTGTGGGGGGTGTCTGCAGTATAACATTAGAAGCATTAGCCTGCCCAGTAACATTTAGGAAGTATTAAGACTTTCAGTAACATTAGGAAGTTATTAATAAGACTGCAGTACCATTACTAAGCATAGCAAGACTGCAGTAATATTGGAAGCATTTAGACTGCAGTAACATTAGGAAGTATTATGGTTGCAAGGTAACATAGGAAGCTAGACTGCTGTAACATTAGGGGAGTATTAAGACTGCAGTAACATTATAGCATTTAAGACTGCGATAGTAACATTAGGACAGTTAATTAAGAACTGCAGTAACATTAGGAAGTATTAAGACTGCAGTAACATTACGAAGCATTAAGACTGCAGTAACATTAGGAAGCATTAAGACTGCAGTAACATTACTAAGCATTAAGACTGCAGTAACATTAGGAAGTATTAAGACTGCAGTAACATTAGGAAGTATTAAGACTGCAGTAACATTACTAAGCATTAAGACTGCAGTAACATTAGGAAGCATTAAGACTGCAGTAACATTACTAAGCATTAAGACTGCAGTAACATTAGGAAGCATTAAGACTGCAGTAACATTAGGAAGTATTAAGACTGCAGTAACATTAGGAAGTATTAAGACTGCAGTAACATTAGGAAGTATTAAGACTGCAGTAACATTAGGAAGTATTAAGACTGCAGTAACATTAGGAAGTATTAAGACTGCAGTAACATTAGGAAGTATTAAGACTGCAGTAACATTAGGAAGTATTAAGACTGCAGTAACATTAGGAAGTATTAAGACTGCAGTAACATTAGGAAGTATTAAGACTGCAGTAACATTAGGAAGTATTAAGACTGCAGTAACTTTAGGAAGAGTTATTTAAGACTGCAGTATCATAAGGACGCATTAAGCTGCAGTAAATCAGTAGGAAGTATTTAAGACTGCAGTTAACATTAGGATGTATTAAGACTGCAGTAACTTTAGGAAGTATTAAGACTGCAGTAACATTAGGAAGCATTAAGACTGCAGTAACATTAGGAAGTATTAAGACTGCAGTAGAGAGAAAACAGTTCACTGCTTTATGACCTGAAAATTATTATTAACTTCAATAACTTGTGTAAGATTTAATACAAATTATACTTTTAATAATATACATTGTTACAAAACTGTTGTTAAATTTTAGTAACAAACATTTAATTCATGTTCACCATTACAGAACCCTTCAAGGTAGGACCTCGGTGGCTCCTAAACTGCTCTTGCTTCAAGGAATTGGCGTTGTCCTCCCAGTACTTGAGTCACCCCTTTTAAACTTCAGGCATCATATGACCCATCCTGGTTTAGTGCTTGCCTATGTTTATAATATAATAGGTATTAGAGAAATTTTGTTTTTCAGTGTAACAAAATATTCACTTTGTTCTTATCTGCTTAAGAACTTTACCATTTGGAAGATTATTTTGAGTTGTTGTTCACTATGTCTGAAATGCTTACTCAGCAGTGTGCTGATCCACAAGTTACAGTTCATCCAGAATGATAAAACTTTTATCAGTATCAACATCACTGAAACCATCCTCGTAAAAATCTATGGTGAAAATTAGGAAAAAGACATAAAAAAACTTCAGTGTTCAGTGTGTCTAAAAGACTTTCCTCAGAAATGTCTATTATTGAGTCACATGAGAATTCATACTAAAGAGAAACCATATGAGTGTTCAGAGTGTCTGAAAATGTTTTCAGCTAATTCTAGTTTAATACATCATATGAGAATTCATACTGGAGAGAAGCCCTATCAGTGTTCTCAGTGTCTAAAAAAGTTTTCAGCTAAATCTAGTTTTGTATATCACATGAGAATTCATACTGAAGAAAAACCATATCAGTGTTCTGAGTGTCAAAAAAAGTTTTCAGCTAAATCTAGTTTAGTTTATCATATGAGGATTCATACTGGAGAGAAACCATATCATTGTTCTGAGTGTCTAAAAGAGTTTTCAGCTAAATGTGATTTAGTAACACACATGAGAATTCACACTGGAGAGAAACCATATAAATGTTCTGATTGTCTAAAAGAGTTTTCAGCTAAAATGTGATTTAGTAAAACCATGAGAAGTCATACTGGGGAGAAACATATAAATGTTCTGGATTGTCATAGAAAAGTTTCCCACACTCTCTCTTTAGTGAAAACACCTTTAAGAACTCACACTGGAGAGAAACCATATGAGTGTCCTGAATGTCTGAAAGAGTTTTCTCAGAAATCTAATTTGGTAAGTCACATGAGAATCCATTCAGGAGAGAAACCACATCAGTGCTCTGAGTGTTTTAAAGTTTTTTCATGCAAATTTAGTTTAATAGAAACACACAAGTAGATTCATACTGGAGAGAAACATACAAGTGTTTGAGTGTCAAATGAGAGTTTTGTCAACGAATTATTTAGTACAACATATGAGGAATTCCTATGAAGCGACAGCCATTCAGTGTTCTGATATAACGATATAATTTACCATAATAACATATATTTACCATAATATACACAATTTAATCTAACAACAACTTTAAATCTTTACACTATATTATAATCCACCTAAACACAAACTAATAACCTATATAAAACACATTATATAATATCAACACATAATATTACACTTTCTAAAACCTCCAACAAAAACTACCATCTAACAACCATTCTCTCCTCATTTTTTTTTTCTTTTCCCTCCAAACACACATTTTTTTCCCCCCTCCTTCCCCCCGTTGGGGGGAGGGGGGGGGGGGGGGAATGACCCCCCCCCCCCCGCACCACTTGGGGGGGGGAGAAACCATATGAGTGTTCTGAGTGCCATAGAGAGTTTTCCCAACAATCTCATTTAGTGAAACACATTAGAGTTCATACTGGAGAGAAACCATATCAATGCTCAGAGTGTCTAAAAGACTTTACCCAAAAATCTAGTTTAGTAAAACACATGATAATTCATTCTCGTTAAATCACATCACAAAAATCTAATTTAATTAAATCATCAAAAGTCACATGTATAATTCACTGCACTCTTGCCAGTGTGCAATATGATTAGAAGTTGTTACAATACGTGAAGTAGTAAGATGCATGAATTCTATCTGTTGAAAAGTCAGTCTTTGAAATGTATAAATGATCATTTACACAAACATAATTAGGCAGAATATATGAATATTCGTAGAAGGAAACTTATCTTTTCTCAGTGTTAGTAAATCATCAGGACTTAAGTCTTAAAAATGGGAAATACAGTGTACCCTGAGGGAAAGGTGGGGGAGTTTACTTCTTGGAGGGTCATCTGAATAATGATGTCGGCACACTTTTGGCAAGACAGTGATTGAATGAATGGTGAATGTCTTTCCACTTTCTTATGGTTCACCCTTCTCTTTTTGGAGACAGCCAGTGTGTTAAAAAAAAATGAGTATACAAGAAAACTTATCTTTAAACAATATTAATAAATTAGCACTATGCATGAATATTCATACAAGGAAGTACATATACGGCATTCCACTAATACAGACATTTCAAATTACGACCAAAAAACTCTATATGGCTCTCCCCTCCTGACTTTCTAATAGGTTCACCATGGGCCACCTGGTTTGTTTATATTCTCCATGAGTATGACTCAACATTATGCCAGGCTGCTACAAAATTTCAAGTGTTTTAAAGTTACAGTGGACCCTCCCTTTTTGTCGATCTCTGCTATCGACGATTTCCATTTTCACCAATTTCTTTCGTCAAAATATTGATTCTGTTTTTGTCGATGGTACGGAACCTGTCCAGTGCCCAGCGCGCAGATAAAGCCACCTCCCACACACATCATCAGGCAGTGTTGCATTGTTCTTCGGTGAGTGAACATATATCTACTAGGGCATAAGAAAGGAATTTATAAATTTATAGGCGTATCAAAAGAGGCGAGGGTCATCTTATGAATCAGTATATTGACATTAAGAGGGACATTAAAAAGGGGATAAGAAAAGCTAAAAGGGACTATGAAATTAAAGTTGCTAGGGATTCTAAAACTAACCCAAAAAGTTTTTTCCAGGTATATAGAACAAAAGTCAGAGATAAGATAGGTCCCCTTAAAAATAACTATGGGCATCTTACTGACAAAGAGAATGAAATGTGCTCGATTTTAAATAATTATTTTCTCTCGGTTTTTACACAGGAAGACACTAATAATATTCCGGTAATTTAAAATTTTATAGTGGATCAGAAGAAGATAAATTATGTAACATCACAGTCACTAGTGAAATGGTTGTGAAGCAGATAGACCGACTGAAGCAAAATAAGTCACCGGGTCCTGATGAGGTTTTTTCAAGGGTTCTTAAGGAATGCAAAATGGAAGTCTTGTGAACCATTAACTAATATTTTTAATTTTATCTCTTTCAAACAGGTGCGGGTGTCTGATATGTGGAAGATGGCTAATGTAATTCCTATTTTTAAAACAGGGGACAAGTGGGTTTACCGTCAAAATAACCGCCCAATAAGCCTGACCTCAATTGTAGGCAAATTACTAGAGTCAATTATAGCTGAGATTATAAGAGCCATCTCGATACATAGCTTGATTAAAGATACTCAGCATGGATTCACAAGAGGCCGGTCCTGTCTAACTAATTTATTAACTTTCTTCAGTAAAGCTTTTGAGGCTGTTGACCACGATAAAGAATTTGATATTATTTACTTAGATTTTAGTAAGGCATTTGATAGGTTTTCCTCACCAAAGAAATGTTGAAGAAAGTAGCAGCTCATGGCATTGGGGAAGGGTGCTCTCGTGGATCGAATCATGGCTCACAGACAGGAAGCAAAGAGTGTCCATAAATGGGGATCAGTAACAAGTGGCGTTCCACAGGGATCAGTCTTGGGCCCGTTGTTGTTTATAATATATATCAATGATCTTGTGAAGGAATTCTAGTGATATGAGGCAAATTCGCCGATGGGAAAGAAGATAGGGGAGGATAATTGATTCAAACGTAGATGTTAGGGAACTTCAGGAGGATTTAGACAAACCTCTCTTGGGTCCAGAAAGAGTGGCAGTGCAGTTCAATGTAGATAAATGCAAGGTTCTGAAGCTCGGGAGTGTCCATAACCCTAGCACTTATAAGTTAAATAATGTAGAACTTAACCATACAGATTGCGAAAAGGACTTTGGGGGTTATGGTAAGCAGCAACCTTTAATCAAGACAGCAATGCCTAAGCGTACGTAATAAGGCAAATACATTACTGGATTTATATCAAGAAGTGTAAGCAACAGAAGTCCAGAGGTCATACTGCAGCTTTATACATCATTAGTAAGGCCTCACCTAGATTATGCAGCTCAATTCTGGTCTCCATATTACAGAATGGACATAAATTCGTTAGAAAACATTCAGCGTAGGATGACTAAATTAATACATAGCATTAGAAATCTTCCTTATGAAGAAAGATTGAAGACTCTTAAGTTACATTCACTTGTTTTGACGAAGAATGAGGGGAGACCTGATCGAAGTGTATAAGTGGAAGATTGGTATTAATAAAGGGGATATTAACAAGGTTTTTTGAGGATATCTCTCCAAAAAGAACCCGCGAGTAATGGATTTAAATTAGATAAGTTTAGATTTAGAAAGGACATAGGAAAGTATTGGTTTGGAAATAGGGTAGTTGATGAGTGGAACAGTCTACCTAGTTGGGTTATTGAGGCTAGGACCTTGGGTAGTTTCAAATTTAGGTTGGATAAGTACATGAGTGGGAGGGGTTGGATTTGAGTGGGACTTGCACATCAGAGCTTATTTCTTGGGTAGCATTGAAAATTGGGTTGGTCAAATGTTTGTTAGTGGGATGAATTGTAAAGGACCTGCCTAGTATGGGCCAACAGGCCTGCTGCAGTGTTCCTCCTTTCTTATGTTCTTATGTTCTTATAGCCTCTTCAAGGGGGGCTCCTTGGCGTGGTGAAGAGGCTCTTGGTCTGAGGAATTAGACCTATCGGTCTTCTTCCTCAGACCGAACCTAATTACCCCCCATTCTCCCCTCCCCTATCCCATCCTCCCCCTCCCCCCTTTTTCCATTCCCCTTTCCCCCTCCCCCCTCCCCCCT
>NC_069399.1:33786786-33891448 GCF_026875155.1 Cherax quadricarinatus
TAGATTGACAGAACATGAGGTCAGCCTGCTTTCTAGGCTTGTGCCCTGGCAGTCCCTTTTCCTGCTGAGTAATGTAGGTCCTCTTTGGCATTTTCTTCCAAAAGAGGCCTGTTTTGTCAAAATTGAAACACTTGTTAGGTTTCAGTCCTTCCAGCCTTATGTACTCCTTGAATTCCTTATGAATTTTGAGCTGCAATTTTGTCCAAACTGGTAGCCTCACCATGCCTTACCACACTGTGTATGCCACTATGGTTCTTACATCTCTCAAACCAACCTTTGTTGGCCTTAAATTTCATTCACATCACCACTAGTTGCAGGCAATTTCTTTACCAGTGTCATGCAACTGCCTCCCTTTCCCACAAATAATCGACGTCATAAGACTATCTCCTGCTAATTGTTTCTGTTTATCCACACCAATAATAACTCCTCAACCTCTTCGAGTACTGGTGATCTCATTTTCGTCAGCATATTTACCCCCTTTGCAACAACAGCGTCCTTGATTTCCTTTTTCTTGGCCACAATGGAAGCTATGGTTGTATGGGGTTTGTTTTTACTTGTGGCCGTTTGGCCCATACGTACCCCAAACTTTCATATTGTTCATGATGTTTTTCTTAAATTCAATCATATTTCTCACCTTCTTTACCAAAGGCTTGGCACTAGGAGCTTTCTTTGGAGCCATGGTGCTTATTTAGTGGGTTGCAAGCACTAAAATGAAGGGAAATATTATGAAATATTTCTTTTATGAGCAAGTGAGGGGACCGTCACTCACTGATAAACAATGCCACACTGGCTGGGAAGTACGTGAGTACGCGTCCCGGACGAATGACTATTCGCGAGCCAA
This sequence comes from Cherax quadricarinatus, assembly GCF_026875155.1. Taxonomy (NCBI): domain Eukaryota; kingdom Metazoa; phylum Arthropoda; class Malacostraca; order Decapoda; family Parastacidae; genus Cherax; species Cherax quadricarinatus. The sequence goes on from NC_069399.1 coordinate 33,787,628, forward strand.
TCTACGATTAGCAACCCAATGTTTTTAGGGAAAATTTCGTTAATGGGAGATAGCTGGTAGGCCCTACATATGAGAGAAGGGTTGAGTGGTCAGTTTTGTACAGTACAAAAACTTGCAGCATGCAGTGCATGATAAAGAAAAAACTGCGACTGTATTTTTGGTTTAAAACAGCAATTTTGTGGTATATTTTCGTTTGGTATTTATGGTTATATTCTCATTTTCTTGGTCTCACTTGATACAATGGAAAATAAATTTCAGAAATAGAGAAGATTTTGAATGGATTACAGAAATAAAATATTTTATTTTATTATTTACATGGCCGATTCCCACCAAGGCAGGGTTTGGCCCGAAAAAAAAAAAACTTTCACCATCATTCATCCATCACTGTCTTGCCAGAAGGGTGCTTTACACTACAGTTTTTAAACTGCAACATTAACACCCCCCCTTCAAAGTGCAGGCACTGTACTTCCCCTCTCCAGGACTCAAGTCCGGCCTGCGGTTTTCCCTGAACCCCCTTTATAAATGTTACTTTGTCACACTCCAACAGCAGTCAAGTATTAAAAAAACCCTTTGTCCCATTCACTCCTATCAAACACCCCTCACGCATCCCTTTCCTGGAAGTAAAGGGCCCCTGCACAAAAAACCTTTTTTTTAAACCCCCTCCCCCCAACCTTTTAGGGACCCCTACCCCCCTTTCCCTTTCCCACTACAGATGAACCTTTAAAGTATTCTGTTTCGTCCATTCTCTCTACATGCCAAAACCACCTCAAAAACCCTTTCCCTCACCCCTTTGGGGACAACATTTTTTTGGGTAATCCCGCCCCTCCCCCTAATTTCCCCAAAACTACGAATTCTCTGATTATATTCACACCCACATTCCCCTCAGACATGACATCTCATCCTCCACCCTTTTCCCCTCGTTTGAACATTCATCACCCACGCTTCACCCCCTTTAAAAAGAGCTTTGGTAAAAAATATATTTCCCCTCCCACCCCCCTCTTTCCCTCCAAGGACAAAGTTCTTTGTCTCCACAGACCCCAAAGGAAACCTTTCACTTTTTTTCCCCTCTTAAAATTCTATGATTCACCTCATCTTTCAGGGGCCCCATCCGCTGACACGCCCCACTCCAAATATCTGAATACTTTCCCCTCCTCCATACTCTCTCCCTCCAATCTGATAAAAAACTTTCATCCCCTAATCTTTTTGTTATCCTCAAAACCTTACCCCTTTCCTTTATTCACCTTTAATTTTCTTCTTTTGCACCCCCTACCAAATTCACCCAACCAATCTCTGCAATTTCTTTTCAGAATCCCCCAAGGGAGCCCCCCCCAGTGTCATCGCAAAGAGAGCTGTGAAAAACTCCCACTTTGTGTGTGATTCTTTATTTTTTAAACCCCAACGCCTCTTGCCAAGCCCCTCGCATTTACTTCTTTAAAAACCCCATCTATAAATTTATTAAACAACCACGGTGACATCACCCCATCCTTGTCTAAGGCCCTTATTTTTAAAGGGGAAAAAAAAATTTCCCCTTTTCCTAAACTCTAACTTGAGCCCATTTTCCTCGTATAAAAAACTCTTCACTGTTTTTCAGAAACCCTTTACCTCCAAACCCCTTTACACTTGAAAACATCTGCCACATTGCCCCCCAAATCCCCCCTTTTCATACCCTTTTCCAAATCCAAAAATGCCCAAAGCCCTCTTTAGCCTTATCAAATACTGTTCATTTTATATTTTTCATTGTAAACACCGGGGCCCACAACCCCCTACCTTTCCTAAAAGGCCCCCTTTTGTTCATCTGTTTTTATTCTTTTTTCTTATCTTAATTTTTTTCAATTTTTAACTTACCATACACTTTACCAGGATACTAAAACAAAATTTTTCCCCCCTTAAAATTTTTGCATTTCTTTTTTTAACCCTTTGCCTTTTTTACAAAGGAACAAAGCATGCTTTTTTGAAAATCCCTAGGTACCCCCCCTCTTCCATACTTTTAAATTAAAAATTGCACCAACCACTCCAAAACTATATCCCCCCTGCTTTTAAATTTTATCTTTACCCCATCAACCCCGGGCGCCTTACCCCCTTTCATTTTCCCTACTCCCTCAAAAATTTCCCCCCACATTTCACAATGGTCTTCCTCACTCCTCCAAGTTTGTTATTCCTCCTTCCCCTTATACACAAAAATCACAGTTCCCCTTCCCATCAATATTTAAAAAACCCTCAAATATTTCCCTCCATTTTCCCCAAATACCTCTAATTTCTCCTTTTAAAATAACTCTCCTTTTTCCTATTTTTAATGAAAAAATCCATTTGTTCTTAGGCTTTAAAAAACTTGTTAATCTCACTAAAAACTTTTTCTTATTTTCAACAAAATTTGTTGATAAATCTCACCCACTCTCTAGACAAAAATTTACCTTAAAATTTTGTTTTAAATTTGAAGAAATGTTGTTTTTGGCCGGTTCCGGAGTAGACAAATCACATCATGCACCCAAAATTACATGAAATTGGGGGTTTCTAATATGTTTTTAAGAAATGTGCGATATTATTTATATCATTTTTAAAATTTACTGAAATTACTTTGCAAAACAAAAATTTCTTCTATTTTTTGTAAAGAAAAATTAAAAAGGGGGGGGGAAAAAAAGAAAGCTTAAATATAAAAGGGGCCTGGAGATGGGGACTAATAAAACAGAAAAAAAGTTCTTTTTAGTGCTAGGAATGTTTGCTTTGGGATAATTCTAGTTCTAGTTTAAAATTGTTCTTTCTTAAAATCTGTAGGGAAATTGGGCAGATCTTGTACTAAAATATAAAAACAAGGGGTTTTCTAGCAAAAAAAGTTGGAAATATTGTCGAAGGGAAAAATTTGGAAATTTGGGGAAAAAGACCCCCTCAAAGTGGGGGAAAAAAAATTGCCAATGCATAATATCGCTGAGACTGCTAATTTTGGCGAGAGCGTAATTCCTAAATTTTCCATCAAATATTTTAAATTTGGGGGTTTTTAAAATTACCTTTGGGGGAAAAGAATCTCATTTCATAATTTTTTTTTTTTTCTAATTCTTCGATACTGAGATTTAATTTTACGAGCGGGGGTTTCCTAAACAGTGAAAGGGTTTTTAAACAAAAAACTAACCAACCTAAATCAAACAAAAAACTAACCTAATCTAAATAAAAAATTCAAACCTAATCAAAATTTTTAAAACAATACCTAATGGATAAGGGAGAACCTTAAAAAATTGGGGGTTTTCCCAAGCCCATGATGACACTCCTCAAATCGTTGTTCTATCTAGGCTGGAATTTTTCTGCAACTACAGACCTTTAAAAACGGTAAAATTGTTTGCCCTAAAAAAAGTACAGAAAAACCTTTCCTGACACACACAATGTAAAAAAGAAACCCCCTTTTAAGGGAATGCTTAAAGTTACTAAAACCTGTACTTCCCGGGACCCAAAAGGGGGGATAGATATACGATTTTTTAAAACTTGGAAAATCCTAGATGGATCAGTCCCAAAACTTGCAACGAAAATCATTCCTTTAATGAAACCCAAAGACTTGGAAAACGATCCCTTTTAGCTTGAGAAAACCCTCACCCCAACTCACCCCACTGAGGTCGGGAAAAATAAAAATTCCCCAGTATGGTTGGAAAACATTGGATGTGTTTCCTTTAAGGACACCTGTTTTTCCATGTTCACCCATCAGTATAAAATGGGTCTGGGTGTTTTTTCGCTGGTGGGGTCGCATCTTGGGCCAAAAAGACCTAAATTTTCCCCCAAAAAAGCTCGCATTAAAAAGTGGCTTTTTATTCAGTAGTATTCATTGAGGGCAGCTAGGCCTGTATACTTTATACATGTACTTGTAGAAATAAAGTAGTTTCGTACCTGTATTTTATTATTTGCTCCCCCCCAAAGGGAAAAACCCGGGGGCCACTAGCACTATAAGAAAAGGGAAAAAAAATAATTTCCCGGGCCCAAAACTGTTCAAAATGGCCCCCCTGAAAAAGCTGAAAAAGTCAGTACCTGATCCCGCAGGGGGGGTGTTCATTTTTAGCTTCGTTGTGACCAAAAAGAAAAAGCTTGGTTGATCAGGCCCTGATCCACCACAAGGCCTAATACGATCGGGCTGCGGAGGCATTTACCCCCCAAACCCCCTCCAAAGGGATACTCCAAAGGGAACTTTTTGTTTAAAGTTGGGGAATTTCCCCAACCAAAATGTTTGGTAAAGGACACAAATTTAAAAATAATGTGACATTTTATTGTGGCAACGTTTTTGCCCCTCCAGGAATGAAAAAGTCTTATTTAAAATACTAAAGAAACGAAAAAAAAATTGCCACAAAAAAAATGTCACTTAGTTGCAAATTGTGTCCATTTTCTAAAAAAATAAATTTAAACTTTTTTAATTAAAAAGTACTTTTACATTACCTAACATAAACCCACCACCTTTTGTTTAATATTTCCAAAAAAAAAAAATAGTTCAGTTTAAAAGTTATGCAAAAGGGGGACATAGGTTGTTGTTTTGAAAAATTTTTAAAATAATGGGTTTAATTGGGAAAGAGTGATGAAGGTAACTTTTTGAAAGTCATATAGGCTTTGGGGTGTTGTTTTTACTAATATTTTATTATAATTATTATTATAATTATTTCCCTTCAAAAAAGGAAAAAGCACTAAGCCTGTAGGGGCATTCAGGGGGTTTGGGTAAACAGGAGGCAGTTGGATTAATCCAAGGGGAAATGGGGGGGATAATTCCCGTTTTTTTGATCAAAAGCCTTTATCATGCTGGAAAATTTTTCCCCCTAAGAAATTACTTAACCTATAGTGTAAAAAAAATTTCTACAAGTAACTAAAAAAACAATAAAACTAAACCTTTTGAGGGCCCAAATACTTCCCCGGGAAAACAAAAAAAAGCTTGAAAATATGACCCATTTATAAAATAAAACCCACACATTTTTAAAAATATATTAGTAAAATTACTTTTCACCAGTGCCCTGTGGCCTTTATATACCCTTTTAAGGGGAATTTTTAGAGTATAAACTACTCTCTGGGGCCCCGGCCCTGGCCCGGGGTCGTTTTGATGCTCGCCCGGGCAACCCAGGTGTTGCTGTGGAGGTTTCTTTCCCCCCATTCCCCTCACAGCCTGGTTGGGGTTGGCCCCGGGGAAGAACTTGTCTTTGTTTCCTCTTTAAAGGGTTCCACACTTGTTCCGAGTTTCTGATTTTCTTCTGGTTAAAATGTTGAAAAATTGGGACCCCCGGGTGTTGATTTCAAATGTTCCCCTTTTTGTCCCCAACCCCTCCCTCTCCTTATGGGTTTATTTTTTCACTTTCCCACCATTTCTCTCACCCCCCAGTAGGTTGTTATGGCAATGTGCAGTTTTTGGGGCCAATCCCCCAAAGGTTTTTCCTTCCAGGTATTATTATCAGTACCTCTCTCTCCTCCCTCCAATGAGAAAAAGTTTTAAAACTTGCAGGGGGGTTCCCCGATTTTTGGTGGGTTTAAAGGTCAATGTGAGCCGTAAAAGGGGCCCCTGTATTTATTCCGCTCCGATATTTTTCCCGCCCGAACGGGGCTGTCAGCCTTTAGCAATATTTTAAGTGAGGGGCACTAGCGAAATTTTAAGGTTTTCCCATCAGCATGTTTCCCTTGTTTTGGGAAAATTTCAATTTCCCCCCCGTCATCTTTCCCGGCTGTTTGTGATCCTTTTTTTTCTTGTTATGGCCCGGGGGCAAACTCTGCTTCCGCGGGGGGAGGGTCCAGGTTCGATTCCAGTGAAGGGGTGGAAAAAATTACCCTTGGTTGTCCCAAGTTCCCCCCATCAGTTTTAAAAGGGTACCTGGGTGTTAGTCGAAAGGCGGGGGCGCTCCTGGGGCCCAAAATGATTAAAATTTTCCAAAAAATTTCTTGGGATAACAAGCGGCTTGTAATACTATGTCACTTTATGTCCCGCTCGGACTGTGTTCCTTGTAAAAGTACTTGTAGAAATAAAGAATTTTTTATTTTAATTTTTTTATTATTAACAAAAATATTTATCCTTTGGGTTTAAACCAAAAACCCAAAAATATAGGCCTATGAGGGGCCCAAATAAATCCCCCGGTTTCGATAATGCCACAAAAAAATTAAAAATTAAAAATAAATGGGAGAAACAAAAATCCGGGAGGCATTGGATTCGCCCGACCTTTCCCCATATTATAAAAAAATTTCCAGAAAAAAATTTAGCCCTCTTGGGAAAAGATCCGACAAGGTTTTTAAAAAATATATGTAATCAGGATGATGTCTTGAGCATTGGTGATGATGTCAAAAAATGCAGCAAAACCGTTCAGTTTCCAGCAATTTTTTAAAAAAGAAGCCATGACTCTTGCCCTTTAAGGGCTTGCCCTTTTAAAATGGTGGGAAAATGCCGAAAAAAATGCTTTTAAAAATAAAAAGGTTTCCCGAAGTAAAGACGTTTTCCAAAAATATGTATTTTCTTCTTTTGTGTTGCACATGTAGTCAAAAAGATAAGTTTTCCATTTATGAGAAAAAGGGTTGTAATAATCATACAAAAGGGGTTTCATTTCAAAACTTTTATGGAACATTGCTTCCCTCAGGAAGCGGTTTTCCCGACTTTCATCTATTAGTGCAACCCCAAAAATATTGATTTTCATCTGTTTGCAGGAATGTTTGATTTAAAAAAATGGAGCACCTCCACCAAAATTGCCGGTATGCGCTTTAACCCCAAGGTCAACCAATGTTTTGTGGAAAGGGATGGTCGAAAGAACTTGCCAAATTCACTCCTTTTTTTGAGAGTCGAGTTAACATGCGTGTGGCATGCAAAAAGGGCGTAACCTTTATTCGGGCATGGACACCCCTCATTTACAGGGGGGGTTTTCCCCCTAAACCCCCCCAAACCCGGTTGCTAAGAGTTTATGATGGGGGCCCATCGTTCAATAGTGACCCGGTTTAGCCCAAAAAAAAGGTGGGATTGACAATCGCAGAGGTTATGTGGGTACCGCTTTCCTGTTTTGCCCCTTTTCCCTTCCACTCTAGAGCTGGTTGTGGGAAACAGGTTGCTATCTTTTGGGGTTCTATTTCTGCTTTGCTTACGTGGAGGCACTATATTTATCACTGTACATAGTGACATTTTGCTGTTAAATTTGGGTGAAAGGATAAATAAGTCTAAACTTTTTCTACGTGTTTATTTGCTCCCTTTACACCTGGATAACAGGCCATTTGAAACCAGGTTTGTAATATGCAGTATCATGTGTAAAGTACTGCAGGCATTTTTCCAAAAACTTTTTAATCTCTATCCCCAGCGAACCCTTCGACCTGATGCTTTACCAGATCGCATCAATAGGGGCCTCCTCATCTTGGAGATTTTAATGCCGACATAAGAATTTTGGGTGGGTCATAACAAACCCCAAGGGAACAAAACTAGGAAATTGCTAAAGAGCATGATAATGTTCAAATTGGGGGCCCAACTGACCTACTCCAAAATTTGGTGGCTACTAGACTTTTCTTGGTTTTAATACATCATATAGATGCATGACTCTGTTTTGTTGATGATCTTCTATCTGTCATTTCCCAGACTAAAACTGTCAATCTTGATCACATCTCCAGCAATAAAGGAGCTAAATCAAAAGGGGAGGAAACTTATTCTCAAACCAGAACCGAGACAACTTTTTTAAACCCACTTGGACAAGGGTATAAGAATTACGAGCCTTGGCACACAAAAATTTAAATATGTTTTAAATTCCACTATTGAGAGTGTTTACAGATAAGTGGGCAGGAAAGGAAAAAAAAGCCCCTCCACTATAAATAACAAAAAAAACCAATGTAAATATAAATGCCACAGCTCGTAATTAACACATGCAGCTAGGAGGTTTGGGAAAAGATACCATAATTAAAACCCCAGACCTGCTCGAAGTTCCAAGCTGCACTAACAAATGAAGGAATAAAAAGGGAAGAATTTAGGCAACAGGAATGGGAACAGTTTTTAGGGTTAAAATAGGCCCACCCCTTTAAATTTTGGGCTTGGAAAGGTATAAAAAAAATAACGGAAAAAGACTGGAAATGTTGTCACCCTTTCCTCTTGAAAAAGCAAATACCTCATAAATGACGGTCCAAAACACCCCGGGCATAAAAACCCTTTCCCCATTCATTTAGAAAAAAATTTAGGGGGTACTTCTAAAAAAATGTTGAAACTGTTTAATTTTAGAGCCAAAAATCTGATAAGAGTGATTCCTCTTTACCGGGTATGAATTAGTAATGCATTAACCAAAAGGGTCGATAAACTGTCCTGGAGGGGATGGTATAACCTAGATATTTCAGAATTTAAAGGCACATGCCGAAAACCCCTTTTTGGCACGTATAATCTCTTTTTCTTTGAGGGCGTTTTCTACTTCCTGGACAATGTCTCATTGGCCTATCCCTAAGCCCCAACAGCCTGATAATTTAGGCCGATCTCCTTTAACAGTTGTCTTTGTAAAATTTGAAAGAATGATGCTTAACAGACTGTACTACAGAATCGGGACACCACCCCCCCTACTTTTGGGGTTTCATGAAAGGAAAAAAGTGTGCAGAACGTTTTTCCCCACCTTTCTCATGCACACCCTTATGTTTTCCCACTTTTTGTCAAAAAATCTGATTTGATATTGCGAACAAAACCGTTATATACAAAAAACTAGCCAAAAAAATTTTGGGTGGTAGCTTACTCGCTGGTAATAGGTTTACCTGTCATATAGAGTATCCTTGCCCTTTACCAGGCTTCAAAGTATTCTAAAGAAATGCTTTAGGTACATGCAGGGGGAGTTTTTTAGTCCCATGCTTTTTAAATATTCTGATTTGTGCTCTCCTAAATGCTTACCTGCCTCCCAAACAATAGTATAAGCTATGGATGAATTATGATCCATACAACAGGGCATAAGAAGAGAAAAACCATTCTTTAAAGAAGTTCAAACAATTTTTTAATCGACAAAGGGCCTTAATTCTTCCCTAAAACAAAAGTACAACAAGCAAACGACAACCCCCCCATCTATTTGCGGGTGAAATCATTAGACTTAAAATTACAGAATCTTTGGGGTAGATGTACCCCCTTTTAAAAAATCCCCTATACCACAACAAAATAAGAAATGCAAAGCTGGGTAAAATTTCTCTCAAAGTGTTGCTGGCTACAATCCCCAAATATGGTGTAATGTGAGAACGTGAGAAAGATGTACAAGCCATGTTAGGTCCTTTAAATTTATTAGCTGTCCCATGTTGATATTAGCTAGAGAAAATTCTCTCCCACCCCTTTGGGGTTAATGCAAAATGAAGCCTCAGGATTTTTTTGGCTTTCCCAGATTTCAGAAGTTCTTAAAATGAAAGGGCTTGGATTCGTATCATGATAGGTTGTTGAAATTAAAATGACCGGTATTTGAATGTTGAGAAACGAACCCAAAACCCGTCCAGTGAATCTTTCCAATGTTAGAGGTAAATAACCAGATCTAAATGGATTGTGAAAACGTCAAAATTTATTAAGTTTTAAACCTGCATGAACTGTATCACTGTAGGCAACAAGAGCATTTCACCCCCCCATGGAAGATGTGTTATTTAAAATCCATACCCACAAATCCCCCCCAAGAAGCTTTTGCTAGTAAACCCTTCCTTAAATCTCTTGTTTTAAACAACTGCCAAGAAAAGAAATTTCTCACCCAGCCGGGAGTAAAAAGTTTTCCAAGTTATATCACGAGGATCTAAACAGGAGTCTTCTGGCAGGGGTGCTCTGCTCCCGTTCCACCTCCCCAGTTAAAAAACGATAATAAAATTTTTTGAGTTAGGGATAAAAATTAACAAATGGGATCTACATGCAAACTGAATTTTTGCAATCCCAATGGGTAAAACTAACCTATGACACGAGCTTGACCTATCTCATTACTGATTTTTATGTCATCATTGAAAGGGTCTTGATCATAAGACTCCAACAACATGCTCATTGGAGAAACCAGGTATAGAACTCAAAAAATTTGGGGGAAAAAGGGAATTTAAAGTACAATTTCTATGGATCCCATCACCATGGATTACTCCTTCATGATAAAGTTATTGTTAGCCAAAAAAAAAGTACCCAAAGGAGAATGTAGAAAATTTAAATTTGGTGTAAACTGTGTCAGCATTAGGGTTTAAAATTAGGAGAGAAGTAAATAATGAAAATGATTTTTATAGGAATGCATTAGAACCTGAGTGTCATAACCCACTATGATAACATGAACAAGATAAGTATGTTTTTGGAGCAACTTTCAAAGTGAAAGACTGATGATGTTGAGTGGGCCCGGCTTTAAACTTGGTTACAAGTACTTTGGGGAGTTTTTTGGGGAAAACACAGATATGTCAAACTAAATGCAAATTATGTATGGCATATGGTCACGTCTTAACACTATGTGCTTAATTGTCCCCCTTATTTTTGGAATACAGAGACAGACAGTATAATAACCTATTGACATGTCAAGAACTTATTAATGAAAATAAGATACCAGTATACAAGAAAATTTCCCAAATTTTCTTTTAAAATAAGGAACTTTGATATGTAGATATAAAAACCATATGTATTCCGTTAACCCTTTGGGGCCTAGTTCCTAGGGCTTTTGTGTATCCAATGCCCGCCTACCGTCCACAGGATGGATATGGGGTGCACAAAAAACTGCACTTCGGTGGCAAAATCTAAAACTAATCTAACAATGGAAGAAATATATTTTAAAAATGCGAGGCAAAATTTTTTTAAGGTTTTTAAAAAAAATTTAAAAAACCCCGGGTTTAAGGGGGGGCTTTAACCCCTTGGGGGGGTTAATAATAACCAAAAACAAAAATATTCTTTAAATAAGTTTAGTAACAACTGGAAGAACTATATTGATGATACAAGCGGAGGGAAGCTCAATATTTACCATCAATAAAATAACGAAAATTTGGTTTATAAGGTTATAATTAAGTCACATCACTCTCAACATCAATATATCTCACCTCATCACTCATCTTGAAGGATTATGCCACCTACAACACCAAACAAAAGCCTCATAAATCCTGCTGAAGGATAAGTTTGTCGCCGCCATAATGATAAAATCAATAACAACAAACATTCATTATTAACAAAATGATTACTATTCACTTTACATTTTACTTAACCTAAATAACAATCTTTATTTTACAAATAATGAATTCCTTTGATCCCTTATAATATTATCTAAGCTCTAATAACTAATACAAAAATATTCTGTCTCACGTGAACGTTCAATAATTATTACCAGCAAAACAATAATAATAATCTTTATTATTACAAGTACATGTACAAGGTATACAGTCCTAGATGACATCAGTAACATACTACTATATAGAAAGTCGCTTGTTATGCTGAGCATTTCGAGCAAATTAGGTCAGTTTTGTCCCAGGATGCGACCCACACCAGTCCACTAACATCCAGGTACCCATTGTACTTGTGGAAAATTACATTAAGATGAATGTATCATTATATACATAACAGTAAATGAACAAAGATAATTATTATTTATCAGTTAGACAAGTAGGAATTTGGGACACCTAGGTCGCAAAAAATGTCCCCCTTCGATACCTACCACTGTCATATCCACAAGTTGCTCTGGACCTATTATTAAATGAAATATACATACACCAGGAATACTGGTAAATATATAAATTTGTGGACTGTATATTAAAATTAAAAAAGGACTATATATACACACATTTACATAACAGAAGGAAAATATATCTTAATATCACTCACCAATTTGACTGGAGATTAATGTGTATCATACTCAGAAAACCTCACTAACTAAATCTATGAAAATAATGCTGGCCAGAATTATACACAAATCTAGAGAGCTTATCTGAGGTTCCTGGAGAGGTCTTGTCCAGTCGTCTGATATCTCAAGTTATGCAGGAATGCACATCCACCAATTTCGCCTCCTATTTGAGAGGTGTCAACACAATTTTAACCTCTAGTGCACGAAAATTTCTACCCATTACACCAACGTTCTAATACAAATTCAAAACCAAGATGGCGAGTCTCTCTACTTTTTTTCGATAACATACTTCTTTTAAAAATACAATATAGGGCATCTATTTACCTATAAATTACCATATTTCCGGAAAATATATACAGTATTTTCCACACTGCGGCCGGCCGGAGTTCATTGCTAAACGACTCAAATTACTCCTTCCTTTAGGAGACGATTCCAGCCGGTTCTGGCTTGAGTGGCTGTTCTCCTAGTAGGTCTTACCAAGATTTCATTTTCCGGCATCACTTGGTCAGCGTTATCTTCCATATCACTCATGTCACTTTCCCTCAGGTTTTCATTTTTGATTGAACACCTAATTCCAAGGGAATCAATTTATTAATTGTGCGTAAACTTTCCTGGCCACGACACAACACCTTGTGCATCTGGGTACAATGTCAGTACTTTGCCCAAAGGCCACAATGTTCGATGTTGTTAAGTATCAATCAACACAATGTCACCTGGTTGAATGTTTTGTCGATTTACTGCCTCTGTCGCACCATAAAAGTGTTCATGTAGTGTAAGAAGATATTCCTTACGCCACACATTAGACCAATGATCAATTACTTTATTTAACATTTTAAATTTATCACACAACACTGCCGCATCATTGTAATCTTCATCACTTTCTTCCGGATTATCTCTATAGACAGGGGCAGCTTCCAATTTCCTTTCACATATTAGGTGAGAAGGTGTTAATACATCTGCATCAGGTGTATCACTCATGTACGAGAGAGGCCTATTATTTATACAATTTTCTGCCTCCACTAACACTGCATGGAATTCTTCCAAATTAATTCTCTTCCGGTGTAGTACTTTACAGAGACACCTCTTCACTGTGCCTATCAGTCTTTTGTACAGCCCCCCATGCCAAGGGGCTCTAGGAGTAATAAATAAGATAAGAGATAACGTCAGTTGATCAAATGAAAATGCTGACCCACAGATGGCTCCAACTTCATCCTGTTCCCTACTTGTATGTCTCATAACAATAAAAATGCTTTCAAATGAGCTGATGTATGTAACAGCCCTTAGCTTGCCAATAAAGTTAGGAATCCTTAACCTGTAAATAGCTTGTCAATAAAACTAGGGATCCTTAACCTTGTCAAACCCTGCGTAAAAAAAAAAAAATAATAATAATGATTTCTTTAATTAATGTCGAGGGACTTTTGGAAATATTCCAAATACTTTGGGATTTATGTGGGACTAAAGGGCAGATTTTTTACAACATTCCAAGAACTAACAGTTAGTTAGTTTAATATCTTTATTATGCACCCCATACCCATCCTGTGGGCGGTAGTCAAAAGATTACAAAGGTACATAATGGGTCCAGGGACTGGACCCCAAAGTTATGATAGCTGAACTAGTTACAAAGGTAATGAACTCCAGGTAGATCTGGTCACAATCATGGCAAGTTACAGAGGTAATGAATCAGCCTCACTCCTTACATGGTTACAGTCATGAACAAATTACAAAGTAATGAACCACTGATACGTCCACACCTGGTCACAATTGTAATGAGTTATAAATACAGATATTAAGTGGGTCATACACCCACACTAGCGCGCGTGCACACACACACACACACGAGGGCACACGCACAGACATGCACACGAGCGTACAAATATATACACACACACAAGAACGCACACACACACACACACACACACACAAAGTAGATGATGTGAAGTTAATGAGGAGAATTAAATCTGATGAGGACCAGGCAGGACTTCAAAGAGACCTGGACAGACTGGACACCTGGTCCAGCAAATGGCTTCTCGAATTTAATCCTGCCAAATGCAAAGTCATGAAGATAGGGGAAGGGCACAGAAGACCACAGACAGAGTATAGGCTAGGTGGCCAAAGACTGCAAACCTCACTCAAGGAGAAAGATCTTGGGGTGAGTATAACACCGAGCATGTCTCCGGAAGCACACATCAATCAGATAACTGCTGCAGCATATGGGCGCCTGGCAAACCTCAGAACAGCATTCTGATACCTTAGTAAGGAATCATTCAAGACACTGTACACCGTGTATGTCAGGCCCATACTGGAGTATGCAGCACCTGTTTGGAACCCGCACTTGATAAAGCACGTCAAGAAACTAGAGAAAGTACAAAGGTTTGCGACAAGGTTAGTTCCAGAGCTAAGGGGAATGTCCTATGAAGAAAGATTAAGGAAATCGGCCTGACGACACTGGAGGACAGGAGGGTCAGGGGAGACATGATAACGACATATAAAATACTGCGTGGAATAGACAAGGTGGACAAAGACAGGACGTTCCAGGGAGGGGACACAGAAACAAGAGGCCACAATTGGAAGTTGAAGACACAAATGAGTCAGAGAGATAGTAGGAAGTATTTCTTCAGTCATAGAGTTGTAAGGCAGTGGAATAGCCTAGAAAATGACGTAGTGGAGGCAGGAACCATACACAGTTTTAAGACGAGGTTTGATAAAGCTCATGGAGCGGGGAGAGGGAGGGCCCAGTAGCAACCGGTGAAGAGGCGGGGCCAGGAGCTAGGACTCGACCCCTGCAACCACAAATAGGTGAGTACAAATAGGTGAGTACACACACACACACACTCATGCACGCACACGCACACGCACACGCACACACACACACACACACACACACACACACACACACACACACACACACGTGGTAATGCATTATTTACAGCTAGCAAAGTCAGGGTATTTCTCCAGAATGGTCTGTAATATACCACTGTGGATAAAATACTTTGCCATTTCTTGAACACTTCTGAGTGAGTTGTTTCTAAATTCATTAATTTTATCGCACTCCAGTACATAACGACGCAGGGTGTGACAATAGTCCATCTGGCAAAGTTTACATTTCGTTATGTCTACATCTGGTGGTGGTGATTTAACCTCCCATAGATACTTGTAACCCAGCCGGAGCCGGGCAGTAGTGACATCCAAGAGTCTGCTTATTTTGTTGGATGCACCATAGACATGTGGCTTCTCCTGCATGATGGAATGATGATAGATGGACTGACTTGTGTCAATCTCCCTAAGTCTTAAGTCAATAAAGTTCATTTGAAGTTCTTTTCGTATTATTGTTCTCAGTCTGCTAACTGACAACCCAAGATTGTAATCTACTCCCTCTCTGAAAGCATACAGCTTAGCCAATTTATCAGTTCTATCATGCATCTGAAGACCAATGTGAGATGGAATCCACAGCATGTGCACTCTGACTCCACTGTCCACAATCTTACCAACAAACTTTATTTTTTTTGTGAAATAAAGATAAGTTATTTAGAGGAAAGGAAAACGAGAAAAAATCGTATATGCATTGTTCTCTCGGCACCAAGTGTCCAAACAACCTTACGTTGTCCCATATAGGACTACCTTCCTGCCAAAGGGCATTTTCAGTAAATCAGTCCTTTTTCAGTCTTTTCTCAGTTGTTGTTTGAGGTATCTTATTGATAAATATTTACAGAAAAGAGAGAAAACACTTTGTCTTGTGCACCAGAACTGGAGGAAATCTGACGGTAAACTAAAAAGACAAAATTAATTGCACCACAGGTCCCTAAAGAGTGCTGGCCAGAGCAGAAATTCGGGGAGACAATCAGTAACATAGTGCACTTTGTGGGGAAAACCGACACTGAATTATTTGACCCCAGATGCTACTCCTCTTGGAGGAAACTTATAGTAGTCACAGAAATGATATTTTGATTTGTGAGAAAGCTGCGTAACAAGGTAAGCAGAGGTCGACAGTTGTCTCTCGTGGGTCCCAGAGAGTATTGGATACGGCAGTACCAAAGGGAGAGGTTCCCAGAAGTTCTGGAGGCACTGGCGGAAGGGCAGCAGGATATGACGTCAAGCCTTGTGCCCAATGGCAGCTCAGGGAACAGTAAATTGGTCCGCTCATTGGGACTGTTCCTAGATCATGCTGGGCTGATAAGATGCAGGGGAAGACTACAAAACTCTGAGCTCAGTTATGGGGCCGAACATCCCGTATTACTGGGAAAGGAGGGGTGGGTGTCAGAGTTATTGATACATGATGCTCATCAGAGGACCATGCATCTGGGGTTTGGAGATACCCTTACCAGCCTTCATCAGAATTACTGGGTGCTGAAGGGCCGAGCTGCCGTCAAAAGGGTGATAAAGAGTTGCACTGTCTACTGGAGGTACGATGGGAGGACCCTACCATACCCAAGTCCACCACTGCTGCCTCAGGAGTGGGTACATAGTGACAGGCCCTTTGAGACTGTGGGAATAGACTATACCGGGGCTATCACGTTGAAGAACCCAGGAGTTGATAGGGTAGGGCCACAAAAGGTGCATGTCTGCCTGTTTACTTGTGCAACTACTCGAGACGTACATTTGGAGATGGCAGAAGATATGTCGACAGAGACTTTCGTGAAGTTGTTCAGGAGGTTTACAGCTAGATTCTCTGACCTGCGATTGATTATCTTGGACAATGGCACGGGCTTCAGAGCAGCCGATAAAGTCTTCAGGAATCTTATGGACAACGGAGAGGTACAAGAATATCTGAAGAGAACAGAGTGCGAGTGGAAGATCATAGTTATCAAAGCGCCTTGGCAAGGGGGTTTCTATGAACGCATGGTGGGCACAGTCAAAAAGTGCATTCGGAAGGTCTTGCACATAAAGAGAGTGAGCACTGATGAATTGAGGACAGTGTTAACCGAGATAGAGGCAAGAGTCAACAACAGGCCCCTGGCCTACGTGCAAAATGGGATTGATGAGCAGGAAGCTCTCACCCCCAATCACATGCTGTTTGGAAGGAGGATTGAGCCCTTCCCCGCAATTTTGAGCCAGTCGGAGGATCTCACCTTCAAGGACCATAACATTGTATCAATCGCATCTGCTAGAAAAATGACAGGATGGATAATGAGAACCTTCAAAACTAGGGAGGCCAAGCCCATGATGACACTCTTCAGGTCACTTGTTCTATCTAGGCTGGAATATTGCTGCACACTAACAGCACCTTTCAAGGCAGGTGAAATTGCCGACCTAGAAAATGTACAGAGAACTTTCACGGCGTGCATAACGGAGATAAAACACCTCAATTATTGGGAGCGCTTGAGGTTCCTAAACCTGTATTCCCTGGAACGCAGGAGGGAGAGATACATGATTATATACACCTGGAAAATCCTAGAGGGACTAGTACCGAACTTGCACACGAAAATCACTCACTACGAAAGCAAAAGACTTGGCAGACGATGCACCATCCCCCCAATGAAAAGCAGGGGTGTCACTAGCACGTTAAGAGACCATACAATAAGTGTCAGGGGCCCGAGACTGTTCAACTGCCTCCCAGCACACATAAGGGGGATTACCAACAGACCCCTGGCAGTCTTCAAGCTGGCACTGGACAAGCACCTAAAGTCAGTTCCGGATCAGCCGGGCTGTGGCTCGTACGTTGGTTTGCGTGCAGCCAGCAGCAACAGCCTGGTTGATCAGGCTCTGATCCACCAGGAGGCCTGGCCACAGACCGGGCCGCGGGGGCGTTGACCCCCGGAACTCTCTCCAGGTAAACTCCAGGTCTCCAGCAGGATTATTATGGGCCAGATGGTCCCCCCATCAATGAAGAACTACACAAGAGTCACAATAGACTGGTGAACATCCTGGACTAATGGAACCAGGTGTGGCGGAGTGATTACCTGACAACTCTGCGGGAACATTTCTATGGCAAACAAGATGACACTGAGTCAAGGGGACCTGGTGCTAGTAGAAGCTGAGGCACCCAGGGCATGCTGGCCTCTAGGCCAAGTGGTGTCGACCCTCCCAGACAAGGCTGGACGGTTGAGAATGGTGAAGGTGAGAATGAATGGTGCCGAGACCATAAGGCCCATCAACAGGCTTTTGCCTCTCGAGGTCCACACGGTGGGACCGGGACATGAGAAGTTAGACCAGAGGCTGACCGACCAGAGTGGCTGGACGACCCACTGAATGGCGCTCAAATCCAGGGCCCACTGGGAGGGCCTGCGGGAGGCAGACTTGAAAAGGTCCAGTGCCTACCTTCGCCGGCAGGAGGATGTGGAAACTTATTTGGTCTTAAAGTTTCACAGGGCAGGTACGTCATACGAAGATCCCAACATGTCACGGATGGTACAGCTGAGCTGGGGGGCCCTTACATCCACCCAAAACACACACATACACCCAGGTTGGCGAAGGTGGTTGGAAGGTACATTTTAATTGATCGATTTACCCTTCAAGGAAGAGGTAGGTAGTTTATACTGTTAGCACACTAATAGTAGGATTATTGAGGCAACACTAGATAATAATAATGTAGACCTAAGACCTTAACGTAGGTAGTAATAGTCCAGTAATATAGGTAACGTGGCCTGGTGGCTAAAGCTCCCGCTTCACACATGGAGGGTCCGGGTTCGATTCCCGGCGGGTGGAAACATTTCGACACGTTTCCTTACACCTGTTGTCCTGTTCACCTAGCAGCAAATAGGTACCTGGGTGTTAGTCGACTGGTGTGGGTCGCATCCTGGGGGACAAGATTAAGGACCCCAATGGAAATAAATTACAGTCCTCGATGACGCACTGACTTTCTTGGGTTATCCTGGGTGGCTAACCCTCCGGGGTTAAAAATCCGAACGAAATCTTATCTCTTATCTCTTATCAGACCCTAGGTTATATTAGCTAGGGAGAACTGGCAGCCCAAGCTTGAATGCCAAGGCACGGGGTTTTGAGACCGCAGTGCCGTCTCCTTTGTCGAAATTCCGAATGAGGCACACCGTCAGGAACATCAGGGCGACGCCCCATGTGTCTACACATACTAGGCCCTGGAGAAATCTGGTGGAGGCACCTCGAAGTACCGTAGATGACCTCCTCCATCAGGCCCATACAATAAGACAAGACCTCCCTTTCTTTCTCAGTATTCTGGCCAGTTTCTGGGGGGAATTTGTGAGTTGAATTGTGGGTCTTTGTGCAGTCGGACGGCCAATGACTAGTACGTACCATACCCGTCTCCTCGTTGTTAAGCTTAGAAGCTAGTGTCACTTCCTGCATAGTTGTACTAGGGGTTACTCTCCCCCTTGGACACAGGAATTTCTGAGGTGCAAGCAGGTCACTAATACCGACTGAATATTGCAGGAATTAAGGTTCCCGGTTGCACGTGGTTCTGAGGGGAAGACCAGAGGGGCTAAAGCTTAGAGAGGTTGAAGACCGGGATATATTCTCCAACACCAAGTAAGTTAGTCCTTTATTCGTGCATGCAGGCGAGATTTCTTGCAGCATCAGTCATTTATGGAAATCTGTCCTCTAAGCCACTTGTGAGGCTGAGGTACCAGCCTCAAGGCTCGGTGTCAACAGAGCTTGCTAGGGTAGACAACTCACATGGAGGCAGTCCAGACAAATTTCCACACATATCATGTTTGCCATAAAAGTTGTCCTAGTTGTCAATGAATGGATTGCATGTTCCTTGCAGTATCTGTTTATCCAGAAATTTACACCAACTGTCCTAGACAACCATTCATTTCCCACATCCCTTCTAGGCAAGATGCTAAATATGACTGGGACCCCATCCTTACACTTAATTAAATCTATAGCTAACCTGTATTTATCTAGCAGCTCTGTTCTCCTACCCTTCCCAATATCATTTCCACCAGCACTGAGATAGATAATGGGATTGTTCCCATTACCTGACATGATATTATCCTACCTGTTGACTGTCACCAACACCAGCTCCAGGGAAGCACACCTTTCTCACCTTATTTCTATTACAGAAAGCACGGCCCATATATCTTACCTATGAGTCACTGTGGCATGCAAAGAGCATGTAACCTTTATTCGGCGCATGTACACACCCTCATTTACAGGCTATCTCCCCAACCAGCGAACCAGGGGCTAAGGGTTGACAATGGGACCCCTTCGTTCAATCAGTACCCAGGTTCCAGCCAATGAGAAGATGGTTTTGGCAATTGCAGAGGTGATGTGGGTACCACTCACCTGTCTGCCCTTGTCATTCCCATTCTAGAGATGGTTGAAGCACGGTCTGCTCTCTAGTGGCTTCTATTCTGCCTTGCTTACCATGGAGTGCACTAATACCTATTGTTGTACATAATGTATATAGTGTACATACTTCTGCTCTAAATTGGTGAAGGATAATACAAGTCAAAAGTTTTTCTACTGTGTTTATTTTGCTCCCTTTACACCCAGGATAACAAGCCTTTGGGACTCTTGGGTTGTCACCAACCACAAGAATTCACTTACCTCTATTAGCAGGAGAAGTAGTACCTTTACCTTCACTAGCTGCTGAAGTACACTCATCCTGAAGAACAGAGAAGTGATTTCCTACCTTCAAATCTTCTCTTTTTCCTTATTTTGATGTTCCTCCCCATTACTGGGGACCGCTTGACACTTGTAGCAGGTGCTGGACTGCACTTCTCTGCTGGTAGCCTTTCCGTACTCCCCCCTTCACCCTCCTCGCAGCAAGTGACAGACTGCATGTCACTGTTGGTAGCTTCATTCCCCTCAACCACTCCAGCCACCTCACTCTCACTCCCAAACCCATCGAGGTGAACCTTCAGCCTCCTAATTTCCTCCAGGAGAAGCAGGACCTCCTCCTTCAGCCCTCCAACCTCAGATTTTAAAACAGTGGAGAAGCAAGCCATGGCTTTGTAACCCTCCACATTAATCTCTCAGCTAATGCATAAAGCCCATACTAATGCATAAAGACCATTGTGAAGGCTTACTCAGCGCTGTAACAACTTCAGTAAGTATTACCAAGGCTGGCTCCTCCTCAGGAAAACTAATGAATAGCAAAAGAATAATAACAGTCAAATACAAACTTTATTATTAAGAAATGAAAATATAAAACTATTAAATATGAATTTTTATCCTACTTGAAAGAGAACTGAAAAATGAAATATAAAAACAATATCTGAATTCAACACTAATATGTACAGTTAGACTGGGTGTCTGGTTGATGTTGTTGACACCGCATATTGTAGAAATTGTAGCCGTTGCTGATGATTGGGGGGGGGGGGTCACAGATGTTGAGTGACAACCTAACGACTAGTTCTTCACACAGTCTCTAGCCTTGAATAGTCCGTCAAGATGATAGGAATGCAGGTCTTTCACCACTGCAAAGATGAGAGGTAGTTGCCTGGGGTTGACTACACTTATCAGGTACATAGATAAAATGGTGACGTCCCAGAACCTGTGTAAAGTTCGTCTCTTTCAACCATGTTTCTTTGGTTGCCAGATGACCCGAGCTGACATTCCAAGCTAAAAAGAGACAAAGGTTACCCACTGCCTAAGAAATCACTCTCCATGGTAAGTAATTTAAAAAAACATGGTGATTATCTAAAAGCACATGGAAATCAAGGCAGAATGAACTACGTCTTAAAATTGGTTAAAAGTGAAGCTTTTAATTAATATATCCACTAGAATAGGAGCAGAGGCGTTTACTTACAGTTGTGTTGGGAACTGCGAGTCAAGTGAATACCATTTGGTCGGAGCCCCACACGTCACCTTTCCGGGTGAAAAAAAGGGGGGGGGGGATAGCGGGAGCTACACTGACCCTACCTTAACAAGCAGACTGGCAATCACACTATTGTCACCATATATTCGCTTGCTACTCCTATCTGTTGAACTTTTCCCTCACAACCATACTTATGCATACCTGGAGAAGGTTTCAGGGATCAACACCCCCGTGGCCCAGTCTGTGACCAGGCCTCATGGTGGATCAGGGCCTGATCAACCAGGCTGTTACTGTTGGCCACACACAACCTGTCGTACGAATCACAACCCGGCTGGTCAGGTAATGACTTTAGGTGCCTGTCTAGTGCCTTCTTGGTGGCAGCCAGGGGTCTATTGGTAATCCCCGTTATGTATGCTGGGAGGCAATTGAACAGACTTGGACCCCTGACACTTATTGTGTTGTCTCTTATCATGCTAGTGGCACCCTTGCTTTTCATTGGGGGTATGTTGCATCATCTGCCGAGTCTTTTGATTTCATAGGGAGTGATTTTCGTGTGCAAATTTGGTATTAATCCCTCTAAGATTTTCCAAGTGTATATAATCATGTATCTCTCCTGCCTGCATTCTAGGGAGTACAGGTCGAGGAACTTCAAGCATTCCCAGTAACTGAGGTGTTTTATCGCAGTTATGTGTGCTGTGAAGGTTCTCTGTACACTTTCTAGGTCAGCAATTTCACCTGCCTCGAAAGGTGCTGTTAGTGTTCAGCAATATTCCAGCCTAGACAGGACAAGCGACCCTTAGAGTGTCATCATGGGATTGGCATCCCTAGTTTTGAAGGTTCTCATTATCCATGGTATCATTTTTCTATCAGATGCAATTGATACAATGTTGTGGTCTTTGAAAGTGAGATCCTCTGACATTATCACTCCCAGGTCTTTTACATTAGTTATTTCTCTATTGTGTCGTTCGAATTTGTTTTATACTCCGATATATAGTTTAAATTTCCTCACGTTTTCCATATCGAAGTAATTGAAATTTCTCATCATTGAACTTCATCTGTTTTCTGCGGCCCATTTAAAGATTTGGTTGATGTCTGTCTGGAGTCTTGCGGTGTCTTCAATGGAGGACACTGTCATGCATATTCAGGCGTCATCTGCAAAGGAAGACATAGTACTGTGGCTAACATCCCTGTCTATATCAGATATGAGGATTAGGAACAGGATGGGAGCAATTACTGTGCCTTGTGAAACAAAGTTTTTCACCATAGCCGCCTCAGACTTTACTCTGTGTACTACTACTCTTTGTGTTAGGAATTTGTAGATCCACTTACCACTTATTCCTTTAACATACATTTTGCGTGCTATTACACCATGGTCACACATGTCAAAGGCTATTGCAAAGTCTGTATATACTGCAACTGTGTTTTGTTTGTCTTCTAGAGCATCCAGGACCTTGTCATTGTGGTCCAGTAGTTGGGACAGACAGGAGTGACCTGCTCTAAACCCATGTTGCCCTGAGTTGTGTAAATGATGAGTATCTAGATGGGTGGTGATCTTGCTTCTTAGAATGCTTTCAAAGGTTTTTACGATATGGGGCATGAGCGCTATCAGTCTGTAGTTCATTGCTATTCCTTTACTGCCCCCTTTGTGGAATGGGACTATGTCTGTTGTTTCTAGCAGCTGTGGGACGCCCATGTCAAGCGTGTCAGCGTGCCTTGTTGTGCTCCGGGTTTTCTCGTGTATTCACGGTCGCTCTTACGTGCTAGAACTTTAATTTGTGTCATCAATCCTATACGATACATCACTCAGCGCCTGGAACCAATCTTGGGCGGAAAACATTATGTACTGAGTCAAAAAAGGAGAATTAGTGTGCACTACCTAGTAGAGTTTACTGCCAGAGGGGAATCATAGGCCTGTGTCCCGTGTGGAAAAAATAATAATAATTGAACTTTTCGTGTCAGAGGAAAGAAAGTCTCCCTGATACTTTTGTATCAGTCAAATCACATATTACTCGGGTAGATAATTTCCAGTAGATCCTTCATGTGTTAGCTCAAATCACCGACCAGTATGTTTTAAATAAGTGACCCACTGATCAGAGCAGATCGACTGGTCCGAACCCTTGACTGGTCCGGACCCTTGACTGGTCCGAACCCTTGACTGGTCCGAACCCGGGACTGGTTTCAAACAGTTTCGTTGGACAATAAAGCAGACTGTAAACGGATGGGTTTGTAGGCGCCCTTATAAACACAAACATTAAAAATCAGGAACGTGACGGTAAGCTGCCCAATATACAAAAAGAGTAGAAACAGAAATACAAATAGCTAGAGCTTCATTTAAGGGTTTTTAATATAATATTCAAGAGGTTGCTAGTAGAATTGCAGTAAATCAACCATTCAAATCATTTTGAAGCTGTGTGTAGTCTGTGGTCAGTCAAACAAAAGGGCTTCCACATGATAAATGTCATTTTTGTGGCAATTGTGTCACGCTCCTTTGTGTAGGGGGATATCCAGAACATAGCTACAAGTCGAGTAAAAAACAGAGAATGTTTTTTTTTGGTTATGCCCAATGAGGGAAAATCAGTGGACAAAAATCACAAGGGTATAAAAGAGGATAACATCAAAGCTGCTTATCATAGTAAAACCTGGTAAGCTTTCTACAACAGATTGGGAACATAAAAAAGTCTGGCTGAAATGGTACTTGCACCTTGAACTGGCCATGTAATCACAAACTGTAAGGCTGGAGGTGATGTCCATGGTAGATCAGTAAATGTGGGGCTGATAGTGCTGTCCTGGGAGACAGTAATGGTGAAGCTGGAGTGCTGTCCTGGAGACAGTAAGGTGAAGCTGGGAGGTGCTGTCCTGGAGACAGAAATGGTGAATCTGGAGATACTGGTCCTGGGATACAGTAATGGGTGAAGCTGGCGATTTTGTCCAGTAGTCGGGAATTATACGCAGGAAGGAATACATATAAATGACCTTCATAGAGACAGAGCCATAGTAGAGAAACAGTGTAGTCAAAAGATAATGATAAACCAAATTGCAACTAGAAAATACCGCAGAAAATAGCAAACAGAGACTCCAATAGCAATAGTAGGAAATATTACCAAAAACAACTGGTGGGAGCCTCCATTGTTGGTGCTAGGGAGGATAGAAGTAGAAAGGGAAACGTCACCAACATGGAAAACAGTCACAGAAACCCAAGGCCAAAAACGGACACCAAGCCTGTGCACATACTATGCACATGGTAATCTGCTGGCATGGAAATCTGGAAAAACAGATGGGACATGCAACTATGAACACCCAAGAAAATGTCATGCCCATATGACAACAGGAAATGCAAACTCCCTTCCTGTAAGCTTTTTCACCCTAAATGTGTCCTCTGCAGGTACAGAAAGACTGATGCTATAACTTTAAATTGCCAGTGCATACCATCTAAAGGTGACAAAAAGATACAAAACATCCAGGCCATGAAAACCTGGGTAGCCACAGCCACTCTAAGAGGGAGAGGTTTTTTAGTGCCAGGAAGGAAAAAAACTGCAGAAATGTCAGAACCGTACACCAAATCCATTCAGTTCCCTGGAGTGAAACCGAACATCGATGGCCTCCACTCACAACCCAACAGATACAGATACTAATGCCGGAAAAAAAATCCCCCCCCCAGTACCAACAATACCACCATCCCGATAACATCTTTCTTTTGCAAATATACAGGGTACTAAACCAGCAACAAACAACAAAAAACCATTCATCCGTGTACTTCTTGCAGAATGCAAAGGCAATGTTCGCGCTTTCACTGGACCCACATAAAGGATCACTTGGACAACGAAATTGGATCCCCAGTTACAACCTATACAGATGTGACAGAGTGAACAGGCTAAATGGGGGGGTGGGTTGGCCTGAACATTGGCAGAGATCCCTTGTTTGCACAGAACTGCTTAAGCCTCAATGACGTATGGAACGTTTTAGCAATAAAGTTCTAGAACCAAAACCTATTCATTGTGGTAGTCTACAAGCCTCCGGATGCAACAACCCAGCAATTCCAGAACAGCTTGATAAAAATTGACCACTGTCCTGGAAAATCTTCCAGCTCCCTGCACCCAACATCTTGCCTCCTGGGGATTTCAACTTAAGCACCTAAAATGAGGAATAAAGCAAATAATATTGTTTGGCAGTAATAACACAAAACCCCCCAGAGGCAGCTCTGATGAAAACTCACACACACACGAGCCTTTAAAACCTCTTCACAAAATTCAATTTAAAACCAGCAAATAATAGAGCATACTAGACTGGAGAATACCTATACCTTAACATGCTCACTAACAAATGATGACTGATCAGAAATGTCACCATATCAAAAACATTATACTAGATCACACAACATAATTGAGTCAGACATGTATGCGTGGAGCCCCAGACCGACAAAATGAGACTAGTCACGAGGGAGCATTCACCAAATTTCAACTTCAAATATATAAAAACATAAAGTGGGACCAAGTAAACCAAGTCCTAACCGAAATAAGCCTGGGAAGATATACTAAGCTACACAGACCCAAAACTTATGCTAGAACAGATTAACTCGGTGGCACTCGATTTAATGCAACAAGGCATTCTCTAAGAAAAAGGAGGAGTAGAGTGTAAAAAAGAAAGAGACAGGCCTCCCCTTTACAGGCGACGGAAAAGAATAAACAGAGCGGCTAAAGAGGTCAATATATCTTAAATGCCAGGGAGACACTGGTCAGAGAAATAGCAAGCATCGAACTAAGCTAAAAGAAATCCTTTAGTGAGTCAGTAATCGCGGGAAGAACTAAAAGCCATAAATGAAATCGAAAGAAACCCAAAGTATTTCTTCATCCTATGCCAAATCAAAATCGATAACACGTCCATATTGGGCCCCTACTTAACAAGATGGGTCCTACACATATGACAGCAAGGAAATGAGTGAGTCTACTCAGTCCCAATATGACTCAGTTTTAGGCAAGCCGCTAACCAGACTGAGAGTCGAAGAATCAAAATGAATTTTGTTATGAAGAGCCACAAAATTTGTTAACACAAGCCTATCCGATGTTATCCTGGACCGCCAAAATGACTTCGAACAGTCGTAAATGACATGCCCTTGCACTCTGCCCAGCAGACTCCTGGAACTCATGTGTTTCATCAAGAACTGCAAGAAGCCCCTTCACGAGCCTTTTTCCAATCCTATGGAGGGAGCCATGGACACGGGGGTCTACCCTCAGTACTAAAAAACAACATACATAGCCCCACTCCACAAAGGTGGGCAGTAAAGCAACAGCAAAGAACTCAGACAAATAGCACTAACATCCCATACATAAAAATCTTTGAAAGGGTCCTAAAAAGCAAGATCACACACCCATCTAGAAACCCATCATTACACAACCAGGGCAACAAGGGTTTAGAACAGTCGCACCTGTCTGTCTCAACTACGGATCATAACGACAAGGTCCTAAATGCACTAAAGACAAAAGAATGCAGATGTAATATATACAGACTTTGCAAAAGCCTTACGACAAGTGTGACCATGGCGTAATAGCGCACAAAATGCGCGCTAAAGGAATAACAGGAAAAGTCGGTCGATGGATCTAAAATACCTTCCTCACTAACAGAACACAGAGAGTAGTCGTCAACCAGAGTAAAGTCCGGGCAGCGACGGTGAAAAGCTCTGTTCCACAGGGCACAGTACTAGCTTCCCATCTGTTCCTCATCCTCATATCCGACACTAGACAAGGATGTCAGCCACAGCACCGTGTCTTCCTTTGCAGATTACACCCGAATCTTCATGACAGGTGTCTTCCATGCAGACACTGCAAGGCTCCAGGCGGACATCAAACCAATCTTTCAGTGCTGGCAGAAAAACAATATGAAGTTCACGATGAGAAATTTCAATTACTCAGATATGGAAAACATTAGGAAAATAAATCTTCATCAGAGACAAAACAAATTCTTGGCCACAAAATAAGCGAAACAACCAACTCAAAGACCTTGTGAGTGATATGTCGAGATCTCAACTTCAATTACCATAACATATGTATCAATCGCTCTGCTAGAAAAAATGACAGGCTAGGATAATGAGAACCTTCAAACTAAGGGAGGCAAGCCCATGATGACACTCTTCAGGTCACTTGTTCTATCTAAGGCTGGAATATTGCTGCACTCCTAACAGCACCTTTCAAGGCAGGTGAAATTGCCGACCCTAGAAAATGTACGAGAACTTTCACGGCGGCCCGCATACGGAGATAAAAACACCTCAATTACTGGGATCGCTTGAGGTTTCTAAAACCTGTATTCCCTGAACGCAGGAGGGAGAGATATCATGATTAAATACACCTTGAAAATCCTAGAGGGACTAGTACCGAACTTGACAACCGAAAAGTCACTCACTACTAAAGCAAAATACTTGTGTCAGACGATGCACCATCCCCCCAAGAAATAGCAGGGGTGTCACATAGCAGGGGGGGGGGGGGGGGGGTGGGCAACGTTAAGAGACCATACAATAAGTGTCAGGGGCCCAGACTTGTTCAACTTGCCTCCCAGCACACATAAGGGGAGTTACCAACAGACCCCTGGCAGTCTTCAAGCTGCACTGCAAGCACCTAAAGTCAGTTCCTGATCAGCCGGGCTGTGCTCGTACGTTGTTTGGCGTGCAGCCAGCAGCAACACCTGTTGATCAGGCGCTGATCCACCAGGAGGCCTGGTCACAGACCGGGCCGCGGGGGCGTTGACCCCCGAAACTCTCTCCAGGTAAACTCCAGGTGTATAGTGTATACTACAGTGGCTCCCTAGTATATTGATGATAAAGGCTAAAGGTCATTAGAACAGGTGAATAGTAAATGAAGTGATAAGCCTATAGAGGCAGGTGCCAGAAGGTCGCTCAAGAAACTTACCACAGGTCAGCTGTTTTTAATAATCTTCCTGGCTTGCTAGTGTACTCGCATATAATCTAGTGATACCAGTAAATAGCAGAATACAGTGTTGTAGTAGCAACTAACCAGTATTATAATGGTACTTAGTGGGGTGGAGTGACTTTCATTAGTTTCTTTTTTCTTGAAATACCAGACGTATACTGTGAATTTCATATAACCTGTAGTTACCAGCGGTCGCAATATACACAACGAAAAGCAATTATCACTTCAACTTCAATAACAAAAACATAAAGTGGGACCAAGTAAACCAAGTCCTAACCGATATAAGCTGGGAAGATATACTAAGCAACACAGACCCAAACTTATGCCTAGAACAGATTAACTCGGTGGCACTCGATGTATGCACAAGGCTTATTCCTCTAAGAAAAAGGAGGAGTAGATGTAAAATAGAAAGAGACAGGCGCTCCCTTTACAGGCGACGGAAAAGAATAACAGAGCGGCTAAAAGAGGTCAATATATCTGAAATGCGCAGGGAGACACTGGTCAGATAAATAAGCAAGCAATCAACTTAAGCTAAAAGAATCCATTAGGAGACAGGAATCGCGGGAAGAACAAAAAGCCAAAATGTAATCGAAAGAAACCCAAAGTATTTCTACTCCTATGCCAAATCAAAATCGAGAACAACGCCAGTATTGGCCCCTACTGTAAACAAGATGGTCTACACAGATGACGCAAGGAAATGAGTACTACTCAAACCCAATATGACTCAGTTTAGCAAGCCGCTAACCAGACTGAGAGCCGAGATCAAAATGAAGTTTTTATGAGAGAGCCACAAAATTTGAGGATTATCAACAAGCCTATCCGATGTTATCCTGACGCCAAATTACTAACGAACAGACGATAAATGACATGCCCATGCACTCTGCTGCCCCAGGGCAGACTCCAAGGAACTCTGTGTTCATCAAGAACTGCAATGAAGCCCCATTCCACGAGCCTTTTTTCCATCCTATGAAGGGAGCATGAGACACGGGGTCGACCTCAGTTACTAAAAACAACAGACATAGCCCCACTCCACAAAGGGGCAGTAAACCACAGCAAAGAACTACAGACCAATAGCACTAACATCCCATATCATAAATAATCTTTGAAAGGGTCCTAAGAAGCAAGACCACCACCCATCTAGAAACCATCAGTTACACAACCCAGGCAACATGGGTTTTAGAGGAACAGGTCGCTGTCCTAGTCTGTCTCAACTACTGATCACATACGACAAGGTCCTAAAATGCACAAAAGACAAAAAGAATGCAATGTAATAAATACAGACTTTTTGCAAAAGCCTTCGACAAGTGGTTACCATGGACTTAATAGGCGCACAAAAATGCGCTGCTAAAGGAATAACAGGAAAAGTCGGTCGATTGATCTATAATTTCCCCTGCACTAAGCAGAACACAGAGAAGTAGTCGTCCCAACAGAGTAAAGTCCGAGGCAGCTACGGTGAAAAGCTTCTGTTCCACAAGGCACAGTACTAGCTCCCATCTTGTTCCTCATCCTCTTATCCGACATAGACAAGGATGTCAGCCACTAGCAACCGTGTCTTCCTTTGCAGATGACATCCCGAATCTGCAAATGGACAGTGGTCTTACCACTGCAGACACTGCCAAGGCTCCAGGCGCACATCAACCAATCTTCAGTGGCTGCAGAAAACAATATAAGTTCAAACGATGAAAAATTTCAATTACTCAGATATGGTAAACATGAGGAAATTAAATCTTCATCAAGAACTAAACAAAGTTCTTGGCCACAAAATAGAGCGAAACACCAACGTCAAAGACCTGAGTATTAGTGTCGGAGGATCTCACCATCAAGGACCATAACATTGTATCAATCGCATCTGCTAAAAAAGTAAAAAAACAGGATGGATTATGAGAACCTTCAAAACTAGGGAGTGCCAAGCCCATGATGACACTTCTTCCAGGTCACTTTGTTCTATCTAGGCTGGAATATTGCTGCACTTCTAACAGTGCACCTTTCAAGCAGGTGAAATTGCCGACCTAGACAATGTACAGAGAACTTTCACGCGTCATAACGGATATAAAACACCTCAATTAACTGGGAGCGCTGAGTTTCTAAACCTGTATTCCCTGAACGCAGGAGGGAGAGATACATGATTATATACACCTATGAAAATCCTAGAGGACTAGAACCGAACTTGCACAAACGAACATCACTCACTACGAAAGCAAAAGACTTGGTCAGACGATGCACCATCCCCCCAATGAAAAGCAGGAGTTGGACACTAGCACATAAGATACCATACAATAAGTGTCAGGGCCCGAGACTGTTCAACTGCCTCCCAGCACACATAAGGGGGATTACCAACAGACCCCTGGCAGTCTTCAAGCTGGCACTGGACAAGCACCTAAAGTCAGTTCCTGATCAGCCGGGCTGTGGCTCGTACGTTGGTTTGCGTGCAGCCAGCAGCAACAGCCTGGTTGATCAGGCGCTGATCCACTCATAGGCCTGGTCACAGACCGGGCCGCGGGGGCGTTGACCCCCGAAACTCTCTCCAGGTAAACTCCAGGTAAACAGAAAAAGCGTCCTTCCTCCAAAATTTCCACCAGTCAACTATAGTGATAATATAGCATTTATTGTGGTGGAGACGAAAAAAATAGGAAAAGCTAGATACAAATCGATTGATAAACAAGTGTTTAGGTCGAACCGTTCGTCATTGTAGGAGTTGTCTCAGCAGTCACCCGTTTCTTCAAACACGCAAGTTATACTTTTGTAACAATCTATCACATATTTACTCGGGTATATAATTTCCAGTAGATCCTTCATGTGTTAGCAAATCACCGACCAGCACATGTTTTAAATAAGTGACCCCACTGATCATATCCATCGACTGGGCCGAACCCTTGACTGGTCGAACCATTGACAGGTCCGAACCCTTGACTGGACCCGAACCCTTGACTGGTCCGAACTTGACTGGTTTCAAATGGTTTTCGTTGGACAAAAAAGCAGACTGTTAAACGGATGGGTTGTAGCGCCCGTTATAAAACACAAAACATTAAAAATAAATCATAAACGTGCACAGTAAGCCTGTCCAATGTACAAAAACAGTAGAAACAGAAATAAACAAATAGCTAGGAGCTTTCAATTTTTAAGGAGGTTATTTAATAGAATATTCAAGAGTTGCTAGTCGAATTGCAGTAAATCAACCATTCAAATCATTATGAAGCTGTGTGTAGTCTGTGTCTGTCAAACAAACGGGCTTCCCACATGAGTAAATTGTCATTTTTGTGGAAATAGTAGTCATACGCCCCTTGTGCATATATCCCAAGAACTAGCTACAAGCAGTGTTAAAACATGAAGTGATTTTGGTATGCCCAAATGAGATAAATCTGTGTACCTAAAATCACAAAGGGTATTAAAAAGAGGATCAACATCAAAGTCTGCTTTCATAGAAAACCTGGAAGTTTTCTACAACAATGGGAAACATAAAAGGTCTGGCTGAATGGTAACTGCCCTTGATACTGGCCATGTAGTCAGAAACTGTAAGCTGGAGATAATTTCCTGGTAGTCAGTAAATGTGGGGCTGATAGTGCTGTCCTGGGAGACAGTAAATGTGAAGCTGGAGTGCTTGTCCTGGGAGACAGTAATGGTGAAGCTGGGAGGTTCTGTCCTGGAGACAGTAAATGGTGAAGCTGAGATTTTGTCCAGGTAGTCGGAATGATACGCAGGAAGGAATACATATAAATACCTCATAGGGGACATGGAGCCTTAGTAGGGAAACAAGTGTAGTTCCAAAGATAAGATAAAACCTAATATTGCAAACTAGAAATACCCGCATGAAAGAAGCAAACAAGAGGACTCCACTAGCAATAGTGGAGGATATATTACCAAAAACAACTATTGGGAGCTCCATTGTTGGTGCCTATGGAAGATAGAAGTAAACAGGGAAACATGCACCAACAGGATATACAGTCACAGAAACCCAATGCAAACGGAAACCACAGCCTGAGCACATACATGCACTTGGTATCGCATGCATTGGAAATCGTTAAAAACAGATGGGACGTGCAACTAAGACCAGCACCCTAGAAAATGCCATGCCATAATTATAACAGGAAAATCATCTCGCAAACTCCCTTCCTGTAATCTTTTCACTCTGAAACTTTGTACCTCTTCAGTAGCAGGAAAGACTGTGCTCTAACCATAAAATTGCCATGCACCCATCTAAAGGGACAAAAATATACAAAACAATCCAGCCATGGGAAAACCTGGGTAGCCACAGCCACTCAAGAGTGAGAGGTTTTATAGTTGCCAGGAAGTAAAAAAAACTGGCATGAAAATGGCAGAATCGCACACCAAATCCAGTCATTCCTGGAGTGGAACCACAGTCGATGGCCTCCACTCCAAACCAACAGATACAAATACTAATGCCGGAAAAAAAATTCCCCCCCAGAACCAACAATAACACATTCGAAAAACATACTTCTTGCAAATATACAGGGTCCTAAAGCGCACTACAAACAAACAAAATACCTTTCATTTCATCCTGGACAGCTTGCAGAGGCAAAGGCAATGTTCCGCGGCTTTTCTCTGGACCCACATAAAGGATCACTATGACAACGAAATATGGATCCCAGGTTACAACCATATACAGATGTGACAGAGTGAACAGGTCAAAAGGGGGGGGGGGTTGGCTGTACATTGCAGAGTCCCACTTGTTTGCACAGAACTGCTTAATGCCTCAAATGAGAAGTGGAAGTTTTAGAGCAGTAAAGTCTGAACCAAACCGTAGTCATGTGTTAGTCTACAAGCCTCCGGATGCAACATCCCAGCAATTCCAGGAACATCTGTTAAAAATTGACACACTGTCTGGAAAATCTTCCAGCTCCTTCACCCAACATCTTGGCCTGTGGGATTTCAACTTAAGGCACCAAAAAAAATGGAGGAATATAGCAAATAATATGTTGTCAGTAATAACACCAGGAGGCAGCTCTGATGAAAACTCACGACTCACACGAGCTTTTAAATCTCTGCACAAAAAAAAAAAATTAAAAAATATTAAACCAGCAAATAATAGAGCCTACTAGACTGTGGTGGAGAAATACACTAGACCTCATCTTCACTAACAATGATGATCAGATATAGAATGTCACCATACAAAAACAAGATACTCAGATCAAACATAGATTGAGGTTAAGACATTATTGCATGGAGCCCCAGACCGACATAATTGAAACTATTCACGAGGAGCATTCAACAAATTCAACTACAATAACAAATAAACATAAAGTTGGACCAATGTAACCAAGTCCCTTAACCGATATAAGCTGGGAAGATAATACTAAGCAATCACAGACCCAACTTATGCCTAAACGAGATTAACTCTGTGGCACTCGATTATGCCACAAGGCTTTATTCCTCTAAGAAAAAGGAGGAGAGATGTAAAATAGAAAAGACAGGGCGCCTCCTTTACAGGCGACGGAAAAGAATAACAGATGCGTCTAAAAGAGGTCAATGTAGCAGAATGCGTAGGGGAGAACACTGTCAGAGAAATAGCACAAGCATCGAACTTAAGCTAAAGAATCCTATAGGAGTCAGAATCGCGGGAAGAACTAGAACTCCATAACTTGAAATCGAAAGAAACCCCAAAGTATATCTTCTCCTATTCAAATCAAAATCGAGAAAAACGTCATTTGGGCCTCCTACTTAAACAAGATGGGTCCTACACAGATTGACAGCAAGGGAATGCGTGAGCTACTCAAGTCCCAGTATGACAACAGTTTAGCAAGCCGCTAACCAGAGTGAGAGTCGAAGATCAAAATGATTTTTTATGAGAGAGCCACAAAATTTGATTAACACAATCCTATTCCGAATGTTATCCTGACGCCAAATGACTCGTTTAGTCACTCTAGAAATTCAGATATCACTATGTTTATTATGCCCCCCATAACCCATCGCTGAGGCGGTAGTCAAAGATTATCAGAGGTACATCAATGGTCCAGGGACTGACCCAAAGTTTTTGATAGCTGATCAAGTACAAAGGTAATGAACTAGATCT
This sequence comes from Cherax quadricarinatus, assembly GCF_026875155.1. Classification (NCBI taxonomy): domain Eukaryota; kingdom Metazoa; phylum Arthropoda; class Malacostraca; order Decapoda; family Parastacidae; genus Cherax; species Cherax quadricarinatus. Next base: position 33,821,990 of record NC_069399.1, read on the forward strand.
GTTCATAATCATACCAAGTTACAAGGTTAATGACTCCCTGGTAAGCTGGTCACACTCGTGAATAATTGCAAAGGTAATGAATCATAAACACATTAATCATGAGAATTTACAAAGGTAATGAGCTCCAGGTAGAGCTGGTCAAACTCATGACAAGTTTTCAAAGGTAATGAATGATAAAGCACGTTATCACATGATTACAATCATAGACAAATACAGAGAAATGAAGGCAGTTAACAAACATAGCATGAAAGGGCGATAAATGACATGCCCATGCACTCTGCCCCAGGGCCAGACTCATGGAACTCTGTGTTCATCAAGAACTGCAAGAAGCCCCTATTACGAGCCTTTTCATCCTATGGAAGGAGGCAAGGACACGGGGGTCGTCTCCACAGTTACTAAAAACAACAGACATAGCCCCACTCCACAAAGTGGGCAGAAAATCCACAGCAAAGAACAACAACCAATCGCGCTAACATCCCATATCAAAAATCTTTGAAAGAGTCCTAAGAAGCAAGATCACCACCCATCTAGAAAACCCATCAGTTACACAACCCAGGACAACATGGGTTTAAACAGGTCGCTCCTGTCTGTCCAACACTGGATCACTACGACAAGGTCCTAAATGCACTAGAAGACAAAAGAATGCAGATTTATATATACACGACTTTGCAAAAGCCTTCGAGAAACAAGTGTGACCAGCTAATAGCGCACAAAATGCGTGCTAAAGGAATAACAGGAAAAGTCGGTCGATGGATCTATAATTCCTCACTAACAAAACACAGAGAGTAGTCGTCAACAGAGTAAAATTCCGAGGCAGCTAGGGGTGAAAAGGCTCTGTTCCACAAGGCACAGAAACCGCTCCATCTTTTCCTCATCCTCATATCCGACATAGACAAGGATGTCGCCACAGCACCGTGTCTTCCTTTGCAGATGACACCCGAATCTGCATGACAGTGTCTTCCATTGCAGACACTGCAATTCTCCAGCGGACATCAACCAAAATCTATCAGTGGGCTGCAGAAAACAATATGAAGTTCAAACATGAGAAATTTCAATTACTCAGTATGGTAAACATGAGGAAATTAAATCTTCATCAGAGTACCAAAACAAATTCTGGCCACAAAATAGAGCGAAACACCAACGTCAAAGACCGGGGAGGGGATCATGTCGGAGGATCTCACCTTCAAGGACCATAAAAATGAAATCAATCGCATCTGCTAGAAAAATGACAGATGGATAATGAAACCTTCAAAACTAGGGAGGCCAAGCCCATGATGACACTCTCAGGTCACTTGTTCTATCTAGGCTGGAGTATGCTGCACACTAACAGAAACCTTTCAAGGCAGGTGAAAATTGCCGACCTAGAGAATGTACAGAAACTTTCACGGGGCGCATAACGGAGATAAAAAAACCTCAAATTACTGGGAGCGCTTGAGGTTCCTAAACCTGTATTCCCTGGAACGCAGGGGGGAGAGATACATGATTATATACACCTGGAAAATCCTAGAGGGGCTAGTACCGAACTTGCACACGAAAATCACTCACGACGAAAACAAAAGACTTGGCAGAAAGATGCAACAAACCCCCCAATGAAAAGCAGGGGTGTCACTAGCACGTAAAGACCATACAATAAGTGTCAGGGGCCCGAGACTGTTCAACTGCCTCCCAGCACACATAAGGGGGATTACCAACAGACCCCTGGCAGTCTTCAAGCTGGCACTGGACAAGCACCTAAAGTCAGTTCCTGATCAGCCGGGCTGTGGCTCGTACGTTGGTTTGCGTGCAGCCAGCAGCAACAGCCTGGTTGATCAGGCTCTGATCCACCAGGAGGCCTGGTCACAGACCGGGCCGCGGGGGCGTTGACCCCCGGAACTCTCTCCAGGTAAACTCCACGTAAACCCCTCTGTCCATGCTCCCTCTCCATAGCATGTTAAAAGCACATGATAGGGGCTTCTTGCAGTTCTTGATGAACTGCATGAGTCTGGGTCTGGGGCAGAGTGCATGGGCATGTCATTTATCGTCTTTTCGAAGTCATTTGGTGTCATTGTAATGTGAGATAGACTCGAGACTGCCAAATTCTGTCTCTTTTATAAAAAATTCATTTAGATCATCGACTCTCGGTCTGGTTAGCAGCTCGTTAAAAACCGAGTCATAATGGTACCTGAGTAGCTCACTCATTTCCTTGCTGTCATCTGTGTAGGACCCATCTCATTTAATTAGGGACCCAATGCTGGATGATGTTCTCGATTTTGAATTGGCATAAGAAAAGAAATGTTTTGGGTTTCTTTCAATTTCATTTATGGCTTTTAGTTCTCGTATTTCTTGACTCCTGTAAGATTCCTTTAGCTTTAGTTCGATGTTTGCTATTTCTCTGACCAGTGTCTCTTTACGTATTACAAATATATTGGCCTCTTTTAGCCGCTCTGTTATTCTTTGCCTTCACCTGTATAGGGAGTGCATTTCTCTTTCTAGTTTACATCTCCTTTTCCTTAAGGGAATATGCCTTGTGCATATCACAAGTGCCACAGAGTTATCTTGTTCTAGACATGGGTTTGAATCTGTAGGTGCTTAGTCTATCATCCCAGTTTATATAATTTAGGACTTGGTTTACTTGGTCCCACTTTAGGTTTTTGTTATTGAAGTTGAATTTGATGAAGGCTCCCTCGTGACAGATCCCATTCTGTCGGTCTGTGGCCCTGCGCATACATGTCTGAATCTCTAATATATTGTGATCTGAGGAGTATATTGCTTTTGATATGGTAATATTTCGTATATGATCATCATTTTTAATGAAGATGAGGTCTAGTGTATTCTCCAATCTTGTAGGCTCTCTTTTTGCTGTGTGTGCGAGTTTTCATTGGAGCTGCTTCCTGGTGTTATCTCTGCTACAACATTATTTGCTACATTTCTCCATTTTAGGTACCTTAGGTTGAAATCCCCCAGGAGCAAGATGGTGGGGCAGGAGCTAGAATATTTTCCAAACAGTGATAAATTTTGACAAGCTGTTCCTGGAATTGTTGGGAAGTTGCATCCGGAGGCTTGTATACAACCACAATGACCAGGTTTTGGTTCTCGATCTTACTGCCAAAACTTCAACTACTGTCTGGAAAATCTCCCAACTCCTGCCCCAAACATCTTGCTACTAGGAGATTTCAGCTTGTGACACCTAAAATAGAGGAGTGTAGCAAATAATATTTTAGCAGAGATCACCCCAGGAGGCAGCTCAGATGAAAATTCACACACACATGAGCTATTAAACCTCTGTGCCAAATTCACCTCAAACCCCCAAAAATTGGAGCCTACAAGACTAGAAAATATGCTGGACCTCATCTTCATTAACAACGACGATCTAATACGTAATATAACCGTATTAAAAACAATACACTCAGATAACATCATCATAGGTCAATGTGAGACAATACAGCCATTATTATCTCAAACACTACCAAACAGATGCATACACTGTACTAAAGTACGCATGAAAAACAGAAAAGGCACCTTATGTAAAATGTGTAAGGGGTGGGTGCATGATGGATGTATGTACAATTATAGCAACGGTGCCAGAATTCATTTTGTGTGTAACAAATGCACTTTGGCACAGTTACCCTTTAGCAGTGATGACATTGATTTACCTAATTTTAATACAAATGACCCATTGCCATATATTGATGATTATGATTGTTTTATGAAAACAGGCCTTCACTTTATTCATGTCCTAAGACATCCTGTCATTTTTCTAGCAGATGCGATTGATACAATGTTATGGTCCTTGAAGGTGAGATCCTCCGACATAATCACTCCCAGGTCTTTGACGTTGGTGTTTCGCTCTATTTTGTGGCCAGAATTTGTTTTGTACTCTGATGAAGATTTAATTTCCTCATGTTTACCATATCTGAGTAATTGAAATTTCTCATCGTTGAACTTCATATTGTTTACTGCAGCCCACTGAAAGATTTGGTTGATGTCCGCCTGGAGCCTTGCAGTGTCTGCAATGGAAGACACTGTCATGCAGATTCGGGTGTCATCTGCAAAGGAAGACACGGTGCTGTGGCTGACATCCTTGTCTATGTCGGATATGAGGATGAGGAACAAGATGGGAGCTAGTACTGTGCCTTGTGGAACAGAGCTTTTCACCGTAGCTGCCTCGGACTTTACTCTGTTGACGACTACTCTCTGTGTTCTGTTAGTGAGGAAATTATAGATCCATCGACCGACTTTTCCTGTTATTCCTTTAGCGCGCATTTTGTGCGCTATTACGCCATGGTCACACTTGTCGAAGGCTTTTGCAAAGTCTGTATATATTACATCTGCATTCTTTTTGTCTTCTAGTGCATTTAGGACCTTGTCGTAGTGATCCAGTAGTTGAGACAGACAGGAGCGACCTGTTCTAAACCCATGTTGCCCTGGGTTGTGTAACTGATGGGTTTCTAGATGGGTGGTGATCTTGCTTCTTAGGCGCTGATCCACCAGGAGGCCTGGTCACAGACCGGGCCGCGGGGGCGTTGACCCCCGAAACTCTCTCCAGGTCTCCAGGTAAATGTCAATGCAAGATCACTTCTTCCTAAATTGGCAGAGATTAGGATTCTAGCTAACAAAATTAGGGCGGCAGTTATAACCATCTCTGAATCTTGGTTGGATGATACGGTGACTGACGACGAGGTCAAAATAGAAGGTTACAATATAAAACGCTTAGATAGGAACAGAAAGGGCGGTGGAGTATGTGCCTACATTAGAAATGACTTAGCTTACAACCCAAGACCTGATTTAAACAACAATAAACTGGAGATTCTATGGTTTGAAGTGCTGCTTCCCAAGACCAAACCCATCTTAGTAGGAACTAGTTACCGCCCTCCTACCCAGGACCAGTTCTTAGAAGACTTTTCCAGAGTCTTGTCCGGAGTTGAAAGCAATTGCGAAACAATAATACTGGGGGACTTCAATATCTGTTTTCAGCAACAAAATAACGGGCTATGCAAAAGGTATAAGCAAATTCTAGGATTAAATAGCTACACCCAACTAATTAATAAACCACCGGATCCACTTTCTCGCCACCCAATTGACCACTACTTTGAAAACCGCGCTGAAAAACTTATCAGTCAGGCGCATTCCCACAGGTTTTAGTGATCTTTTCATCTTTACTGCACCGGGAAAATCACTAGGGATGGGATAGGCCTCCCCGGGACAAAAAAAAATGAGGTAATAGAAACTACAGTAAAAAAACACGGTAAATAGGCTACACAATTGTGACTGGACAGGTAAAAAGTTGCACGGACAAAAACATCCCCCTGGAAAAAATTCAAAAAATGTTCACTACCATTTTTAAAATAATTTGCACCAGTTAAAGAGGTTGGATTAAACGAAGAACTAAACCCCTGGTGACTAGGAATTAGAAAAATATGAAATTCAAGCCCAGCTGCAAAAAAAAATTTAAAGAAAACAGACAGGATATTGCGCAAAAATAAAATTCAAAGGGGTGAGGAACGAGTACGGGCTTAAAAAAGGGAAAAAGGAAAGACTATTGCTCAAAATTGAAGAATAAAGCAAACCCCAGAAAGCTCGGGCAACAAAAAAACGTTGGGGGTATACCCCAACCCAGTGATAGGTCTAACTGTACCACTATCGAAACGGGTAAGCCACGAAAATCTAAGGTGGCAAATTTTTTTTAATTCCTATACACATCTGTTGCATCAACATAGAAATAAACTCCCAGCTCTCAAATATTTTTAAACGACTCTGATAAGTTTCAAACATATTCCCAAATAAAGGGGTAACCCCAAACATTTTTTTTCAATAGTAACTGTATCTATGTTCATTAAAAAAGAACTAAGCGGTTAAACCCAACTAAGGCACAGGCCCTGAAAACACCCCGTCTAAGTTCCTAAAATTGTGTTCTAACTGCAACCCCTTTTGCTCAAAATAAATCTTCAATCCCCACAAATTTACCGTACCGGGGGGGTTAAAGGAGGCCGAGTTACCCCATCTTCAAGAAAATAATAGGTTGATGAAGAAAACTATAGACCTTTAGTATACTCGATAAAATCAAAATTCTGGAGAGGGCGGTGTATTCTAAATATTAAGTACCTTAATGACAACAGCTTTCCTAGCTATCAATGGGGTTTAGAAGTCCTACTCACCGATACCCCCCTTATTAATCTGATGGATTACCTGAGAACTGAAATGTCAAAAGGGGAACCTCATGGTAGGGAAAACCCTTTAAGACCTGCAAAAGGCCTTCATACTGTAAACCAAATATATTAGTAAGAAACTTCAAGCTATCGGTATGGGTTCTGTAAGGGTTTTAAAGTCCTCCTTTAGCAACAGGAAAAAAAATATCAAAATAACAAAACAGATCGAACCCTCCGAAAATGTGGAGTTCCCCAAGGTAGTATTCTGGGCCCAAAAATTTCTTATGTTTGTAAATGATATCCCTTTTCTGTCAAGTGCAAAACTCCTACGTATGCAGATGACGTGCTCTGTTATGAAGGAAAAGACCCACAAGATATTGCTAAGGGTTTTTTAACATGGAACTGGAGTCCGCAGCAAGGAGTAGACAAAAAAATATCATTACCCGGGAAAAAAACCCATTCTCTTTGGAACGAAAATAAACTGAGAAGGGTAAATAATTTTAATTTCAGTGTAATGGGGAAAATAAACACTTTTTGGTTTTTATAGTTAAATTCTGGGAATCCCCTTTTTTCCCAGATGTCAGGAAAATTGATAGGGAACATTGTAGTAAAAAAAAGCGAATGCCAGGCTGAAGTTCCGTATAGACAAGCACAGTGCTACCTACTGAGGGGTCGAGGACCCTATGTCTACCCTTTTTTACAATCCCTATGGATTAACCTTGCTCTTCTTGGACTCTGCCTTGACAAAAAAAAAATGAAAGATAGACTGCAAAAACCCAGAAAAAATCGTAAGATTTATCCTGGGGGGGACCAAGAGAAAATGTAGGCCAGGAAAGAATTACAGCGTTTTTGGTAAAGCGAAAGTTTTAAGACAGGTAAAACAACTGAAACTAAATCTGTTTTAAAAATTTCTCCGAACAGTGCCGAATATCTTGCGTCAATTTTGTCAAGGTTGGGAACCAAAGCAAATCAATACTAGGGGGGGGGGGAGGGGGGCAAACTTTTTTAGTACCCCCACAGTGGCCAGGCCCTTTAAACACCTTTTTTTTGTACAGCAATAAAAAGGAATGGAAAAAGATACCCACAAATTTAAGGCCCAGCATTTGCTTGAACCAGTTTTAAGAAGACTGCCAAAAAAAAGGGCGTAATGAAGCAACAGAAAGGGGGGGAAAGGTTTTCTATTTTTTAGCAAAATACATTAAAAATTTTTCCCTTACCCTGTAATGCCCTCGTATTGTGATAGTCGTAATGACCCTGGAAAAAAGAAGTGCTTAAAAAACCCTCTATTGTAATGTCTTAATGCCCTCGTGTAGTAGATAAAACTTTTTTTGTATGAAAAAATTTTTATTTCATTATAGAATAATAAAAAAATATTAAACCTTTTTAATTAAAATTAATAAGTAAAAAGGACCCCAATGGAAATAAGTCATCTGTCTGACTTTTTTTGGGTTATCCTAGGTTTCACACATATCTGCTATGTAGATAATTTTTAGAATGTATTTTGTTAAATGAATAAATTTACTTCTTACTTACTTACTAAAAGCATAATAGAGGGACAGACTGTATGCACAGGGCTCTTGACCAAAAAATGTGATCAGTCATGGGGTGTCTTCACAAAAAATTTTTTTCAATAAAAGCATACAATGTCAACATTCCTAAATGAAACAAGTCGAAGATATCCAAACAACACAGATCCGAAACCTTTGCCTAGAAAAAAATTAAATTGGACTTGAGATTTTTTCTCAAGGCACATTTCCCTTAGGAAAAAAGAAAGAGAATATATAAACTAGAAAGACAGAGACGCTCCCTATACAGACGAAGGGGAAAAGTCACAGAGCTGCTGAGAGGGCCCAAAAAAAAGATATATGAAGGAAGGACTGGTTAATGAAATTTCAAAAATCGAACTTAAGCTGAAGGAATCTTATAGGAGACAAAATCGAGGATGAAAACTCCTTTTGCTCCCTGACCTTCTTGGGGGCGTTCCTGCCAACTTGGCGCCCTTTTCTTTCCCCTAATACATTTCCCAAAACATGCTTCTGGCTTGTCTTTCGGTGGGCAAATCAAGGAGCTCGGGGAACGCCACCCGGATGCCCTGTGCTTGTCAAATGTGATGCTGAAGCATAAAAAAAATAGAGGCTTTATATGCCAAAATGTGATGCAAAAATCTTTAAGGCATAAAAGAGGGGGGTCAATGCAAGTAAGAATGTAAACTAAAGGGTACCGTAGCATTCCTATGGCTTTTGCTTAGCAATCCTTTCAAATCCAACCCTTTTCCTCGAACTAGCGGGTTAAACAATAAAGTTTCGAAGATTCCTGTATATCTAGATCCCTTTTGTTGCAGTGTCCGAAAAATGTAATATAAACCCCCTTGGTGCAAGTTTTTTGAACATTAACGTGAGAGTTCTTTCCCCCTTTTTCCTCTGTACGGTTTTTTAGTGTACAAGAGAAGCACAGTCTAGGACTGTGTTGGTAAGACGTGTCTCTTTGCACAAAGGCAGATGGTCAATGTGATAACTTTATCACGAACGTAAATTTTCATTTTTTTTATAAAAAAAAAAAGATAATTTTTATTTCTACAAGCGCATGTACAATAGGGAGCAATGAAAAAAATATAAATTTTAGAGATGCAAGCTGCACTTTTCAGGCATTATTTGTATGGTCACAAACTTCTCTGCAAAATTTCAGACCATTTCATGCCCACTTACCCTGCAGCAATTAGTTATAATTTATTGGTTGTCAGGATAATAATCAAGTGTACATGGTTTATATAATTTTTGGTTGTGAAGATTGCATAATCATATGTACATGGGTTATATCATTCATCAACTATTTAATTTTAAACTATTACAAGCTATAAGTGAAGTCTTTCTTATTGAGGAACTTGCGCATCACTTTCCTGGAAAATATTTTTTGTCTGATATATCCATGTTATGCCTTCTGTCCAGTCACCTCAGTTTAAACTTCAGTCATCAATTTTATCCCTCTCTCAACAGCTTGAGTGTTGTTTGGCCACTTTGGCGCCTCCAGTGGAGTCTCAATAATTTTCAGAACCTGTTGAACTGATAGAGAAGCAGTGATAGGAGGCTCAGTTTTGAGTTCAATCTTCCAGTCAATCATGGAATGACAGTCTTTTGGGAATCGCTACTTTTCTTGAGTTGACAATGGGAGCGACATTGTCATTCTCTTCGTCTTCACTGTCATCCTCATCATCAGTGTAGATTAACAAGTCCTCATCAACAGCATCAACAGAATCTTCTCCATCCTCATCAGAGATCTCAGTACTTTCTTCTGTCTGCTGATTCTCTTCTCTAATTTTTCTTATCATTGAGATAACTTTGACTCTCACAGTCATGTCTTCATCAGCATACATACTAAAAAGCAGCTGATCTGTGTGAGCAAAGTAGGAATTTGTTTGGACAGTCTTCTTTACTACCTTCTTTTCTTCACTGTTCAGATGTCTCATAAATTTGAATAACCGGAAGACGTTCTTTGGACCGTGTGTGACATGTGGGTGCTGCTTGAAGTGGAACCACATTGGAGCACTGAACTTTAAAGTCAAAATGACAACTCTTTTCAGCTTCTGACTGGGTCTTGATGTTGCCACATGCAGCCTAAGGATCCTACTCCATAAAGTATTCCACCTTGACACACACGGTGAACCTGGTTCAAGAGCAGCCAAGTCATCATCAACCACACCTGTGATCACTCCTTTGCAAATCCTATACAAGTATTTTTGGTCCCAGGGCAGATCCTCTGCCACCTTGTCATTCATAACAGGGAAATCAGTGAAATTGACTGGCTGGAAAGCAACTGGCAGCTCAGACAGAGGATCCTTGATCTGCTTGCCAATGGGACCTCTCCAATGCTCAGGATCACTTGGCTTACCGTTATAGTGGTAGAAAACAACTCAGAATGGCAGCTCATTTCCATGAAGCTGACAGATGAAATAATGGACCAGATGACCCAGCAACATTTCAAGATGATGAATGGCTCCATTGTCTGCTCTGACATTTAAGTTGGTTCTGTCACTGCCAGCACTTACAGCAGGCTGCCGAGTTAGTTTCTGTTCCACCAGAAATGTATAGATAGTCTTGGCAATCTCCTTTCCATGGCCTGACTTGGGAGTTACATGAGTGAGATATTCAGTGCCGGGTTCCATCATGATGATGTAATGATCTTTCACCACTATCTTTGGACTCCATTTATTGGTCTTTTTACCATGAAAATATGGTGATGTGATAATTTCCAAGTTTGTTAACTCATTTTGTTTTGCCTCTCCATTCAGTATTTGAGTCTGGCATCTCATAACTACTATAATCCAAAAACTTGACTTTTGTCGTCCTTGGTGATAATGTCATAGTCCATTAAGGTGGCGGTAGCAATGGTAGCTCCAGCATAATCACTGATCAAGTATCAGTCACATGTGGCTGCCAGTGTGGGAAGTCTTGCTCTGTTCTGCTGTGAGCTGCTGGCAGTCAGACCACTTATGACATAGTCAGCATCAGTATTGACAGAAGGGCTATCTCTGGCTTCATTTCAATTGTCAAAATCAGAAACTTCTCCAGCTGCCGGTTCACTTTGTCTTTCCTCCAGCTGCTTCCTGGCTCTGCCTGCATCCTGCTTCTCTTTTACCATCAACACAACCAATTTTCATCTTCCTATCGCCTCTCTTGGCACAAACATGTTGATTTGAAGTGGCTGTAGGAGGCCTACCTTCACTCTGCCTCGCCTACCTCCCCTCCTTCCTCGATTTGGAACTCAGCCATTCACCTCTATTTACTTATGGTCTAGAGGCAGTTTTTGCCAGACCACATAAGTGCTTGAGTGCCCATGTCAGTTCTCTGTTCCGCACTCCACTCATCTTAAGAATGTGTCTCCTGTGTGCCTATCTGCCTGCTACAAGCAAATATCCTGGTGGTTGACACAGCTTAGCAAGCACATCAAAGCAAGCTTGAAAGCAGTACTCCAAGCTAGCCAGAACAAGCTAAGGCAGCCTGCAGTTACAGCTGTCATAAGGCCCAGCATGTCTATGTATATGTTCTACAGTGCTGCTGGCATACCAGTGTTTCCTGTAGTGGCTTAGTTAAGAACAATTTAACGAGCATTGCAGTACTGACTTTTTAAGTGGGACATGCCAGAGGTTCACCTATAAACATAGTAAGTTTGTGGTGATTTGCTTGTGCACAGAGTGAACATTTGTCTGTCATACGTGTGCTAGAAGTGTTAAGTGCTGCTTTCCCCAACAGTTAATTGTCATTTGTAAGCCTGTATTAAGACTTTAAAAGGCTCAGAGTGTACTTCAGTGTAGTGACTCCTTACATTTGATAAATCAGTGTAATACATGCTCTGCTCAGTGTAACTGAACTATTAAATACGGTTACATAATTAATTTGCTTGTCCTAGTGTCATTGTTGTGTTTTCTAATACATTTTCTCGTTCAGACTGAAACTTTACTGCTAAATTCCCAGTAATATTTCAAATTGCACTGTTCATCTGTGATGTGAGTGTGTAACTTATGCTTTGTATTTTTACTGTGAACATAGCTTACTCCTGGAATAGTTCAGTTTCATGAATACTTTCTCTCTTGAGTTAATTCAGTTTACCTTTCAACGGTGTTAGTTAAGCAAGAGTCAGCCTTTAACATCTATGTTCCCTGCCATCTCATCTAGTGGGTTTAGCGCCTAATAAATTGTAATGAACAATTTGCAATCATCATTATACTTCTTGTTAACATTGTGTTCTGTAAATTGTTTTAGACTATTGATCAACTGGATTGTAGTGTTTAACTTCTGACACACCAAGTTAATGACTGCAGACTCGCACTGACACATAATAAACATATTAAACTAAAACACTGGTAACTCTCCAGAAGCTGGACCTAGTGTGTGGCCTTGAGAAATTGAGAGTGTTTATTACGACCAGCGGTGTACCACTCTCACCTATATTTACATCAACACAAGTGTATTCTAAGTGATAAAGTGTACACTTGGTGTACTTGGTAACACTTGTTATACATAGTAACGCGTGTGTAAGTGATATACCACTGGGCAGCCGCAGCAAGCAACAACAAGGCTGCTCCTATATCTTGCCGTCCCCTGGGCCTATCCGGACTCAGTGATGGCCATTTTTGCAAGTACTGCTGCAACAAACAGGAAGGAAACCTATAGTTGGACATAAAAACTGACCGGTGACGACAAAAGATTTGACCTAAATATGACAATAAGAGGGACCGCATTCAAGTACCGACCGGCTGCCAGGACGTGAACCAGTCATGAGTCGTTTTCCACTAAGTGAAATAAATGACCTCCATATCTACGCACCAGTGTTTATGGGGAAGACAACATGCAGAAAACACTGACAACTAAATCTCCAAGGTAATGATCAGGTCTTTGTAGGACTTTTTTTTCTTCTGTGCAAACGAGGGAAAGAATTGTGCATTTAAACATGGCTGCCGGCATCCAAACAGCGCTACTGCCAGACGTACAACTAGCGAATGTGAAAATTATCAACTTTACGACGTTCATCTGTTTGACAGTAGCATCATCTCTGGTACCACCATCTATCCCTGTACCAGTGTAACGAGAGGGAAACACAAAGAGACCATCGTCTAAATCAACAGGTACAAAACTCCAGGTTATAGGTCGGATATCCCTCATTTGCCAGTCGTGGAAAGAGTGATAGTTAAACAGTCAAGTTTAATATTTTAGTAGCTGACCTATATTCAGTGACCAGTGTTACTGTGAGAGAATCATAGCAGAATCGCCAATTATATCTATAAAATCAAGGAAAGTCGGTTGTTGGTGGCGTTACTTACCCTCAGTGTTTTATAAATGGGCTGAGTCAGCAGAACAGGGCAGAGTAAACAACACAACATAACCCGTAAATGGAATTCAGGGCGGATTTGGAAGGTAAAACCAGGGATTATTCTTTTCTGATCTACCGATGGAAAATGGACGTTAGAAGTTAATTGTGTGTAGCCAGACTGTGAAGTGAGATGGGATGGGGAGTGTGTAATAAGGGGTTAAACTGTAAGGGTTGTGCTGAAAGTTAAGGGAAAGTGTGCAGTGAAGAAGTTTGAAGAGGAAAGTTTACTAGTAAATCTGTTGGTGATTGTACTAAAGCAGATACGTAGTTGTTCTAGGACTGCGAAGAAAAGTAAATAAAATATTATTGTATATGTGTTATAGAGCGAAGAGTGTAAATGGCAAGGCGTTAGGGGGGTACTGGCTGCATAATTATTTTTATATTTTTCTTCAATCCATGAAGGAGAGAAAATCAGTCATGGGGGCGGAAAAGGTGAATGGATGTACAGCGCCCTGGACAGTAATAGCCCAACAGTTGCAATCCTTCCAGAAAAGTAAATGTAACTTTCGCCGCAAGGTATGGCATCTCCGCATTCCCAAACAAAAACTGTGGCACTCGCTCTTTTTGTAGAGCACCTCTGAAGGGGTGTTATCCCATATTTATTCCAGGGTCCTCAAACGTTTGTTTGCAGAGGCAAAACAGACGATGAATGCGGCGATAACGACGGTGTAGTAGCTAGGAAAAGATAACCTTAACCCATATGTAATGCATACATAGTGTCAATGTTGAGACAATTTCAGCCATTTTTATCTCAAACACTACCAAACAGGTGCATACACTGTACTAAAATACGCAGAAAACTGAAAAAGCACCTTTTGTAAAATGTGGTAAGGGTGGGTGCATGATGGAGTATGTACAATTAATAGCAACGGTGCAGAATTTTCATTTGTGTGTAAAAAAAATGCACTTGGCACTGGTACCCTTTAGCAGTGATGGGGACATTGATTTACCTAATTTTAAATTACAAATACCCATTGCCATATATTGATGATTATGTTTGTTTTATGAAACAGGCCTCAGCACTTTATTTCATGTCAAGCAAGATCACTTCTTCTAATTGGCAGGGATTAGGATTCTAGCTAACAAAATTTGGGGCGGCAGTTATAACCATCTCTGAATCTTGTTTGATGATACGGTGTCTGACGACGAGTCAAAAATAGATGGTTACAATATTAAAAACGCCGTCGATAGAACAGAGAAAGGGTGGTTGGGAGTATGTGCCTACATTTGATATGACTTAGCTTACATCCAAGACCTGATTTAAATAGCAATAACTGGAGATTCTATGGTTTGAAGTGCTGCTTCCTAAGACCAAACCATCTGTAGGTACTAGTTACTTGCCCTCCTACCCGGACTGTTCTTAGATGACTTTCCAGAGTCTTGTCCGGTGTTGAAAAACAAAAGTGCGAGGACAATAATACTGAGGAGATCTTCAATATCTGTTTTCAGCAGCAAAATAACTGGCTATGCACAAAGGTATAAGCAATTCTAGGATTAAATAGTTACACTCAACAAATTCATTCTCCAACCCGGATCACACAGTTCTCAGGCCACCCTAATTTGACAATACTTTGTAACGCTCTGAGAACATTAGTCTGAAGCGTATTACACAGGTCTTTGTGATCATTTCTTAATTTACTGCAACAGGAAAATCTTTAGGGATAGGATAGGCCTACACAGGACAATGAAAAATGTGGTCAAAACTGAATTACTACTGTAAAGAAACACTGGAAATAGGCTTCACAATTGAGACTGGACAGAACGTTAAAACAGTTGCACGGGAGTAAACGATGCTGGGAAAATTCAAAAACAATGTTCACTACCATCCTTGATTATATTGCACCAGTTAAGAGGTTAGGATTAAAACGAAGAACTTGATCCCTGGATGAATATGAGATATTAGATAATATAAAAATTCAAAGACAGCTGCTAAAAAGATTTAGAGGGCAATACAGACAGGATATTGCAGCACTAATGAATTCCAAGGGGGAGGAACAGAGTACAGAGACTTAATAAAAAGGAGGCAAAAGGCAAAAGCACTACTGCTCAAAATTGAAGAGGTTAATAGCATACCCCAGAAAGCTTGGCAACAAACTAAACTGTTGGGTATAGCCATTAAGCCCAGTTGATAGGTTAACTTAGACTCACTATCGTTAATGAGGTTATGCCACGAAACATCTAGGTGGCAAGATTGCTTTAATTCCTACTACCACATCTGTGCATCAACACTAGTATGTAAACTACCAGATGCATCTAATACCTTTAACACAGACTCTGATAAGTTTCAAACATACTATACCAATAAAGGGGAACCCCAAACAGTTGTCAACTAGTAACTGTATCTCATGACTTTATTCAAAAGAACTAAGCAGGTTGAACAACTATGAGCAAAGACACTGATACTCCCGTTCTAAGTTCTAAAAGATGGGCTTCTGAAATGTCAATCCCTATTGCTCACATAATAAATCTATCAGGTCACCACTAATACCCTTCAGGAGGGTTCAAAGGCGGCCAGAGTTACTCCTATATCTTCAACAAAAATAGTAGGTCTGTGTATGCAACTATAGGCTTGTTAGTATACTCAGTATAATATCTAAAAATTCTAGAGAGGGCGGTGTATTTCAAGTAGTTAAGTTTCCTTATTGACAACAACATTCTCCATAGTTCAATCGGGCTTTAGAAGATCCTACTCAACCGACTCCTCCCTTATTAATCTGATGGATTACCTGAGAAACTGAAATGTCCAAAGGGGAACCTCCTAGGTATGGTAACATTAGACTGCAATTAGGCCTTCGATCGATACTTGTCAACCACAATATATTATGTAAGATTCTTCAAGCTATCGTTATAGGTTCTGTAGACTGGTTTAAGTCCTACCTTTGCAACAGGAGACAAAATAGTCAAAATCAACAAAACAGAATCAGATCACCTGCCTATCATAACATGTGGAGTTCCCCAAGGTAGTTTCTGGGTCCCTTATTATTCTTGATGTTTGTTCAATGGATATGCCTATCAGTGTCAAGTGCAAATCCGACTGTATGCATATGACAGTGCTTGTTAGTGTCAGGTAAAGACCCACAAGATATTGCTAATGTTTTAACAATGGAAACTGGAGTCCTGCAGCAATTGGTTAGTAGACAACAAACTATCATTACACTCGGGAAAACTGAAGCCTTTTCTCTTTGGCACGAAACATAAACTGAGAAGGGTAATTAATTTTAATGTTCAATGTAATGGGGAGACCATCACTTTGGTTTCTTCAGTAAATATTGGAAATCCCCTTTGAACCCATGCATGTCGGAGAATTGATAGGGGAACAGTGTAGTATAGAAAGCGAATGCCAGACTGACTCGCGCGCCTGTTTAGACAAGGCACATTGTCTACGTACTGAGGCTAGCAGGACCCTATGTCTAGCCTATACAATTGCCTTATGGGATTAGCTTGCTCTTCATGGTACTTGCCTTGACAAAAAAAACTGAAAGATGGATTGCAAATCACCCAGAACTAAATCGTAAGATTCAATCCTGGGGCTGGGACCAGAAACATGTAGGTGCTGGGGGGATGGGATTACAGCAGTTGGATATGCTGAATGTGTGAAGAAGAGTAAAAACAACTGAATGCTAATTCATGTTTATAAAATTGCTCACAACTCAATGTCCAGGGAATATCTTGACTAGCATGCTTAAGGTTCTAGTGGTACAACTCTGTAATCACATTTTATACATGTAAACCAACAATAACCAAAAAAAAATTTTGTAAACTCAGCATTGTAATCCTTATAGAGAATAAACTTTGAATTTGAATTTGAATTTGAATTTTGTCAAGGTTGGGAACCAAAGCAATCATAGTACTAGGGGGAGAGAGCTCAACTTTGTAGTACCACAGTTAGGGGCAGCTTCAACACTTCAAACACCAATAAATGGAATGGAACAGAATGCCCGCACATGTCAAAGCCAGTCATAGCATGAACCAGTTCAAGAAGAGTGCCAAAAGGTGTCTGATGAATGTAGCTACAGAAAGGGAGGGGAGTGATTTTCTATTTTTTAGCTAACAACGTGTAAAATGTACCATGTTCCTTGTAATGACCTCGTATTGTATAGATAGTCTTAATGACTTGGTGTAGTAGATAGGTCTTTTTAGTATGATAATAAGATTGTTATCTTATTGTAGAATAATAAAGAAAATATTATAAAACCTTTATTTATAATAATAAGGTTTAAAGGACCCCAATGGAAATAAGTCACTCTGTCTGACTTTTTTGGGTTATCCCAGGTTCTCTACACATATGCTGCTATGTATGATAATTCTATGTAACTGTATTTGTGCATACCTGAATAAACTTACTTACTTACTTACTTACTAGGTACTGGTTCATCTATCTACAGCTATGGACGAAGGAAGTCGACCAGAGTGATTTATCTCATTGTCATTGTAACATTACCTAGTTACCGTTTTTTTTTTTTTTTTTTTTTTTTTAGTAATGATTGTTTACAATTTATTGGTTGGGGTAAGAGGTTGTCTTCAGCATTCATTGTGATGTCTGCTATATTATTATTTCAGTGAGGTACATTAAGTGGCAGTAACCTGAACTGACTCAAGTGGAAGTTATCATTGAATTTGAACCTCATGTTTAATGTGATGTATGTCAGAATTCAGTTTTATGTCAATATTACCTACCTTGTTCTCTCTCTCTCTCTCTCTCTCGCTCTCTCTCTCTCTCTCTCTCTCTCTCTCTCCTCTCTCTCTTCTCATCTCTCTCTTCTCTCTCTCTCTCTCTCTCTCTCTCTCTCTTCTCTCTCTCTCTCTCTCTTTCTTTTCATCTTGTAATTTGTGATAAGGTGTTTGACCTGCCTGTACCTCCATTATATGTTAATATTATTAAACACCATTACAGAAGTCTACTGAATGTATTTTTAGTAAGGAGTGTATCGTATTAAGTAGTAGTAACCTGAGTTAAGTATAATTGGAAGTGTTCATTGAACTTGAACACTTGTGTCATATAATCTTGCATAAGCTAAAAGGGGAAGATAAGTGAGGAATTCTTGCGTTGTGAGTCTTACACGAGATATCATCACTGGCAAACATGGCAACTATTATAGAGGAACCTATTTCAGCAGGTGATGGAAACGATGATAGCTTCCAGACCTTTAAAAGTAAACAAAGGAGAAAAAGTGAGAAAGGGCTAGAGCGCCGACGTAGTCAGACTCACTTGATCGTACACAAATGTGGTAAACTTAACGTCTTGGTGCCTCAGAGGCTGCAAGAAGTCTTTCTTCCAAAGGAAGAATGTGTTAAGCTGAACTTCCCTGACAACACCATGATGCCTGCTAAGTGTGCATGACAACAACCTGCTGCCTGCTAAGTGTGCATGGCTAATGGAAGCTGTAAAGAAGCATCCTAACTCAAGGATCCATTTAGGAAAAACACAACACAACTTTGTGTTTGTTGGAACAGGAATGAAGAAAACTGATCAATGATCTACTTAGTACACTTATGGGGATATTAGTGCTCCGACCTACCATCAGACACTCACCACTAGTAAAAAATGGGGTCAGTATCATAATCTTTGGATACCCTCTTAAATGGACCCCTCCATCTGGACTATCAGTGAGCATATCATCAAGCACTAAAAAGACTGAAGGACGATCCCAAATATTGCCAGTTGGGATGGGTCCTGTGCCCCTTCACGAAATTCTGGGTGCATGGTTTACGTTTCCGAAACATCGAAGGTGTACCTACCCCTAAAGTAGGTGTTACAAATGCCGCAATATGGCCATGTTGCAGTAGACTGTAGGAAATAGAATACTTACATTCTTTTGTGTGGTAAAATGTGAGGGGGTAACATTCCACTAGAGAATGCCCACAGTAGGCCTTTGACAGCCAAAAAAATTAAGTTATATAACTGTAAAGAAGTTGGGGCTACAGTTTCCCACAAGACTGCTGTCAGAACCCAAACTACCTTTTTTATTTATTAAACCTGATAACAGGCCTTCTAATGTAGCTGTGAATGAGGCATCCAGTCATACCACAAGCCAGTTCTGAGACTTGAACCTCATGCAAATGTGTGCAAGAACCCCACCTCACTGCTATGGATTCTGGTGATACCAGAAATGCCATCACACACACCAGCTGTGGAGGAGCTAGCCATCCTGATAGCACATGTGGACTACTGGGTCGGCCAATACTGATAACTATGGCTACATCCTGAATGGGGGGATGAGCTTGTTATTTTACCCTTAAAACAAACTTCAACAGTCAGGACGGACATCACACAGGGTAACCCCCCTGGAAACTGGAGATGAGTCAATGCCACAGAACTACCTGAAATGAATGATGAAGCAGGACTTGCCACAGGCACATCAGAGAACACTAATGTAAACATGGTACCTTGTTAGGTGATAGGTGTTATTAAAGAAAGCATACTTCAGAAGTGCTCATCCTCCGGAGAGGCATTGGAATTCGCCTGACTTTCCTCAGATTATAACAAATTTCCAGAAAAAAATGAGCATCTTGAACATGATCCTGACAAGTTTTATTAAATATATATAATCAGGATGATGCTCTTGAGCGAGGTGATGATGTCTAAAGTGCAGCAATCTCCGTTCAGTTTCAGCATTTTGTATGAAAGGACGCCTTGACTCTTGCCATTAAAGTGTCTTGCCTTTTAACTGGCTGCCAAGATGCCGGACAAATGCTAAAAATAAGGTCCTGAAGATTATAAAGACGTTACAAACTATGCTATTTGCTCTAGTGCCTGCACACTGTAGCCAAAGCATAATAGTTTTACATCTTATGAGCGAAGAGTATTGTAAAAACACTTACAATGGTAAATTACAATCTTTTCATGAACATTGCTTCCATCTGGAAGCGGTTGCCTGACTTACATCATATTAGTGCAACAAGAATATTGATGTCATCTGTTTGCAGGAATGTAGATTGAAAGATGGAGCACCTTCCCCAAAACTTGCCTGGTATAGCAGCTTATAAAACCTAGGGTCAACCAACTGTTGTGTGATTGTATGTCAGAATAGAACTTGCCTCATTCATCCTTCCTTGCAGAGTCGAGTTTAATGCCAGTATCATGGTGTCAAATATTATGAAGGCGATTTTTCTTAAACATTTTTATTCTCTTTACCAGCGAACCAGCTTCACTGATGCATTACCAGATCGCATCAATAGTGAACCTACCATCATTCTTGGAAGAGTTTAATGCAAGGACAATAAGAATATTGTGGGTCTATAACATACAACTCAATGGATCTAAACTAATGAAGTTGCTAAATGAGCATGATTTAATGTTCGAATTGTGGGACTATGAGTCTACCCTTTGTTGGGCACTGTATAATCTTCAGTTACATTGAGGGCGTTCTTCCTACTTCTTGGACCAATAGTTCATTGTGCCTATCCCTAAGCCCCAAAGCCTTGATACATTTAGGCCGATCTCCTTAAATAGTGGTCCGCCGCGCGCAAAACTTTTTGAAAGAATGATGCTTTACAGATTGTACTACATGAACGACATCAACTTTCCCCCTACTTATGGGTTCATGAAGGATAAAAGTTTTGGAGCAGAAAACTGTATTTCCACCTTTCTCACATGCACACACCTACACTAGTTTTACCACTTTTCTGGATCTAAAATCTGCATTTGATATTGCGAACAGAACCGTTATTACATGAAATTAGCAAAATGAATATTGTGGTAGCTTACTCTGCTGGATATTAGGTTACTGTCAAATAGAGTATCCTCGGTCCTTTACAAGGCTTCAGAAGTGATTCTAAGAAATGTTTTTAGTACACCGCAGGGAGGAGTTTGATTTCCATGCTTTTTAATTTTTCTGATTAATGCTCTCCTAAATGATCTACCTGCTCACCTAAACATATTGCTATAAGCTATGCTGTGATATCTGATCCATACAACAGGGCTTAAGAAGATGAATTCCATTCTTTATGAAGTTCAAGACAAGTTGTAATCGACTAGGCCTTAGAATTCTTCCTCTAAAACAAAGATATTAAAAGCAAACGACATTCCCCCACCCATCTATTTGCGGTGTGAAATCATTAGCTACGTTAATTTAAACTTACAGGTTATCTTGGTGTAGATGTACCCTTTAACTAATCCACTATACCACACTAAACAAGAAATGCCCCAAAGCATAGTAAATGCTCTCAAAGCTGTTGCTGGTTACAATCCCAAATATGGGCTAATGTGAGGAATCGTTGAGAATGAGGTACATAGCATATGTTAGGTCCCTTAATGTTAGCTCTCCCATGTTGATAATTAGCTAGAGAAAGTTCCCTCGACCCTTGGAAGTTAATGCAAAAATGAAGCTTCTCAGGATATTCTTGGCTGTCCCAGATTACAAAAGTTCTTAACCTGAGCGTGGAGCTTGGTAATTCTAGTATCAGGTTGGATAGGGATTGTTGAAATTAACACTGTACTCGGTATTAGAATGTTGAGAACGAACCTGACACTGTCACAGTGTGAATATTACCAAGTGTCTAGAGGTAATACACACAGATCTAAATGGATTGTAAAACGTTTGCAATTGCATAAGTTTTATAAACCTGCATGAACTGTATCACTGTAGGCAACAAGAGCATTTCACCCTCATGGAAGATGTGTTCATTTAAATATCACATAACCCTTCAAGTCCTCCCAAGAAGTTCATTGCTAGTAATCCCTTCCTTAAATCTCTTGTTTGAGCAACTGCTCAAGAAGAAATTTTTCGCCTAGCTGGTAGTAATAAGTTATCACAGTTATATCACACTGATGGATTCTTAACAGGAGTCTTCTGGCAGGGTGCATCTGCTCTTATTGCCACCTCCCTAGTATGGAACGATATATAGATTTGTTGAGTTAGGCATAAGAATTAACAACTGGGCGTCTACACTGCAAAACTGAATTGTTTGCAATCTAATGGCGCTAAAGTAACCTATGACACTGAGCTTGGGGGGGGGGGGGGCTCTTCATCATTATGAATTTATGTCATCATTGAAGGCTCTTGGCTCATATAATGACTCCAACAACATGTCATTGGGGAAGCAGTATAGATACTCAAAAATTAGGACAAAGGAATTAATGTACAATTGCTATGGATCCATCACACAGGGGATTACTCCTTCATGATAAAGTTGATTGTTAGCCAAGAAGAGTATCCAGAAGGAGGTACGTAGATATAACTTGGTATAACTGTGTCTAGCATTAGGAATAATATTAGGAGAGAGTAAATAATGAAGTGTTGTTATAGGAATTGCAGTTAGAAGCCTTGAGTAGTCCTTAACCCACTATGGATAACATGAACGTAGTAAGTATGTTTATGGAGCAACTTGCAATGTGAACAGAGACTGTGTTGTAGTGGCAGGCTTAGGCTTGGTTACAAGTACTTTTGGCAGTTTGGGAGACACACAGATGATGATCAAAACTAAATGTAAATTATGTGATCAGGCATTATGGTCACTGTCTTGAACCTATGTGCTTAATTGTCACTTATTAGGAATACAGAGACAGACAGTATAATAACCTATGTGACAATGTCAAGTATTTATGAATGAAAAATAAGTTACCAGATATATACTAAGCAAATTTCCTAAAATTTGCTTGTTACAGAATAAGTGAACTATAGATATGTAGTTATAAATCCATATGTATTCCTGTTATCCCTTTGGGGCCTAGTTCCTAGGCCTTTGTGTATCCACATGCTCTCGGCGCTACCGTCCAAAGGATGGATAGGGGGTGCACAATAAATAGCCACTGCGAGTGGCATAAATCTAATCTACTGGGTCTAACTACATATATGGTGGATATGATCTGTGTCTTGGATTTAATTCATCATATTACGATGCATGACTCTGTCATAGTTGATGATCTTCTATTATCACTTCCAAGACTAACAACTGTCAAATCTTGATCATAACTCCAGCAATCAGGAGTCTAAATACAGAAGGAGGAAACTTATTCTCAAACCAGAACACAGAGACAACTTTATTATTGTGTGCCCATTGACACACAAAAATTTAATGATGATTTAATTACCACTATTGAGAGTGTTCTCACAGATCAAGTGGGCAGGAATAGGAAACAAAGACCCTCCACTATAATAATCAATAAATAAACCAATCGTTAATTACTATAATGAATCCACAGCTAGTAATCTAACTCATGCAGCTAGGAGGATTGGTAAAGCATACCGTGAATGTAGAACCCCAGACCTGCTCAGAACGTTCCAAGCTGCACTAACAAATGCAAGGAATGGAAAGCAAAAACTTAGGCAACGGGAATGGGAACAGTTTGTAGGCGGATTAAATAGGTCCACCTTTAAGTTTGGCTTGGATAGGTATAAAATTAAAATACCCAGAAAAGGACTGGCAATGTTGCTCATCCCTTTCCTCTTGAAAAAGCAAATGACCTCATAAAGATGGTCCATAAACATCAGCATGAAAATCCTTCCATCTCATATTAGAAAAAAATAGAGGAAGTACCTTTGAAGAAATGTTGAAAAAATGATTAATTTATAGCCAAAATATTGATGAGAGTGATTGCCTGCTTTACCGAGCATGAATTAGATAATGCATTAACTAAAGGGTCGATCAACTGCTCCTGGAGGGATTGTATACCTATGTATTCTCAGACTCTAAGGACACGTGCCTTGATTACCCTTTGTTGGCAATGTATAATCTCAATTTCATTGAGGGCGTCCTTCCTACTTCCTGGAACCAATTAGTCTCATTGTTGCTATCACTAGCCCAATCAAGCCTGATACATTTTAGGCTGATCTCCTTAACTAGTTGTCTTTGTAAAAACTTTTGAAAGAATGATACTTAACAGACTGTGACTATAGTATCAGACACAACTTTCCCCTACCTTTTCTATGGATCATGAAAGGTAAAAGTGTGCAGGTACTGTTATTTCCACCTTCTCTCTGCAACACCTCTATAAGTTTTACACTTTTCTTGATCTAAAATCGCATTTGATAATGAGAACAGAACGTTATATATACATTTACTAGCCAAAATGAATATTGGTGGTAGAGCTTACTCTGCTGGATAACAAATAGGACACCTGTCAATGAGTTTCCTGTCCTTTACCTAGGCTTCAGATGGGAGTCTAAAGGAATGTCTTTAGGTAAACAGCAGGAGGCGATTCTTGTCATGCTATTTAATATTCTGAGTAATGCTCTCCTAAATGCTTACATGCCTCACCTAAACAGTATAGTATAAGCTATGCTGACTATTATCATGATCCTGACAACAGGGCATAAGAAGATGGAATACCATTCTTAATGAAGTTTAAGGCAACTTGTAATCGACTAGGCCTCATATTTCCTTCCTCTAAAACAAGTATTAATCAGGCAAATGAATCCCCACCCACTTTATTTGCAGGGTGAAATCATTAGCTACGTTATTAAAATTAAAGATATCTTGGTGTAGATGTTAACCTTTAAACAAATTTCCACTATACCACAACCTAAATAAGAAATGCAAAGCTAGGCTAAATGCTCTCCAAAGCTGTGCTGGCTACAACCCAACTATGGTGCTAATGTGTGAATCGTGAGAATGATGTTACTAGCATTGTTAGGTCCTAAGTGATTATGCTGCTCCCTTGTGAATATTAGCTAGAGAAAGTTCTCTCCGACCTTGGAGTTAATGCAAAATGAAAGCTCTCAGATTTCTTGGCTGTGCCAGATCTACAAAAGTTTTTTACTTGAGGGAAGGAGCTTGGTTTTTCTAGTATTCAATGAAGGATTGTTGAGTTTAACACTGGATCGGTATTAGATCTAGTTGAGAAACGAACCTAGACAATGTCACAATGAATCTTGCCAAGGGTCTGAGGTAAATACGACAGATTAAAAAAGGATTGTGAAAACGTGCAATTGCATTAAGTTTTATAACCTGCATGAAACTGTATCTCTGTAGGCATACAAGAGCATTTCACCCTACGTGGAAGATGTGTTCGTTTAATATCACTCCTGCAAGTTCCTCCGAGGAAGAGCTCATTGCTAGTTATCCCTTCCATAAATCACTCTGTTTGAGCAACTGCACTCAAGAAAGAAATTTCTCACCTAGCTGGTTATAGGAACAAGTGTTATCACAAGTGATTTACACTGATGAAATCTAATACAGGAGTCTTCTGCAGGGCTGAATCTGCTCTTGTTGCCACCTCCCTAGTTAAGATCGATAATTAAATTTGTTGAGTAAGGCTAAGAATTAAAAACTGGAGCGTTCTTACTTGCAAAATGAATTGTTTGCAATCCTATGGCGCTAAGACTAACCTATGACACATGAAAGCTTGTCTCTTTCATCATTACTGATTCTATGTCATCATTGGAAGGCTCTTGGACTCATATAATGACTCCAAACAACTTGCTCATTGGAGAAGCCAGGTATAGATACTCAAAAATTTGGGACAAAGAAGTAATGTTACAATTGTATGGGTCCCATCACACATTGGAATTACTCCTTATGATAAAGTTGATTTGTTAGCCAAGAAGAGTACCCAGGAAGGAGAATGTAGAAACTATACTTTGGTTTACTGTTGGTCTAGCATTAGGAATAATATTAGGAGAGAAGTAAATAATGAATACTGATTGTTATAGAAAATGCAGTTAGAAGCATGAGTAGATCTATAACCTCTATGATAACATGAACGTAGTTAATATAGGTTTATGGAGCAACTTGCATTGTGAAACAGACTGACTGATGTTGTAGTGGCCAGCTTGAGGCTTGGTTACAAGTACTTATGGCAGTTTGGGATGGAGACACACAGATGATGATCAAACTTAAATGTAAATTATGTGATCTGGATATGGTCATCTATCTTGATTCACTATGTGATGCTAAATTGTCCACTTATTGAGGAATACAGAGACAGACAGTATAATAACCTATGTGACATGTCATGATATCTTATTAATGAAAATAAGATTCCAATTACTAAGCAATTTCTAAATTTGCCTTGTAACAGATTAAGTGAACTATAAATATTTTAGATATAACTCCATATTGTATTCCTGTTAACCCTTTTGGGGCCTAGTTCCTAGGCCTTTTGTGTATCCATATGATCTCGCGCGACCGTCCACAGGATGAGATATGGGGGAGGTTGCACAATAAACAGCCACTTCGGTGGCGAAATCTAAGGTGGTCAAGGAGGTACTGTGCCTCAATTTTTTAGAAACTTTCACATCACAAATTACAGGCCAGGTGGTATCTGTCACATCGTTATTTTGTACCCTACATCTTGGACAGGGAGGCAGCTGGGCAGAAATTGCTACATATATCAAGCAACTCGTTCATTTCTTTCTCTAAAATATAGGCTTTTTTGAAGACATTTTTTGATTCTTTAATAAGTTCTATTCTAGGAGAGCCCCCCTGCTAGACATGTGGAACTATGGTTCCAATACTGATACCTATGCTACACTTGAATATGGGGATGAGCTTGTTATTTTACCCAATACACACAACTACAACAGTCAGACGGACATCACACAGGTAACCCCCCTGGAAACTGGAGATGAGTCAAATGCACAGAACCTACCTGAAATGAATGATGAAGCAGACTTGCCACAGGCACCATCAGAGAACACTAATGTAACCATGGTACCTGTTAAGGTGATAGGTGTTAAAGAAAGCACTAACTCAGAAGTGCCATCCTCCGGAGAGGCATTGGAATCGCCTGACTTTCCTCATATTATAACAAATTTCCAGAAAAAAATGAGCATCTTGAACAGATCCTGACAAGTTTAATAAATATATATAATCAGGATGATGCTCTTGAGCATGGTGATGATGTCAAAAGTGCAGCAATCTCCGTTCAGTTTCCAGCAATTTGTAAGAAAGACGCCCATGACTCTTGCCTTCAAGACTTGCCTTTTAACTGGCTGCCAAGATGCCGACAAATGCTTAAAATAAAGGTCCTGAAGAAAAAGGGACGTACAAACTTTTTGCTATTTGCTCTTAAGTGCCTGCACCATGTAGCCCAAAGCAAAATAGTTTTACCACTTATGAGCAAGAGATTGTAATAACTCACTCCCAAATGGATACTTACAAATCTTTTCATGGAACATTGCTTCCATCAGGAAGCGGTTGCCTGACTTACATATATTAGTGCAACCAAGAATATGATGTCATCTTTTTTGCAGGAATGTAGATTGAAAGATGGAGGCACCCCCACCAAACTTGCTGGATATGCAGCTTATAACCAAAGGTAAAACCAAAACTGTTGTGTGATGTATGTCAGAAAGAATTTTGCCACATTCACTCCTTTCCTTGCAGAGTCGAGTTAACATGCAGTATCATGGTGTCAAAGTATATGCAGGCGATTTTTCCATAAACATTTTTAATCTCTATACCCCAGCGAACCAGCTTCGACCTGATGCTTTACCAGATCGCATCAATAGTGAACCTACCATCATTCTTGGAGATTTTAATGCCAGACATAAGAATATTGATGGGTCTATAACAAACACCAATGGAACTAAACTAATGAAGTTGCTAAATGAGCATGATAATGTTCGAATTGTGGGCACTACTGAGTCTACCCTTTGTTGGCACTGTATAATCTCAGTTACATTGAGGGCGTTCTTCCTACTTCTTGGACCAATAGTCTCATTGTGCCTATCCCTAAGCCCCAACAGCCTGATACATTTAGGCCGATCTCCTTAACTAGTTGTCTTTGCAAAACTTTTGAAAGAATGATGCTTAACAGATTGTACTACAGAATCAGACATCAACTTTCCCCCTACCTCTATGGGTTCATGAAAGGTAAAAGTGTGCAGAACTGTATTTCCACCTTTCTCACTGCACACACCTCCACTAGTTTTACCACTTTTCTTGATCTAAAATCTGCATTTGATTGCGAACAGAACCGTTATTTCTACATGAACTAGCCAAATGAATATTGGTGGTAGCTTACTCTGCTGGATAATAGGATACCTGTCAAATAGGTATCCTCTGTCCTTTACCAAGGCTTCAGAAGTGATTCTAAAGAATGTCTTTAGGTACACCGCAGGGGGAGTTCTTGTCCATGCATTTAATATTCTGATTAATGCTCTCCTAAATGCTCTACCTGCCTCACCTAAACATATAGCTATAAGCTATGCTGATGATATCATGATCCATACAACAGGCATAAGAAGATGAATACCATTCTTAATGAAGTTCAAGCATTTGTAATCGACAAGCCTTATAATATCTTACTCTAAAACAAAAGATATTACAAGCAAACTACATTCCCCCACCCATCTATTTGCAGGGTGAAATCATTAAGCTCGTTAAACTACAGATATCTGGTGTTGATGTACCTCTTATCAATCCACTATACCACAACTAAACAAGAAATGCAAAGCTTAGGCTAATGCTCTCAAGCTGTTGTTGGATACGATCCCAACTATGGTGCTAATGTGAGAATCGTGAGAATGATGTTATAGAACTATGTTAGGTCCTTAATTGTTATGCTGCTTCCCATGTTGATATTAGCTAGAGTTAGTTCCACTCCGACCCTGGTGTTAATGCAAAATGAAAGCTCTCAGGATTATTTCTTGGCTGTTCCCCGTATATACAAAAGTTGCTTAACATGAGGAAGGGAGTTGGTATTTCTAGTATCAGTGATAGGATTGTTGAAATTAACACTGTACTCGGTATTAGAATGATTATGAGTGAAACGAACCGACACTGTCACAGTGAATCTTACAAGTGTTAGAGGTTAAAATACACACAGGATATAAATGGTCTGTGAAAACGTGCAATTGGCATTAAGTTTTATAACCTGCATGAACTGTATCATGTAGGCAACAAGAGCACTTTCACACCCCATGGAAGATGTGTTCATTTAATATCACAATACTACAAGTCCCTCCCAAGAAGCTCATTGCTAGTAATCCTCCTTAAACTTCTTGTTATGAGAAATGCTCAAGATGAAATTTTCGCCTTGTGGTAGTAATAAAGTTATCACATGTTATATACACGGATGGTTCTAAAACAGGAGTCTTCTGGAGGGCTGCATCGCTCTTATTGCACCCTCCTAGTTAGAACGATAATAATTTGTTGCAGTTAGATAAGAATTAAACAACTGGCGTCTACACTGCAAACTGAATTGTTTGCAATCCATAATGGCGTAAGCTAACCTATGACACTGAGCTTGACTCTTTATCATCCATTTACTGATTCTATGTCATCATTGAAGTCTTGGCTCATATAATGACTCCAACTACATGCTCATTGGGAAGCCCAGGTATAGATACTCAAAAATTGGGACAAGGAATTTAATGTACAATGCTATGTATCCCATCACACATTGGATTTACTCCTTCATATAAAGTTGATATGATAGCCTCAAGAAGAGTATCCAGAAGGAGAAACGTTTGAATATAACTTTGGTATAAACTGTGTCTGCATTAGGAATAATATTAGGAGAGAAATTAAATAATGTAGATGATTGTTATAGGAATGCAGTTAAGAAGCCTGAGTGATCTATAACCCTTATTGATAACATGACGTTGATAAGTATGTTTATGGAGCAACTTGCACTTTGTGAACAGACGGATGATGTTGTTGTGGCATAGGCGTAGGCTTGGTTACAAGTATTCTGGCAGTTTGAGGAGGACACACAGTGATTGATCAAACTAAATGTAATTTATGTGATCAGGCATTTGGTCACTGTCTTGAACACTATGTGCTTAATTGTCCACTTATTGAGGAATACAGGGACAGACAGTATAATTAACCTATGTGACATGTCAAGATATCTATATGAAAATAAGTACCAGATATACTAAGCAAATTTCCTAAATTTGCTTGTAACAGATAAGTGAACTATAGATATGTAGATATAAATCCATATGTATTCCTGTTAACCCTTTGGGGCCTAGTTCCTAGGCCTTTTGTGTATCCACATGCTCTCGCGCTACCGTCCACAGGATGGATATGGGGTGCACAATAAACTAGCCACTTCGGTGGCAAAATCTAATCTACTGAGTCTACTCACATATATGGTGGCATACTAGATCTGTGTCTTGGATTTAATACATCATATACGATGCATGACTCTGTCATAGTTGATGATCTTCTATCTGATCACTTCCCAAGACTAACAACTGTCAATCTTGATCATAACTCCAGCAATCAAGGAGCTAAATACAGAAGGAGGAAACTTATTCTCAAACCAGAACACAGAGACAACTTTATATTTGTGTGCATTGACACACAAAAACTTTCAATGAAATGAATTTAATTCCACTATTGAGAGTGTCTCACTGATCAACGTGGGCAGGAATAGGAACAAAGACCCTCAATATAAATAAACAATAAAAACCAATGTACTACTATATGATCCCAGCTACGTATTAACACATGCAGCTAGTGAGGATTGGTAAAGCATACCCGAGAATGGAGAAACCCCAGACCTGCTCAGACGTTCCACGCTGCTTAACAAATGCAAGGAATGGAAAGCAAAAAAACTTAGGCAACGGAATGGGAACAGTTTGTTAGTGGATTTAAATAGGTCCACCCCTTCTAAGTTTGGCTTGGAATGTATAAATAAAATACCCAGGAAAAGACTGGCAATGTTGTCATCCTTTCCTCTTGAAAAAAGAAAATGACCTCATAAATGACTGGTCCATAACATCCGAGCATTGAAAACTTCCATCTCATATTAGAAAAAAATTAGAGAGTATTCTGAAGAAATGGTTGAAACTGATTAATTTTATGAGCAAATAATGATGAGTAGATGTGATTGCCTTTTACCGAGCATGAATAGATAATGCATTAAACTAAAGGTCGATCAACTGCTCATGGAGAGGATTGTATAACCTATGATTTCTCAGAATCTAAGGCACGTGCCCTGATAACCTTTGTGGGCACTGTATAATCTCAATTACATTGAGGGCGTCCTTTCCTCTTCTGGACCCAATAGTCTCATTGTGCTTCACTAAGCCCCAACAGCTGATACAATTTAGGCGATCTCCTTAACTAGTAGTCTTTGTAAAACTTTTGAAAGAATGATGATTACTTAACAGGGACTGTAATATAGAATCAGACACCAACTTTCCCTACTCTATGGGTTCATGAAAGGTAAAAGTGTGCAGAATGTATTTACTTTTCATGCACACACCTCCTACTAGTTTTACACTTTTCTTGATCTAAAATCTGCATTTGATATTGCGGAACATGAACCGATTATACTTCATTAAACTAGCTAAAATGAATAATTGGGGTAGCTTACTCTGCTGGATAATAGGGACCACCTGTCAAAAATTAGAGTATCCTATGTCCTTTCAAGGCTTCAGAAGTGACGTTCTCAAAGAAATGTTCTTAGGGTACACCGAGGGAGGCGTTCTTAGTCCTTGATATTTAATATCTGCTTAATGCTCTCCTATAGGCTCTACCTGCCTCACCTAACACATATAGCTATAAGCTTTGCTGACGATATCATGATCCATACAAAGGGCATAAGAAGATGAATACATTCTTAATGAGTTTCAAGCAACTGTAATCGACTAGGCCTCATAATATCTTCCTCTAAAACAAAGATAATTAACAGGCAAATGACATCCCCCACCCCCAATTTATTTGCAGGTGAAATCATTTGCTACTGTTAAACTTCAGATATCTTGGTGTAGATGTTACCCTTTAACAAATCCACTATACCACAACTAAATAAGAAATGCAAAGCTAGGACTTAAATGCTTCAAAGCTGTTGCTGGCTACAACCCCAACTATGTGCTAATGTGTGAATCGTGAGAATGATGTACTTAGCCTATGTTAGGGTCCTTAATTGATATGCTGCTCCATGTTGATATTAGCTAGAGAAGTTCTCTCCGACCCTTGGAGTTAATGCAAATGAAGCTCTCAGGATTATTCTTGGGCTGTTCCAGAATCTACAATATTTCTTAACATGAGGAAGGAGCTTGGTATTTCTAGTATCAATGATAGGATTGTTGAGATTAAACACTGGACTCGGTCATTAGAATGTGAGGAAACGAACCAGGACACTGTCACAATGAATCTTGCCCAAGTGTCTAGAGGTAAATACTCACAGATCTAAATGGATAGTCTGAAAACGTGCAATTGCATATTAAGTTTATAACTGCATGTAACTGTATCACTGTAGGCAACAAGAGCATTTCCACCCCTCCGTGGAAGATGTGTTAGTTTAAATCACATACCTGCAAGTTCCTCCGAGGGAAGCTCATTGCTCGTAATCATTCCTTAAAATCACACGTTAGAGCAATGTCAAGAAGAATTTCTCACCTAGTGGGTAGTTAGTAAACAAGTTACACAAGTTATATCACTGATGAATCTAAACTGGAGTCTTCTGGAAGGCTGCATCTGCTCTTGTTGCCACCTCCTAGTTAAGAACGATAATAAATTTGTTGCGTTAGCATAAGAATTAAAATGGGCGTCTACCTGCAACTGAATTGTTTGCATTCCTAATGGCGCAAAAGCTAAAACCTCTGAAAATGAGCTTGTCTCCTATCATCATATAATGATTCTATGTCATCATTGAAGGCTTTTGACTCATTAATGACTCCAACAACATGCTCATAGGAGAAGCCAGGTAATAGATAGCTCAAAAGTTAGGACAAAGAATTAATGTACAATTGCTATGGGTCCCATCACACATTGGTTTACTCCTTCATGATAAGTTGATAAGTTAGCCACGAAGGAGCCCATACCAGAAGGGAATGGTAGATATAACTTTGGTATAACGGTGATCTAGCATTAGGAATAATATTAGGAGAGAAGTAAATAATGAAAATGATTGTTATAGAAATGCAGTTAGAAGCCTGAGTAGATCTATAACCCACTATGATAACATGAACGTAGATAAATATGTTTATGGAGCAACTTGCAATGTGAACAGACTGACTGATGTTGTAGTGGCCAGGCTTAGGCTTGGTTACAAGTACTTCTGGCAGTTTGGGAGACACACAGATGATGATCAAACTAAATGTAAATTATGTGATCAGGCATATGGTCACTCTCTTGAACACTATGTGCTTAATTGTCCACTTATTGAGGAATACAGAGACAGACAGTATAATAACCTATGTGACATGTCAAGATATCTTATTAATGAAAATAAGATACCAAGTATACTAAGCAAATTTCCTAAATTTGCTTGTAACAGATAAGTGAACTATAAATATGTAGATATAACTCCATATGTATTCCTGTTAACCCTTTGGGGCCTAGTTCCTAGGCCTTTTGTGTATCCATATGCTCTCGCGCGACCGTCCACAGGATGGATATGGGGTGCACAATAAACTAGCCACTTCGGTGGCAAAATCTAAGTTGGTCAAGGAGGTACTGTGCCTCACATTTAGGAACTTTCACATCACAATTACAGGCCAGGTGGTATCTGTCACACTCGTTTATTTTGTACCCTACATCTTGACAGGAGGCAGCAGGGCAGAAATAGCTACATATATCAAGCAACTCGTTCATTTCTTCTCTAAATATAGCTTTTTTGAAGACATTTTTTGTTCTTAATAAGTTCTTTTCTTCTACCGTACAATTTTCTCAATCTTTCCTCAGTAATTTTCTGGCTGAGAATAGGAATAGTCTTTCTGTCTCCAGTTAATTTTTCCCATAGTTCAGAACAATCCTTAGCTGCTATCTTGATAATAACTGAAACATCAGTAAACTTTCCTTCATTACATTTACATCACCAGCAGTTCCTTAACATATCTCCTTTGGACCGAAGTTTGTTCACTGGAAGAACAGTCATGGCCAAACAATACATGTTCTGTGGCTTCCCTCGTTGATATTGTAGCATCTCAGTAGTAAAGTATATAAGTAATCAGAGTATCTAAAAAGAGAGATAATTAAGGTTTATAAATACCGCAGATTACACAGATAAAGTACATAAAACACTGCGCTGCACTACTCAGTAATACAGACATATTCCAAAATTTCAGTCACAAATGCTGTAGGCTAAACCTCAACCAATCAACTTCATATTTGGCACTGAATCTAAGATGTATTTAAGGAACAATGCCTGAAGAGTGCAGCTTTGACCAAAATTTCAACTATCTCTAATGTACAAGGTATACAGTCCTAGCTGACATCAATCACATACTATTATATAGAAAGCCCCTTGTCATGAAGAGCATTTCGGGCAGCTTAGGTCAATTTTGTCCCAGGATGTGACCCACACTAGGCGACTAACACCCAGGTACCAATTTTACTGATGGGTGAACATTGGACAGCAAGTATATTAGGGAAACATGTCCTAATGTTTCCAGCCGTACCGGGGATCGACCCCCGAACCACAGTGTGTGAGCTGAGTGCGCTAGCGATCGAGCTACGACAATTGCAATATAGTACAATGTGCATGACTTTGATTCCAGCGAAGACAGTCTCGGTATAGAGTTTGACTTCAATTCAATTCAAAGTTTATTCTCTATAAGGATTACAATGCTGAGTTTACAGAATTTGGTTATTGTGTGGTTTACATGTAGTAAAATAATAATTACAGAGTGTACCACTAGAACACCTAGCATGGCTAGGCATTTCGGGCATACTTAGATTAAATCTTAAGTTTAAAATATTACAAAATTATGAGGTAAGTTGGTATTATGGCTAAGTGACTAAATACTAATTTGTGAGTTTAGCAATGTGAATGCTTTTGTTTTGGCACTATACATAGTTTCAGTATTGGAGTATCACAGGCCAACTTATGACTAGTTAAGATTCATTATTTTAAGATTGAGATTATTATTTCTGTTTATGGTGCAGGACCCATAGAGTTGGTTGGGTTAACACATACAAAGAGATTTTTTTATATGTCAAACTTTCCTCTTTATGTCGTACAAGTAAGTTTAATGAAGAATCAGCAAATCAACAAGATAAGTCTGAGTTGGGGGTGATACTGAAGGGGGGGGGGGACTAAGAAGTCTATGTGTAGGAAGATTTGGATTGTGCAGAAGTCAAGAACATAGCCTGAGTATCAGCACCGCATATCTCAGGACGAGGTCGCACCCTAAATTTATAGACTTCCTTTTCGGCTAACTACTGGGGACGGGGCAGTTCCCTGTCAGTACTGAGATGAGCACATTGGCAGTTAAGACAAGGTATACC
Source organism: Cherax quadricarinatus (assembly GCF_026875155.1). Taxonomy (NCBI): domain Eukaryota; kingdom Metazoa; phylum Arthropoda; class Malacostraca; order Decapoda; family Parastacidae; genus Cherax; species Cherax quadricarinatus. Next base: position 33,857,053 of record NC_069399.1, read on the forward strand.
CTGAAATTTGTGTACATCATTTCATTTTCTTTTTTCTCACACTTTCCACAGCGAGAATCGGAAGTGCAAATCATTGGACTGTCCAAATTTCTGGCATCAAAAAACATCGCAAGGGATGCTGAACGTGGAGGCATCGAGTGCAAATCGGGTTAGGAAGCATCAGTTTATCAAAGATCAGGTAAATTAAGAGTATTCTTTTTTTGACACTAACAACAAACTTAGTTATGAAACATACTCCAATGAATTCCCGATCTTTAACATGGTTTACAATGAACATCTGCCACGTCCACCAGATCCTTGCAGTAGACAGATCCTCATTCAAGAACTCACGTAGCCGAGTTTGGAGGCCATTTTATCATTTTAATGAAACTTCTTAAGTGTAACATGTTTTTGACTTGAGAAGTTGTTTATAAGAGATTTCCACTAGCCAGTTTTGTGACATGTTCCACTGAGTCTGCCTGACCATCAGTAACCTGGACGGAGTGAGGTAGGAAAACCTCACAGAACCATTTCATGGATAATTATAAATCGAACAATCTGAGATCAGCTGTTATGCAAAGGTGGTCGGCGAAAGCCTTCAGTTTCTCCTACAGAGGAAGTGGGAGGCATAGACTCAGCTTCGTGGGCATCACGTCCCCGCTGCCCACAGGAATGCCTCCCCGTAGTTCAAAAAAAAAAAAAATGAAAGTTAAAGTTGTAAATTGCCTTGTTGTGGCGACCCTACCAAATCTACGAAGGTTTATGGTATGGTAGCGCCAGTTGGATTATGTTCTTATATAAGAATTACTCGCTGTGCTACCCAGTATGTTGTAGCAGGTCAAGTAGGCAGAACAAAGCTCGCAACAACCAATAACTCAAGACTGATAGCTTCCGGTAGTCTCCTCTTATACACATCCATTACAGTCATTCTAATCCGCTCGTGTGTATGTTCTGGTAGTTGGTCAAGAGTGCTTTTATCTTGAAAATGAGGATTAAAATAAACTATTAGTGTATATGCAAGGAGAGATGTATACCTCAATGTGAATATAACTGACGAGTTGTGGTCTAGGTTGCCTATTGTCGCTTCAAGCCTGTCGACTCCACAAGGGCATTAAGGCAGTACGGCACCTGTTCTTTGCATGTCAAGAATATTTAATCTGTAAATAGGAACTATAACATACTCTCAGCATATATTCACGAAGAGACATTCATCTCACGGTGTATATATTCTGATATGCTCAGTTGCAAGAGTTTTTCAAAATTATCGACCATCTCATCAATTCGTGGTTACACTATATTGTCACTAAATGACAGACATTTTAGGATAGTTGAGAGTTTTTCTTCGTAACAGTTTTAATCACCTCTGTTAACTGGACATTAAGGCTGCATGGCACCTGTTCACTATCCATGAAGAATACTAAAACCCCAAATATAGGCCTAATAGGATTAAAGCATTTAGTGTTGCTGTCAGCGCACACACATTAAGAGAGAAAAAATCATCAGAATACATGCAAATTGTGATATGCTCTAATGTATATAATTAAATGCTATTATTTTATATTAATGTGCCCTTAATCATTCTACCTATTTCTAATACAATCCTCCAAATTCATCTGCAAAATTTCGTAGCGTCAGTCTTATTCCGATGACTATATACCTGACAGGTAAATATTATGTCTTGTGAGTTATTAACAACAACTCAGAATTTACTGTGTTGAATATCAAGTCAAATAACTTCATAATTTGTTCATTTTGTTAATTTTTGAGTACAGATCCGAGTGTTATATTGCGAGAGACGTAGCTGTTATACACTTAAATTCCACATCATTAATTAACTGGGAAAAATAGTGCTGATGAATAATTACTCAATGGAAGATGATAGAGTGATCTACAACGCTGACTGAATAACACATATTTATGAAGTGTGTCAGATGTGTCTTAAAATAACTGAAGAAGACAGACAGACAGGCATCAGACAGGCAGACAGACAGACAGACAGACAGACAGACAGATAGACCACTTCGCAGTATCCTAGCACGAATACCCGATATCCGCAGTCGATTAGAGGAAAAGGATAACTCCAGTTCCTTGGATCAATTGTCATTCATGGAAAGCACCTCATGTTAACAGAACTTAACATATCTTATGGGAATCCTCCACAAATATATTCCACCAAGATTTATTCTTAATTTTGCCAAATATGTCTTGCTGCTTAACCAGTGTTCAGCGCTGCTGTGTCTGTCATGCAAGAATAATGCTGTACCAAAATAATTTATACACAACTTGATGTAAACAGATACGCAAATTTTGCCGTCAAATTATTTATTATTTACGAGGTTTTAAAACCGACAAAAGTAATGTTGCCACAACACATTTATGTGAGATTACATGAAGAAATCTTATTAATTAAATGTTCATTTCGATAAAATTTTAACAGTAAAAATAAAAAGCACTATTGACGAATAAACAATATTTCAATTGTCTGATATATTAAATCTTGGCTCTAACTCAGGTGAATGTTGAAGTATAGCGTCTCAGCGAGGAAGACGAAGAACGCTAGTATAATACCCACTGCCCACACCACCATCACACCGCCCAGCTTCACCATACCCAGCGGCTCTGACTCTTCATTCCTCAAGCTGGCGAATACACATGTGGTGGATGGGAACTTTATCAGATGAGAACTTCTCAGCCATATAATTCTGAAGGAACAGAAACACATATTTTAGGAAGTTTCTCTACCATTAAACATCCATTACAGTGCAACTTAACACACAAAACTACACATAAACATTCAAATATATGTACGTTATCGGGGAAGCGAAATTAAGTAAAAAAAAATAGCTGCAATGATCGTAATAATAAATCCAACAACAACACGATAGAAGCTGCGAGGGTAAGTATGTAACACTTACATTGTGAGAGTCAGAACAGTGCTGACTCTCTCTCTCTCTCTCTCTCTCTCTCTCTCTCTCTCTCTCTCTCTCTCTCTCTCTCTCTCTCTCTCTCTCTCTCTCTCTCTCTCTCTCTATCTATCTATCTATCTATCTATCTTTTTCTCTCTCTCAATGTGTGTGTAGAGAGGGATAGTTTTAAGAATATGTATGATAGGGCTCATGTAGCAAGGAAAAAACAAAACCATTAGTGGCCAGCAGAGAGGTGGGGGTCAGGAGCTGAGACTCGAGCCCCTGTAAGTACAATTAGGTAAGTACAGTTAGGTGACTACACACCCCACATAATAACTCAAAACAACATTTACCCCTTATCCCCCTCCCTAGTTACTAACCCATACCAGTGCAGGATGCTTCCTCACAACCAGTCTCCATCCCAACCCCCATCGTCACCTTTGTTCCACACCATTTCCATCCATCCTCGCCTACCTGTTAAAACATCCTCACAACCAGCCATTACCCTCATCCCACCCTCCACTCCTCCTCCCTCTTACCCACTCCTTTACATGGCCAATAACCAGGAGAACAGCGCTCTCAAAACTCGTGCTATGTAACAGAAAGAAAACTGTCGGAGTGGTATATTAACGCAGTTGGGATAACAAATAAGAGTGATGAGTGGAAAAACCAGATAGGAGAGGTATCCACAGACACTGAAACAATAGTGGCATAGGTCATGGAGATGATAAAAAAAATACAGCTTTCACAGGATATCAAGTAATGAGAAAAGACAGAGGAAGCAGAGGAGGTTGAGGAGAAGGGTGGTGAGCATGAACCAGCGGATCTTAGAGAAGATGGCTGGAATAACTGAAGAAGAGTCGAATGACTGTATAATAAGGACACTCAGAACTTGTGGCTCCAAGGTGATGATAGTACAAACTACCCCTAAACAGTAGAAGACCAAGGCATGAATATGATGACAAAAACAGGGTATTGGTGGACCTGATATCAGTAGTAGCTAGAAGAGTCCACACTGGCAATGCACACAATTGATCATGGGAGACTTCAACTGTAAAGAAATAGACTGGAAAGTTTGGAACAACTTGGGTGACTTGAAATATGGGTATCTAAGCTAATAGAGATAACAATGAAATATTTCATGAGTCAGCAGGGGTGACACAAGTACATTGAGTGACAACACAATAAGTGTCCGAGGTCCAAGACTGTTCAATTGCCTTCCAACATACGCTGAGATCAGTGGTCACGTGTGGTCATACCTGTCCTGAACTGTCTGGGAGTTAGCGTGGGGTGTTACCAAGCACCATGGCTTGTTGTAGTGTTTTAGAATCTCAGCTTAAAAGTGTTGAAGAAGGAGGTTCTACTTCTTCAGGAGGAAAATAGGAGGCTGAAGCCTCGCCTAGATGTGTTTGGCAGTGAGTGTGAGATAGTTGGTGCTGGTAAGGAGGAAATGCTTACCAACAGTGAGAGTGGCAGCAGCTTTAAGTGGCAAGTGGTTCACAGTTCAGGAAGAAGGAAGATAAGGAAGGTTAATAAAGATGTGAATGTAGGAAATCGATTCTCTGTTCTCCAAGACGAGTGTACTTCAGTGGTTAGTGAGGTTAAAGGTACCTCTGACTCCCCTGCTAATCAAGGTAAGAATATTCTGATTGTGGGAGACTCTCAGGTAAGATATATGGACCGTGCTTTTTGTACCAGAGATAGAAAAGTCAGACAGAGGGTGTGCCCCCCAGGAGCTGGTGTTGGTGACAAAGTCTTCTTCTTCTGTTGGGTTTCAGGGCCACTGACAGCAGGTGACATAGCCAGCAGGTTAGATAATATGTCAGGTAATGGGAACAAGCCCATTATCTGTCTTAGTGCTGGTGGAAATGCCATTGGGAAGGGCAGGAGACAGGAGCTACTGGATAAGTGCAGGTCAGCCATAGAAGTAGTCAGGTCTAAGGGAGGGATCCCTATCATATGTAGCATCTTGCCTAGAAGGTGAGTGGGCAATGAATGGAGGTCTAGGGCAATTGGTATAAATTGCTGGCTAGACAGGTACTGCAAGGAACTTGCAATCCCATTTATTGATAACTGGGACAAATTCTATGGCAAACATGATATGTATGCAAGGGATGGGGTTCATCTCTTTGGGGTTGGAGTGGTTGCATTAGCCAATTCGATTGAGGGGGTAATTGATGACTTTTCTAGGATTTTAAACTGATGGATTATAGAGGTATGGATGTTTGTGAGAAACAATCAGGCTGCAGTATTATTGTTGGGAACAGCAGATATTACCAGGATACCTCAGGGATATGTTTAAAAGACAATATTCAAAATAAAATTCCTAATAAAGGCAAAGCAACTGATCAACAAACAAAGAGAGATAGTAGAGGGCAACGAGTGACTAGCTCCCTTAAGGTTTACTATACAAATAGTAGGAGTCTAAGAAATAAGATAGATGAGCTAAGATTACTCTCAAGTGCAGGTAATATAGATATTATTGCTATAACTGAGACCTGGTTCAACTGGAAGTATAGAGAAATGCCTTCTGAATGCAGCATGAAGGGTTATAAACTATTCCACACTGACAGGGTCAACAGGAAGGGTGGTGGAGTGGCGATATAAGTCAGAGATAATTTAACTTGTTGTGTTAGATATGATATAAGAATAAAAACATCGGACACAGAATCTGTTGGGCTACAGTTTCTCGAGGGGTAAAAAAAATAATTTTGGGTGTGATATATAGGCCCCCAAACCATGATAGGGAGTGCAGTAAGCTGCTATGGGACGAAATTCATAAGGTGTCTAGAAATGAAAATGTTGTGTTAATGGGGGATTTTAACTTTAGACAAATTGATTGGAACAATTTGACAGGAAATCCTGAGTCTAGTGACTTTCTTGATACAGTTCAGGGTTGCTTTTCAAAACAGTTTGTGACAGAACCAACTAGAGGAAACAATCTGCTTGACTTGGTTCTGGCCAACAAAGATTCACTGATTAATAATCTTGAGGTTAATGATGAGATTGGGGAAAGTGATCACAAATCACTTAGTTTCAATATATTATGGAACTACCCAGTAAACTGCAATCAAATCTCTGTCCCAGACTTTCGATTGGCAGATTTCCTGGGACTGAAAAATTACCTGGGTGGGCTAAATTGGGATGATCTGACTATGGGTCAGGTAGATACTTTTGGTTGCCAATATGACGTTTTTCAGAGCATAGTTCTAGCTGCCCAGACAACTTTTGTTCCGAGTAGGGAAATTAGATCTAACAAAAATGATCCCAGACGGATGAACAATAGATTAAAACATCTCACTGGTCAAAAGAGAGGCATATATAGGCGAATCAAAAGAGGAGAAGGGCAGTTAAGAAATCAATATATTCAATTAAAGAGAGAAATAAAAAAAAGGAATAAGAAAAGCAAAAAGGGATTATGAGGCTAAGGTCGCAAGGGATTAGAAGATGAACATCAAAATGGTATACAATACCGACAGGTTGTTAGGTAAGACACATATGCAACAGTCAGACAACTTTATTCCGAAACGTTTCGCCTACACAGTAGGCTTCTTCAGTCGAATACAGAAAGTAGGCAGGAACAGTAGAGATGTGAAGACGATGTAATCAGTCCATCACCCTTAGAGTCGTAGAATTTGAGGTTGTCAGTCCCTCGGCCTGGAGAAGTTCAGTTCCTGACTATGGAACTGAACTTCTCCAGGCCGAGGGACTGACAACCTCAAATTCTACGACTCTAAGGGTGATGGACTGATTACATCGTCTTCACATCTCTACTGTTACTGCCTACTTTCTGTATTCGACTGAAGAAGCCTACTGTGTAGGCGAAACGTTTCGGAATAAAGTTGTCTGACTGTTGCATATGTGTCTTACCTAACAGGGATTAGAAGACTAACCCAAAAGAGTTCTTTCAGGTATACAGAAGTAAGATTAGAGACAAGATAGGCCCACTTAAGAGTAGCTCAGGTTAGATCACTGACAGTGATAAGGATATGTGTGAAATTTTCAATTCTTACTTCCTCTCAGTTTTTACTCAGGAAGATACTAGCGAAATTCCAGAAATAAGAAATTATGTAGAACGGGACGATAATAAACTATGCACGATTGCAGTAACTAGTGACATGGTCCTCAGACAAATAGAGAAATTAAAACATAACAAATCCCCAGGCCCTGATGAACTGTTTGCAAGGGTGTTAAAGGAATGTGAAGAGGAATTTTGCTAATCTTTAGCTAATTTTTTCAACATATCACTACAAACTGGCATAGTGCCTGATAAGTGGAAAATGGCAAATGTAATACCTGTTTACAAGGCAGGTGACAGGTCCTTATCTTCGAACTATAGACCAATAAGCCTTACCTCCATAGTGGGAAAATTTATGGAATCAATAATTGCCGAGGCAATTCGTAGCCATCTTGATAGGCATAAATTGATAAAAGAATCTCAACACGGTTTTACAAAGGGGCGTTCCTGTTTTACATTTACTAACTTTTTTCGCTAAGGTATTTGAGGAGGTAGATCATGGTAATGAATATGATATTGTGTATATTGACTTCAGTAAGGCTTTCGATAGAGTTCCACATCAGAGACTTTTGAGGAAACTTAAGGCACACGGAATAGGAGGAGAATTTTTTTCCTGGGTAGAGGCATGGCTGACAAATAGGCAGCAAAGAGTTTGCATAAATGGAGAGAAATCAGAATGGGTGCGCGTCACAAGCGGTGTCCCACAGGGCTCAGTGTTTGGCCCATTGTTGTTCACAATTTACATAAACGATATAGATGAAGAAACAAATAGTGACATATGCAAATTTGCTGATGACACCAAAATAGGCCGTCCAATTCATACTATTGAGGACATTAGTGCACTCCAAGATGATTTGAATAGACTGATGCAATGGTCGGAGAAGTGGCAGATGCAGTTTAATATTGACAAATGTAAAGTTCTAAATGTTGGACAGTTAAATAACCATGCCACATATAAACTAAATAATGTAGATCTTAATACTACTGATTGCGAAAAGAATTTAGGAGTTCTGGTTAGCAGTAATCTAAAACCAAGACAACAGTGCATTAGTGTTCGCAATAAAGCTAACAGAATTCTTGGCTTCATATCAAGAAGTATAAATAATAGAAGTCCTCAGGTTGTCCTTCAACTCTATATATCCTTGGTTAGGCCTCATTAAGACTATTCTGCTCAGTTCTGGTCACCGTATTACAGAATGGATATAAATGCTCTGGAAAACGTACAAAGGAGGATGACAAAGTTGATCCCATGTATCAGAAATCTTCCCTATGAGGATAGACTGAGGGTCCTGAATCTGCACTCTCTCAAAAGGCGTAGAATTAGGGGAGATATGACTGAGGTGTATAAATGGAAAACAGGAATAAATAAAGGGGATGTAAATAGCGTGCTGAAAATATCCAGCCAAGACAGAACTCGCAGCAATGGCTTCAAGTTGGAAAAGTTCAGATTCAGGAAGGATATAGGAATGCACTGGTTTGGTAATAGAGTTGTGGATGAGTGGAACAAACTAGCGAGTACAGTTATTGAGGCGAAAACGTTGTGTAGTTTTAAAAATAGGTTGGATAATTACATGAGTGGGTGTGGGTGGGTGTGAGTTGGACCTGACTAGCTTGGGCTACCAGGTCTGGTGCCGTGCTCCTTCCTTAAGTGGAAGTGGCCTGACTAGGCCGGTGGGGTGGCATGGACCTGCTTCACGTGGGTCAGTAGGCCTGTTGCAGTGTTCCTTCTTTCTTATGTTCTTATGTTCTTATAAGGGGGATTACCAATAGACCCCTGGCTGTTTTCAAGAAGGCACTGGACAGGCACCTAAAGTGTTACCTGACCAACCGGGCTGTGGTTCGTAAGTCAGCTTGCGTGCAGCCAGCATTAACAGCCTGGTTGATCAAACCCTGATCCACCACGAGGCCTGGTCTCAGACCGGGGCGCGGGGGCGCTGACTCCCGAAACCCTCTCCAGGTAAACTACAGGTAAACTAAAGAGAGAGGAGTTGTACCAGCGATACTGGACTGTGTTCACCCTAAGTGACTCTGATATAGAAGAAGTGGAATATGAAAGGCCCTTTGCAGCTGGTGATGATACAGAGGTTAGGTCCGAATACGAGGTGGAAGTGAACGTCGACAGGAACACAGAACGTGAAGAGACAAGAGGGACTTCAAAAGAAGGAGACTAAGATGGCATAAAACAATTCCTAAACATAACATCATGGAGAGGGAGCTAAAGGTCAAGACAGCGAATAAATTAATAGAATATGTAGCTGGAAGGTGTCGAGAGGCAGAGGAGAAAGTCAGACTCTGAAGCAGCAGCAGCACAGACCCTTCACTGGCACAGCAACACCCACCTAACACCACGGGAGTCACATGATCACATTTTCTACCTGTCCTCTTCCCAATATGTCATTCTTCATGTCACCATATGCTACTCACACCTCACTCAGGTCACCATGTGTCACTCACACCTCACTCAGGTCACCATGTGTCACTCACACCTCACTCAGGTCACCATGTGTCACTCACGCCTCACTCAGGTCTCCATGTGTCACTCACACCTCACTCAGGTCACCATGTGTCACTCACACCTCACTCAGGTCTCCACGTGTCACTCACACCTCACTCAGGTCACCATGTGTCACTCACACCTCACTCAGGTCTCCATGTGTCACTCACACCTCACTCAGGTCACCATGTGTCACTCACACACCTCACTCAGGTCACCATGTGTCACTCACACCTCACTCAGGTCACCATGTGTCACTCACACCTCACTCAGGTCACCATGTGTCACTCACACCTCACTCAGGTCACCATGTGTCACTCACACCTCACTCAGGTCTCCATGTGTCACTCACACCTCACTCAGGTCACCATGTGTCACTCACACCTCACTCAGGTCACCATGTGTCACTCACACCCTCACTCAGGTCACCATGTGTCACTCACACCTCACTCAGGTCACCATGTGTCACTCACACCTCACTCAGGTCACCATGTGTCACTCACACCTCACTCAGTCACCATGTGTCACTCACACCTCACTCAGGTCACCATGTGTCACTCATACCTCACTCAGGTCACCATGTGTCACTCACACCTCACTCAGATCACCATGTGTCACTCACACCTCACTCAGGTCACCATGTGTCACTCACACCTCACTCAGGTCACCATGTGTCACTCACACCTCACTCAGGTCACCATGTGTCACTCACACCTCACTCAGGTCACCATGTGTCACTCACACCTCACTCAGGTCACCATGTGTCACTCACACCTCACTCAGGTCACCATGTGTCACTCACACCTCACTCAGGTCACCATGTGTCACTCACACCTCACTCAGGTCACCATGTGTCACTCACACCTCACTCAGGTCACCATGTGTCACTCACACCTCACTCAGGTCACCATGTGTCACTCACACCTCACTCAGGTCACCATGTGTCACTCACACCTCACTCAGGTCACCATGTGTCACTCACACCTCACTCAGGTCACCATGTGTCACTCACACCTCACTCAGGTCACCATGTGTCACTCACACCTCACTCAGGTCACCATGTGTCACTCACACCTCACTCAGGTCACCATGTGTCACTCACACCTCACTCAGGTCACCATGTGTCCATCAACACCTCACTCAGGTCACCATGTGTCACTCACACCTCACTCAGGTCTCCATGTGTCACTCACACCTCACTCAGGTCAGTATCAACACTGAAACAGTTCCATTATCAAGACTGAAACAGTTCCATTATCAAGACTGAAACAGTTCCATTATCAAGACTGAAACAGTTCCATTATCAAGACTGAAACAGTTCCATTATCAAGACTGAAACAGTTCCATTATCAACACTGAAACAGTTCCATTATCTAGACTGAAACAGTTCCATTATCAAGACTGAAACAGTTCCATTATCAAGACTGAAACAGTTCCATTATCAAGACTGAAACAGTTCCATTATCAAGACTGAAACAGTTCCATTATCAAGACTGAAACAGTTCCATTATCAAGACTGAAACAGTTCCATTATCAAGACTGAAACAGTTCCATTATCAAGACTGAAACAGTTCCATTATCTAAGACTGAAACAGTTCCATTATCAAGACTGAAACAGTTCCATTATCAAGACTGAAACAGTTCCATTATCAAGACTGAAACAGTTCCATTATCAAGACTGAAACAGTTCCATTATCAAGACTGAAACAGTTCCATTATCAAGACTGAAACAGTTCCATTATCAAGACTGAAACAGTTCCATTATCAAGACTGAAACAGTTCCATTATCAAGACTGAAACAGTTCCATTATCAAGACTGAAACAGTTCCATTATCAAGACTGAAACAGTTCCATTATCAAGACTGAAAGAGTTCCATTATCAAGACTGAAAGAGTTCCATTATCAAGACTGAAACAGTTCCATTATCAAGACTGAAACAGTTCCATTATCAAGACTGAAAGAGTTCCATTATCAAGACTGAAACAGTTCCATTATCAAGACTGAAACAGTTCCATTATCAAGACTGAAACAGTTCCATTATCAAGACTGAAACAGTTCCATTATCAAGACTGAAAGAGTTCCATTATCAAGACTGAAACAGTTCCATTATCAAGACTGAAACAGTTCCATTTATCAAGACTGAAACAGTTCCATTATCAAGACTGAAACAGTTCCATTATCAAGACTGAAACAGTTCCATTATCAAGACTGAAACAGTTCCATTATCAAGACTGAAACAGTTCCATTATCAAGACTGAAACATAGTTTTATTAGCACATTGTCTCACTATAACGTCCGAAACAGTTTAAAGATTTATCTTCAGTATTTAGATATGTTCTGAACTGTTGCAGTAATTTTATTGTGATTTTATACTTTATTGGTAAATAAATATGACTAACTTACTGGTTGTCGAAAAGTGGCTTCAGAGGCGAGTTTTTAGGGAAGGCGATGCCAGCAACATCCATGTATAAAACTTCTGAACTCTCCTTCAGTGTACATACTTTTACTGGTCCATCTATCAGAAAGAAGTCCTGTAGTTTGTTTTCTATATATATATATATATATATATATATATATATATGTCGTGCCGAATAGGCAGAACTTGCGATCTTGGCTTAAATAGCAACGTTCATCTTGCCATATAGGACAATCGAAAATTTGTGTATGCAATAATTTCGCCAAAATCATTCTGAACCTAACGAAAAAAATATATTTAACTATGTTTGTTTAGTATTAAATTATTGTATACAAATCTAAAATATATTTAGTTTGGGTTAAGGCTAAAATAAATTGTTCTTGTTATAATAAGGTTAGGTAAGTTTATCTAACATTCTTTGTAGCAAAATTAGAATTTTTTACATTAACATTAATGAAAAAAATATATCTTTAAACGTATAAGAGAAAATTTTAGAAAGACTTAATTTTAAATGAGTTCTTGCTAATTGACCAGTTTTACATATTCGCACGACATATATATATATATATATATATATATATAATATATATATAATATATATATATATATTTTCGAACTGAATAGGTAAAACTGGTCAATTAGCAAAAACTCATTTAAAATTAAGGCCTTTCTAAAATTTTCTCTTATACATTTAAAGATATTTTTTTTCATTTGCTTTAATGCAAAAATTAATAATTTTGTACTAAAAGAAACTTATAAAACTTACCTGACATTATTATAATTCACGCAATTTAATTTAGCCTAATCCAACTAAATATATTTTAAATAAGTTTACAATAATTTAATAATAAACAAACACAATGACTTATTTTTTTCGTTAGGTTCAGAATTATTTTTGCGAAATTATTGCATACACAAATTTCCACTTGCCTTATTCGGCAAGACGAGCATGGTTATTTAAGCCAAAATCGCAAATTTTGCCTATTCTTCACGACATATTTAATCACAACATATTTAATTAATAACAAACTGCGGCTAGCTGGGGTTTAGGGAGTAGTGATATTTCGCTCCTCCCACAAGGCATACTTAAATTAACAATTCACAAGCAGGTGAAATTATTTACATTGTCTCTACTTCTACAGCAGGACTCGAACCTGCAAACACTGTATCAGAGTATACAGTACTTTACCACGAGTCCTGCTTTGTGGACGTAGAGACAATGTTTGTAAATAATTTCACCTGTTTGCGAATTGTTAAGTATTTCAAATCTCTCTTTCGTTGTCCACTGCATGTGGCAGGAGTTGATGAAATAACTTTGAAAACAAGTCTGGTGCCCCGGGGTATGGGGTAACATCGTCTAGCTCTGGCTAGGCGCCCATACTTATCTGGAGTCTGGCTCTGTGGTAAAGTACTGTATACTAGGTTTTCTTGACTTGTTTATCTCACTCCAGATTTTTTTCCTATTCTCAGCAAAATTTGTTGAGTGCCTTACCTACTGTCTATCATTTGCACTCTCTCACCACTCTCTTCACATTTCGTTTACTCTGTATACTGCACATTTCTTAAATCACTTCTGCTTTGTAAAAACCTCTCTTTTATAGCATCATTTACCTCATCATTCCACCAATCACTTCTCTTTTCTCCTGCACCCACCCTCCTATAGCCACAAACTTCTGCTGTGTATTCTAACATTGCATTTTTAAAAATATCCCACCCTTCTTCAACCCCCCCTCCCCACTACCTATACTCACACTAGTCCACCTGTCTGCTCTTAGTTGGTAATATCTCACCCTAATTTCCTTCTCCCTTACTTTATAAACCTTCACCTCTCTCTTACTTGTTGTTGCCCTTTTCCTTTGTCCCACCTACCTCTTACTCTAAATGTAGCTACAACTAAATAATGATCCGATATATCAGTTGTCCCTCTATAAACGTGTACATCCTGGAGCCTACCCATCAACCTTTTATCCACCAATAAATAATCCAACAAACTACTTTCATTACGTGCTACATCATACCTTGTATATTTATTTATCCTCTTTTTCATTAAATATGTATTACTTATTACCAAACCTCTTTCTACACATAGCTCAATCAAAGGTTCACCATTTTCATTCACCCCTGGCACCCCAATTTACCTACTACTCCCTCCACAATATTTTTACTCACTTGAGATTGAGATTCCCAACCACAAGTACTCTCACACTTGATTCAAAACTCCCTGTGCACTCACTCAACATTTCCTAACATCTCTCTCTCTCTCCTTTACACTTCTCTCTTCTCCAGGTGCATAAACATTTACTATAACCCACTTTTCATATAATTATTATAATTAGAATCATGGGGAACGCTGAACCCGTAGAATTATACAGTGCATGTTGGGGGGGGGGCATGAAAGATATTCAGGCTTAATTCAGGGAACCGGAACACAGATCCAAAAGCCCCACAACAGTGTCATGGAACCTCCCTGGAGGGGCCCACTTTTTACTCCACAAAATACTTGAATTTATACATTTATATTCCCTCTTTTCCTGCTATAACTTATCCTTCACCGTTATTGCTACTCCTTCTTTCGCTCTAACTCTATTAGAAACCCCTGACCTAATCCCATTTATTATTCCCCACTGAAACTCTCCCACCCCCTTCAGCTTTGTTTCACTTAGAACCAGAACATCCAGCTTCTTTTCATTCATAACATCCACAATCATCTCTTTCTTATCATTTGCACAACATCCACGCACATTCAAACATCCCACTTTGACGGTATTCTTCATATTTTTAGTATGCTGTACGAGAAAAGGGGTTACTAGCTCATTTCTCCCAGCATCTTAGTCGACTTTTACAACACACATGGCTTATGGAGGAAAGATTCTTATTTCACTTCCCCATGAATATTCAAGGAAAAGTAATAAAAACAAGAACTATTAAGAAAAATGTGTATATGCATGTTTAGTGTGACCTAAGTGTAAGTAAAAGTACATAGATATACATGTTATCTTGTGTGTTTGTGAGACAGGAAAAAGACACCAGCAATCCTACCATCATGTAAAACAAATACAGGTTTCTATCTCACACTCATTTGGTATGACAGTAGTACCTCCCTTGGAGGTTGCTGTCTACCAGCCTGTTGCTGATAAAATTATTGTTTGCCACCACTGTGAGCATCAGATTTATTTCCGAGTTACCAGACCTTGCTACGTGGAGGTCAGTATATATTTATATAATGTGCCATATAAGGCAAGCTAAATTTGTTTATGGAATAATTAAAGTTTATTATTAAAATCATTGCAAACTTATCTAGAATATATTTAGTTGTATTAGGCTAAATTAAATTGCACTTGCTGTAATAAGGTTAGGTAAGTTTTTCAAGGTTCTTTTGGTACAAAATTACTAATTTTTACATTAACATTGCTTGATCTGGTCAGCGGTAACAGCAGCTGCATCCTACCAGCTCTTATTCTTCAAGAAACCATCGCTCATCAAAGCTTGTGATGGCCTAATTGAAGGTACAACTACATGAACTCACGTAGACCACAAAATGACCCAAGAATACTAAGAATACAACCCAAATCTTGACAAAATAGATCATCTAAGGAAGACAGCCCTGCTAACCCAAACACCGCCTCCACTGCCAGACGAACACTTAACCCAAGCTCAGGGAAATAAAGCCTTCTCCTCCATAGCTTCACAGTATCTACTTTAGTGATACTATGAAAGGAAATCGCAGAAGAAACAACAGCAGTAACAAAAGAATAACACCAAGGACTCTATAACTCAACATGTCTATCCAGCAGGACGCCGGTGTATTATCAACCCCCCTCACTACCACCCAGGGAACAACAACAACAACAAACATGGCTGACTCCCCCTCCAACTCCACTCCCTTCAAAGGATTCACTCATGAACACCCAGGTATGATTATTCCTGACACTATTAGGGAATACATCATCGCCCTAGAAAATGTAAACAAAGATATTAAAGCAACACTTGCGCGATATGAATCCAAGGTCACCATCCTTGAGAACAAGATCCGAAACCTTGAAGAGAAGATTACATCGGGAAGTGCTGACACAGAAAATACTCTGAAAACAGCTATAGCCAGTCACACTGAGCAAATAACAACATTAAATATGAAGGTTGAAGAAGCAATCAAGGACTGGAATCAGAACATGCACACTCGACTGAATGAATACCTTGATTTCCAAGACGACAAGACTGAACAAGATAAGTTGTCTGATGCAGTTATAACAAACAACCCTCACATTCCTAGTGACATAACCCAAGAACAGCGCAAAGAAACTGCTATCAGGATAATACAGGACCACGTACGAGTTATTGTGCAAAACAATGAAATCAAAGAAACTCGTTTGCTATAGGAAAAGAAGGTAGTAGACACAGTATTATGATCAGACTTCATTCATATGATAGAAAAAAAGACCTAATTAAATCAGCAATTACAATGAAAAATGTAGTGTACATCAACGAGTGTCTAACGAGAAAACATCAAAACCTTCTGTTCAGGTTGAGAAAATTTAAATAGGAAAGCAAATTACGTCAGTGTTTCACTCGAGATGGGAAAATACCTGGATAAAGTTACGTAACGTTCGCTTTGAGGCGGATGAAGCTGATATCAGAAAAGTCTTCGAGAAATATGGGACAGTTCATTTTGCCCAGCATGGTATGTGAATAGCAGGCACCTACGCAGGTTTGCCAGAAGGTACTTTTAACCTTAAAATGACATTGAGACATCCCATACCGTCTTACGTTTATCTTCACGACTTCAGGACACAGGTCATGGTTTTGTATCCCGGACAAAGGGGTACGTGTCGCCTATGTGGTGAGTATGACCACATAGCTGCAGCATGTGAGAAGAAAAGACGCGTGCCTGAACCTGTGGTAGAAGACGCAGCCCCTGTCTTACGGGTGGCAGGTGAGGATCAATCACCTGAGGGAGGGCGTGGTCGTTTGTGGAGTGAGATGGTGGAGCAAGCTTTTAGGACTGGGGGTGAGTCCCCCCCCCCTCAGTTCCCTGCCCCAGAATCTCCTCCAGTGACTTCTGCAGGGATGGTACCACGGGAGGAAGTGTTGGAAATAGAGGAAGAATTGGAGGAAGTTTGGAAGACCTTGTCACCGCCTGAGGAGGGAGTTACATCTGAGCAAGCTATTACATTAATTTTTAACAAGTCACTAGAAACTAGCACTTTCCCGACACTACTCAAGACAGCAAGGGTTACACCAATACATAAAGGTGGTGACCCTACAGATGTAAACAACTACAGGCAAATATCAAACTTACCATTGCTATTCAAAATCTTCGAGAAACTCGTGCACAGGAGACTATATTAATTTATAAAGTCACAAAACATACTGAACCCCTGCCAATTTGGATTCAGGAAAAATAGAAGCACTAATGATGCAATTATAAAAATGCTAGACCTGCTTTACACAGCATTGAAAAATAAGGAATATCCGCTAGAAATTTTTATTGACCTAAGAAAAGCGTTTGACACAGTAGACCACGGCATCCTACTCCACAAACTTGACCACTATGGTATAAGAGGCCATGCGCTTGCATATTTTAAATCCTACCTTTCTAATAGGTATCAGTATGTCACCATTAAAGACACAGCCTCATCAATACGGCCACTTGATACTTGAGTTCCGCAGGGAAGTGTCCTTGAACCCCTGCTCTTCCTCATATACATCAATGATCTTCCAAACATATGCCAACACCTGAAACCCATTCTCTTTGCTGACGACACGACTTATGTCATCTCCCACCCTAATCTTGCCACCCTCAACACCATTGTTAACGAGGAGCTGCTCAAAATATCGACTTGGATGACAGCCAATAAACTTACACTTAACACTGGCAAAACCTACTATATTATGTTTGGTAGCAGAGCAGGTGTTGCATAACTTAACATTAAGATCAACGACACTCTAATTGCCAGACATAATGAGGGCAAATTCCTTGGCTTATACCTCGACAACAACCTAAATTTCAGCACCCATATCCAACACATAACAAAAAAAGTATCCGAAACGGTGGGGATCCTCTCCAAGATACGATACTACGTGCCGCAAACTGCCCTTCTCACACTATACCATTCACTTATATATCCATACCTCACCTATGCTATCTGTGCTTGGGGTTCAACTGCAGCAACACACCTAAAACCAATAATAACCCAACAAAAAGCCACAGTAAGAATAATCACTAAATCCCATCCCTGGCAACACCCCCCCCCCCCCCCACTCTTCATAGATCTAAACTTACTCCCTGTTCAGAACATGCACACTTACTACTGTGCAATCTGTATCTACAGGACCTTAAATTCCAATATTAACCTTGACCTAAAATGCTTTCTTGATAGTTGTAACAGGATCCACAGGCATAACACCAGACACTAACATCTCTATGATATTCCCCGTGTCCGACTAAACCTTTATACAAATTCAATGTATTTCAAAGGACCTATAATCTGGAACACCCTACCTGAAAACTCTAGAACTGCAGACATATTCATCACTTTCAAAACTACAGTTAGAAAACATCTTATCTCCCTGATACACCCCGATAACTAACTACATGATAACCACCTGGTGGTTCACAATTACAGTCACTCACCCACTGACTATAAACCCAGAAATACTAACCTTAATCTTAAAATAATAAATCCTAACTAGTCATAAGTTTGCCTATGATTCTCTAATATAGACACCTTGTATTGTGCCAAAACAAAAACATTCACATTGCTAAACTCACAAATTATGATGTAGTCACTTAGCCTTAATACCATAATCTGTAAGGATTTAATGTTAAGAATTAATCTAAGTCTGCCCGAAATGCCTAGCCATGCTAGGTGTCCTAGTGGCCCCCTTTGTAATTAGTATTTTATAACATGTAAACCACACAATACCCAAAACCTGTAAACCCCACATTGTAACCCTTATAGAGAATAAACTTCAATTGAATTGAATTGAAAAAAGTAGCTGGAGAGTTATTGCTTCCAGCTTGTCAAACATATGAGAATTTGGGGATTAATGATGTGACGGAGACGTCAGTGGAATTAATAAATCATTGTATGGTGGATGTTGAGGTTCACCGTGAGGCTTCCCCAACCATGTTATGGGGGACATGATTGTAACAAGGAAACGGGCAGCTACGTCAGACTCGGATGATGTACTGACGCCAGCGCAGAGGCCTGGGAAGCAGACTGGGGTGGTAGGAGAGGGAAGAGGTGGCGATGGGGGTGGACATGATAAGAGACATCGGAAGAAGGGAGGGGGGAAAGAAGGTATTGTGAAGATAACATACAGAAATACTAATTCTAGTGGTGAAAAGAGTGAGGAGAAGAGGCAGGGGTGGAAAATTTAAAAGGCCTTCAGTGTATGACTGTCAATGTTAATGGCTTATGTAGCAGAATAAAGAGAGAATGGTTGTGTATGTTTCTTAATAAATATAGAGTGGATGTTGTGTTCCTCCGGGAACATAATTTCAAGGAGGGTAAAGTGTTGGAGGTAGCAGGTTATCAAGTAATGACCCTGCCAACTACCTGTTTAAAAGGTGGTGTGGGTATTTTAATAAAGGAGACGAGCCCGTTTGTTTTGCAGAGAAGTGAGGGGGGGACGGGGGAGGGTGTTGCGTGTGGATGGGTCGTGGATGGGTAAGCGTGTATCTTTTGTAAGTGTGTATGCGCCTGCGGAGAATAGCATGCAGGTAAGAAAGGATTTTGTGTGTGAGGATCTTGTCTATTTTGCATGCACTTCCGGAAGTAGCAATAGTGGGGGGTGACTGGAACTGCGTTATTAGGGCGACTGACGTAGAACCAAAAGGGGCAGGACATATGTCTGTAACTCTCAGGGATTTGATGAGGGATGTTAGGTTACGTGATGTGTTTGGGGGAGGTGTGGGAAACAGAACATACTTTTGTTAGGAGGGGATACGCAGCGAGGTTAGATAGAGTGTATCTTTCTCAAGGGGTTGTTGTGAAATCTTTTAATACCGTTGAGGCGGCTATGTCAGATCATAGTGCTGTAGTGGTGGAAGTAGGGTGGGAGGAGCTGGCGGAAATATATAGGACTTATTGGAAATTGAACATTAGTGTGTTGAGTGATGAAGGTTTGGAGGGTTTTTCTATTTTATGGAAAGAGCTTTACAGGGAAGCTCAGGAGGTGGATGACAGTGTAACATGGTGGGATTATGTGGCTAAAGAAAGAATCAGAAAGTATTATGTGAGGGAGGGTAAACGTATAAACAATTTAAAATATGGGCTTGCGAATTATTTAGAGGATCGATTTAGAGGTTGTTATGGGCAGCGGATGGTTGGTGGTGTTTTTCCCATGGACGAAATAGTTGACATAAAAGAGAGATTGCAAACATTGCAAGATGATTGGTTTCAAGTGGTAAGGGTGCAAGCAGGGTTAGAAGTTTTGTGGGGGGACAAACCGTCAGCGTGTGTGTTGAGACATCAAAAGCAAAGGCAGGCGCTGACGGCTATCCCGAGATTAGAGGTAAATGAGACGAAGGGGATCTATAGAGTGGGGCAGGAGATAAGAAATACGAAGGGTATGAGTGCATATGCGGACATGTGGTATGAAAAGTGCTGGACAAGAGGGGGTGTGGGTGACATGTAGTTAGACAGGGTGTGTACATATGCAACGTGCAATTTAGGTAATAGTGATAGGACGGCTTTGGGTGGGGTTATTACTGCAGAGGAAATAGAGATTGCTTTACAGGGCATGAGGAAGGGAAAAGCCCCGGGTATTGATGGTCTACCGGTGGAATTTTATTTACAGCATTGGGCGTTGATAGGAAATTTCATGGTTAGGTTATTTAATAGTATGAAGGAGAAGGGTAAGTTGGGAGATAAGCAGACTACAGCAGTTGTGGTGCTGGTCCCGAAAGGTAAGGGGCAGCCCACCCTTCGGGAGTATCTGACAATATCGTTGCTATGTGCGGACTATAAGGTTTTTGCAAAAATATTAGGTATTAGGGTAAAATGTGTAGTGGGGAGGGTCATTTCGAAATCGCAGTTTGGGCTGCCCGGAAGGTCGATGATTGAAGAACACGGGATTCTGAGAAGTTTTGTGGAGTCAAAAAGAGGGGGGGGGGAGGGGGCGGCTTTACTGGCTTAGGACTGGCAGGCAGCCTATGATAGAGTGGAAAGGCGTGCAGTGCAGGTTATACTTAGGAGACAAGGTTATGGGGAAGAAATAGTTGATTGGGTAAATACGCTGCATAGGGGAGCAAAAATGAGGGTACAAATAAATGGGTGTATGGGGAGGGAATTTGCAATGGTAGAGGTCTCAGGCAGGGGTGTCCCATGTCACAGATCTTATTTGCGTGTTTTCAGGACCCCTTTTATAGAATGCTTGAACGTACTGTCAGTACCCGGGGTGAGGGTGGGGTTGAGGGAGGGACGCTTTGGCCGGGATTAATAGGTTATATAGATGATACGACTGTTCTGGTTCATGAAAGAATGTCTATGAAAGTATTAGACGATGTTGTGCAAGTGTTTGAACGTGCCACGGGTATGAAGATAAACAGTGAGAAGTCAATGATCATGGGGTTGGGCACGTGGAAAGGGGGGGTAAGGTGAGGTGTAATGTTGTTAAAAAGTGTGCGGTGTCGCTAATGATTTGTGGTATTATATACAAGGATGACATGGATGTGGCACGTGAGGAAAACTCGGATAGGTTGTTAGAAAGCATCGTGGGACGTCTGGGTGTTTTGAAGCCCCAGCATCTCACTCTGGCCCAACGTGTTATTGTCGTAAATGTTTTATTGTATAGTAAGGTTTGGCATGTTGCGGCTGTGTTCCCTATTACAGGGACGGCGATTGCGGGAATTTTGAGAAGAGTGTTTAAATTTTTGTGGGGATCAAGTTGTGATTGGTTAAGAAGAGAGGTTGTTATGTTACCGGTGTGCCAGGGTGGGTTGGGATTGATGGATCTAAGACGGAGGGCTAAATGTGTGTTTCTTAAATGGGAGGTATTGCGTGTGGGCGTGATGGCGGGAAATATAGAACAGGTATATATGAGGTTGAAGAAGTGGTATGGAGGCGTTGAATTGAGGGAATGTGAAATTGTTCTACGGGCCTTGTTGTTGGTTAGGGAACGGAGAAACATTCAAATACGGGTTTTGTATAGGTTACTGGTGGGTAAGTGCGTTGCCCCTGTTGAGGGTTTGTTCCCCATGTACTCGTGGAGAAACATTTGGTATAGATTTAGCAAGCTGAAATTATTGCCTAGGGTGCGTGACGTTATGTTTCGTTTTTTACATGGTATCTTGCCGTCAGGGGCCATACTAAGAACCAGGAGGGTAGTAGAGGGAGGAGGGTGTGTGGTTTTTGTGAAGGTACGACACGGCGTTCCATGTGGTTTATTTTTGTGAAGGGTTAGAAGATGTCAGGGGTTGGTTAGGTAGGTTGGTACAGAGGGTGGGAGGGAGTGGGGTGGCGGTTCTGCGTGCTTTAAGTCTTGACATGGGTGGTTCAGAAGAGGAAGTCATAAGAGCTTTAGATTACATCATGGTGGATTATATCTACATATCGTGGGTGATGAGGGGGGAAAGGGGTTAGTGAGGTGCGAAGGCGCATTCTTGCGATAACGTTTTATCGTACGATGTGCCGTAACCAGGAGTTGTACGGGAAGAGGTGGGATCAGGTATTTTCGGAAGGATATAGGAGGCTAACGTTAGAAATCCTCGTGAATCTGTGAATGAATATGAATGTACGAAGGGTAAGGTTCTTGTTATTTATGGGATTTAAATTGGTTGAGAGTAAGTCAGTGGGCAATAGCGGGCTCGTTCCCTGGGGGGGGGGTGTCCTGGGGGGGGCATGAGAGTGTGGCGAATGTTGGTATAGATTGTGCTTCCTGGTTGTCATGGGTGTGTGGTTGTGGAGCTTTGTGAGCTCGTTGATAATTATTGTTACTTTTGTGTAATGAATGAAAGTGTAACCCCGAAGGTTTTGTCATGTATTTGGAGGTGTTGCTGTCTTGTAATGACCCGATTCTTGAGTCATATGTTTTTAATGGTATATGTAACTGGTTATGTTTATTATCGGTTATGAGGTCATGATATGTGTTTGATTTTTGTAGATTAAAATATTTTTATATACTGTTTTGTTTGTGTACATGTATACATACGCATGGGTTTTCTTTTTTTCTTTGTGAAATCAGTTTTTTCTTTTGTGTTACTCTTTAAATATCGTTTTGAGCCTTTGTTAAATGTTAGTCTCCAGTACATTCCTAATATGGGTATGTTAATGTTGTTTTAAAGTTATATATGATAGGTTAGTACTGTTACTGGTAGTTGTTTTGAGATGTTTTGTTGTAAGATTTTGCTTTATGTATTGACATTTTTTCAGAGAGGTTATAGAGCCATTGGTTCTGAGAATTTTATGTTATCTTTTTATGTCTATTTATATTCTGGAATTATGTACTGCTGTACTGTTTTTAAATAAAATATAAAAAAAATACTATTTATTTCTTTTTTTATTGCTATTAATTGCTCAAATTTTGCGTTGCAAGTCAAATCTTACTCCTAAATTAATGTTATTTATGGTAGCTATCAGTCTAATTAATTTTGTTTACCACTACTTATTTTAGCCCCTTTTTTATTATGTGATGCAATTAGTGTATTTACCTCTTACATTATTGTGCAATTCCCTGTACTATCTTTTACTAGCTAGTACCAACTACCTCATATATTTTTTATTTTTTTAGTGCTATTAACTGCTCAAACTTTATATTACAAGTCAGATCTTACTCCTAAATTAATATTATATCATAGTGACTATCTGTCCATTTAACTTTGTTTACCATTAGTATTTATTTTAGTCACTTTTATATTTTCTCCTTTATTTTAGCTTTAAAGAACTGCCTTAGTTCATATATTTACATTTGTTAAAATAATTCAGGTGTTATTTTTTAGCTTTAGAATATTTACTTTGTCTTATACATAAGTCTAATTATAGATTCACTATAAATCTTATGGATACAAGCATTGATCCTAATACCAACCTCTTATTGAATGACTTTAATGAATCAAACAGTTACTGTAATTACTACACAGCAGAACAAACAAAGGCACTTCTCAGAGCCAACAACAACATAACTATCTTTAACTACAATGTCAGATCTTTAAGCAAACATTATGATGACCTCATAGCATTACTAAATTCCCTACATGCCAGTATGTCCATCATTATTCTCACTGAAACCTGGCTAAAGCCTGATACTACAGATGTCTATGCCATTCCTGGTTACACAGCCATACACAACTGTAGGCCAGATCAACGAGGGGGTGGCACAGCTATATACTACTCAGACCAACTAAAATTTATCACTAATACTTGCACAAGGGATGAACATGGTGAATATATAATAGCTAAATTCAAATCCAAATACCTACAAAAACCTCTCACAGTGATAAACATCTACAGAGTACCACAGTCAAATATCAGTCGTTTTAGTGAAAACCTAGGAAGTATGATAACTGATGCACACATGAACAAAGATCACTTACTACTCTCAGGTGACTTCAACATAAATCTCCTGCAAGACCAGGACCCACATGTTACTGAATTCACAAACACAATGAGTAACTGCTTGTTGCTACCAACAGTAACAAAACCTACAAGAATTACAGAGACTAGTGTTTCCCTACTAGACCACATCTGGATCAACACCATATCCCCTTTAAAATGAGGCATAATCACAGATAATACCACAGACCACTACCCTACCTTTCTCATAACCAATGTAGATAAATTACCCCAAGACATTACTAAAGTAACCTTCAGGCTTCATAATGAGGCAGCCATTAATAACTTCACAACATCAGTGACAAACATTGACTGGCACACTGAGCTAGAAATCTATACAGATATTGAGAAATGTTTCAATAGTTTTCTAAGAAAGACCCAATACCTCTATAACAAGCACTGCCTTTAAAAGAAACTAAACATATCACAGCAAAGAGACTGAACAGTCCCTGGCTAACACCCAGCATCCTCAAATCCATAAATATAAAGCACCAGTATGAAAAACAGTACAGAATGGGTCACATAACCAGAGACCAAACAAAACGTTACTCATCGATCCTAACCAGCCTGATAAGAAGGACAAAAAAATTGTATTATGAGAAGAGATTATATATCACCTTCATATCACCTTTTAAAGGTGATATTAAACAGACCTGGAAAACCCTGTCTGAAGTTCTAGGAACAAAAAAGATATCAGGAAACAGAACAATCACACTAGCAAAACCAGATGAATCCCAACTCCCACCTACTGAAACATCAAACAGACTCAATGTTTTCTTCTCCACCATAGGAAAAAAACTTGCATGTAAAATCCCAAGTTCAAATACCCCACCCAATGACTATCTCACCTCACTGCAACTACCTGAACACACTGTTCCTAGCTCCAACCAACCCAACATAAGTCTCACTTATTATCAACACACTAAAGAACAAGACAGGAGATTTAAATACCTTACCACCCTGTATATACAAAAAAGCTTCTCAAGTGCTGACACCAATCATTGCAACACTCTTTAACAAATCCATCGAATCCTCTATCTTCCCCCACAGTTCTCAAAATAGCGGGGGTCACCCCGATACATAAAGGCAGAGATCAAGCAGACTTGAATAACTATAGGCCAATATCCAACTTACACCCTCTCTCTAATATCTTTGAAAAACTAATTCATAAGCGAATCTATTACTACCTCATCTCCCACAACATACTCAACCCCTGTCAGTTTGGGTTCAGGCCTAATAAAAATACGAATGATGCTATTATACACATGCTTGAGCAACTATACACTGCACTCGAAAAAAAAGAAGTCCCACTGGGAATCTTCATTGATTTACGTAAAGCTTTTGATACATTTGACCATGATTTGCTGCACGTAAAATTATCACACTATGGTATAAGAGGGCACTCCCTCAACTACCTAAAGTCTTACCTCAGCAACAGAAGCCAATATGTGTACACAAATGGAGCAAACTCTTCCACTCAGCCAATTACAGTTGGTGTCCCACAGGGAAGTGTTCTTGGCCCTCTTCTCTTTCTCATTTACATAAACGACCTATCAAATGCATTGCAGCTGCTCAAACCCACACTATTTGCAGATGACACTACATACATCTTCTCTCACCCAAGCCCAGTCATACTAGCCAATACTGTAAATACCGAATTACAGAAAATATCAACCTGGATGATGATTAACAAACTTACTCTCAATATTGACAAAACCTACTTCATTCAGTTTGGGAACAGAACCACATATGTTCCTCTTAACGTAAACGGATCATCTATCACAAAGCTCACAGAGGGAAAATTCTTAGGAATCCACCTTGATAATAGACTCAAATTTCAAACACATGTACAACAAATTTCCAAGAAAATCTCCAAGACCGTAGGGATACTATCGAAGATACGGTACTATGTTCCACAATCAGCCCTCCTGGCTCTATATCACTCACTCATTTACCCCTATCTCACCTATGGAATTTGTGCATGGGGCTCAACAATAAATCATCTCTAACCATTAATTACCCAACAAAAGGCTGCAGTCAGAATGATAACAAATTCCCACTCCAGGCAGCACACTCCACCAATATTCAAAATTCTAAACCTACTCACTGTACAAAACTTCCATACTTATTATTGTACCTACTACATACATAGAACACTAAACTCTGATATTAACCCTCCCCTCAAACCTCTCCTTACCAACCTCAGCAGAACACATGACCATAACACAAAGCACAGATCACTCTTTGATGTTCCTCGTGTCCATCTCACACTATGCAAAAACTCAATTCACATAAAAGGCCCAAAAATCTGGAATTCATTACCTGTGAATATAAAAAAATACTGTCTGTTTATCAATTCAAAACTCTTCTTAAAAATCACTTACTCAACCACAACTAAATAAATATTGAATAACTGCATCTCATAAATGTATAACCTGTGACCCTATCAACCTTTTTTTTAATTACATTACCTAATATAATACTCCATTCTCTTGAATGCTCAGTAACTCATATAATGACCATATGACCTGTTTCTGCACTACAAATCATTGATTTTACTCGATCTGATTCAATTATATTATACATTTTTATGCTACAAATTTGTACAACTTTAATGCTTCTTATTTGAAATACTCATTTGTACTTCATGTTGTAATTTGTTTGCTGTAATTTTTACCACAGAATATATCATTGCTTAGATAAACTTAAGTTAATTTTAATCCTGCCCATAATACTCTGCATACAAGGGGCTTTAGGCACGTACACCCAATGACTATATTTCTTTGTACAACTATGTATCATGTCCAAATAAAAAAAATAAATAAATAGATAAAATAAACATAAAGGAAAAATAATATATCTTTAAATGTATAAGAGAAAAGTTTAGAAAGGACTTAATTTTAAATAATTTCTTGCTAATTAACCAATATTACTTATTCGGCACCACACACACACACACACACACACACACACACACACACACACACACACACACACACACACACACACACACACACACACACACACACACACACACACACACAGAGGTATGATAAAGCTCACGGCTCAGGGAGAGTGACCTAGTAGCGATCAGTGAAGAGGCGGGGCCAGGAGCTCGGACTCGACCCCCGCAACCTCAACTAGGTGAGTACAACTAGGTGAGTACACACACACACACACACACACACACACACACACACACACACACACACACACACACACACAACATATATATATATATATATATATATATATATATATATATATATATATATATATATATATATATATATATATATATAATATGAAATAATATCACAGTAAACAGATGATATCAGAATATGCAAAACAACCACTGTGAAAGAATAGTGAAATTTCAAGCGCCTTCGTGACTTCTCACACTATCAAGGAACTATGAAAACAATACATCAAAGGAAGGCATATAAAGGGTCAAGACCACACCTCACCATCACATCCCTCAACAAAGCAACACCTGATGCACGATGACACCTGACTCATAAGAAAGGAGAACACTGCAGTAGGCCTGCTGGCCCAACTAGGCACGTACTTCACGATCCATCCAACTAGCAAAATATTTGCCCAACCCTAGTACCCTACCCAAGAATTAAGATTTATTATTTGTCCAATGTATTGTTAAATTTTTCTGAAATTTTATTAATTATAAATGAATCTAATTTATATAAACCAAAGGAAATATATTGTTTTCGAAACTGTTTTTTTATGAAACAAGATTCAATTATATTCCTGTCGACCATGGACTTGATTGATACAACTTCCTCAACTTTTTGAAAATCAATTGGATGGTTAAAATCTCTTACATGAATAAATAGAGCATTGGAATCTTGTTCAGTTCTAATGCTATATTTATGTTGTTTTAATCTTAGTTCGAGACTTTTACCAGTTTGACCGTAATAAACTTTATCGCAAATTTTACAAGAAATCTTATAGACACATCCGTCAGCATTTTTGGAGGGAATTCTTTATCAAAAGTTTTTTTTTTTTATGTCTTAAGAAGAGAAGGCATATCAACCAAGTTTTCATGGTAAGGGAGAACCAACATATTTTTAGATGAATAAGGCTGGTTGTCCCTTTTTGGATTGTAAAAAATATTTCTATAAATTTTAAAAGATTTATCCATTGCATTTCTTGGGTATTTCAGATCATTAGCTATTTCATAAATTTTGGAAATTTCTTTATCTATGATCTCTGGACTACTAAAAGTTAATGATTTATTTTCCTCAAACTCAACAGTAACATTTATAAAATTGGCTAAGCTATTTAATTTATATCTACATTCTTAGGCATAAGACACAAAATATCTACATATCTGAACTATTTAGCTCTATTAGGGAAGAATGTGTTAAGCAATCTTGTTTCAAAAAAATCCATGTATAGGTTACTAAGAACAGGTGAAAGAGGATTTCCCATTGTCATACCAAACTTCCGAAAATAACACTTATGATTAAATACAAATTTTGCATCAACAGTACAAAGTTTAATAAGTTTAATGATAGGAACTGGCAATGGTAAATTGTAATTAACAACTGGAACTTTTGTAAACAAGGAAGTAACATGAAAACTAACCATGTTAAAATCATTTAAGTCAGTCAAGGAGCTTAATTTATCAACTAAATCTATGTTTTTTTTCCCTATTTTTTCCCTATTTTTCCAACAATAGGGTTCAAAATGTCGACAAGCCATTTAGATAATTTATACAAAACTAAACCTGTGGAGCTAATAATTGGTCTGACTGGATTACTTGGTGTGTGTGTCTATTAATCCATACATGTAAGGTAAATATGGATTAGTGGAAGTAAATTTTTTAATTAATTCATCTATGTCTTTCAATAGAAGTTTTATTGTTTTATTGAAATTGCTGTTAACTGTTTCTAAGGGATTCTTTCTAAGTTTAGAATAGGTTTCAGCATCATCTAGATTATTCATTTTATCTTGGTAATTATTTTCTTTCATATATATAAAAAGTCTGTGTGAAGCATAATGTGAGTGCACCATGCAAATGAAAAAGTGCAACAAAAAACGTTCAAACAAACTCGTATGTGCCCCTAAATTTAGGCGCCATTTTTAATTTCAGTAAATAAATATTTCTAAAAAATTTTGTAATCCATATATGAATTCTGTAGTGGTCTGGGTGTGTACAGAGCATTTTTATTGTCTTTCTAGATCAATGAGAAATTGTTTTGTGGTCAGTCTTCCAAAGAGAAGTCCAAATATGTCTGCATTTTGGAGGAAAGTGACTCAGATCCAGAGCCAAATGACCTGGAAATGCTTGACAGTGGTGATAAATACTTGCCACCAGATGCAGAGGTGTCAAGTGATGATGAGAAGGAAAATAGACCATCCAAAAAGCCAAAATTAGCCCACTGAATGCCAAGATATTTACATGCAAGCAGTGCTGCACAAAGGAAAATCCTGTCACATCCTCATTTTCCTGTCATATGCAAAGTAAATCTATGCATCAAGAAGAAAAGAAATTGCTTCATAGCCTTTCACTGTAGCAATTAGTGATATAGAATGATTGTTATTTCTCAGGAAATTCAGGAATATGGGATTTGAAAGTTTTATCCCTTTGCAATGTGTCCTTGTTGCTCTTTGGTTCATCTTTTTTTATACTTACAAAATGTTTGGAAACAAGTTCTATTTGTTTTTTATTGTCTATTTGTATAATAAATTAGAAAAATACTTATCTGGTATTTAGTTAATAATTGCAAATTTGCAACATTTAAAATTTTACACCCTTTAACGGGCAGGATGTAGTACAATCGGTCATCGAATATTAGCAAATGACCAAAAACTAACTTTTAGAAATCCATTTATATGGGCTCATTTCATTTACATTGAGATACTCTATCCACTCATAGGAAATAAACTTTTGAAATTCGCATTTTCCTAGGAGTGCCTCATAAAGGGGCACACTCCAATTCCCTTGATGAAATTTTGTGTCTTATGCCTAAGAATGTAGATATAAATCATTTCCTTGTTAAATTAAATACCTCAGCGCATTCCATAAACTTTACTGTTGAGTTTGAGGAGAATAACTCATTACCTTTTCAAGAGGTTTTAATTATTATGGGAAATATTGACTTCAAATTTAAAATTTACAGAAAACCTACAAATAACTGTTCCTATGTACATTATCATTCTTCACATTACAACACTGTCGGTTTTCTCATCAATGTTTTTGAGAGCTTTGCATATTTGTAGTTCAGAGTTCATAGATGAAGAAATATCCAAAATTTATGAAATAGCTAATGATCTGAATTACCCAAGAAAAGTAATTGGTAAATCTTTTAAAAGTGCTAGAAATACTTTTTACAATCCAAAAAGGGACAACCAACATTATTCAACTAAAAATATGTTGGTTCTCCCTTACCATGAAAACTTGGTTGATATGCCGTCTCTTCTTAAGACTTTTAATAACAAAGTTTTTTTAAAAATCTTGATGCAGTAAAAAAAAAACTTTTTATAAAGAATTTTCCCCAAAATGCTGATGGATGTGTCTATAAGATTCCTTTTAAAATTTGTGATAAAGTTTATTATGGTCAAACTGGTAAAGTCTCGAACTAAGATTAAAACAACATAAATATAACATTAGAACTGGACAAGATTCCAATGCTCTATTTATTCATGTAAGAGATTTTAACCATCCAATTGATTTTCAAAAAGTTGAGAAAGTAGTATCAAGCAAGTCCATGGTCGACAGGAATATAATTGAATCTTGTTTCATAAAAAGCAGTTTTGAAAATAATATGAATATTTCCTTTGGTTTATATAAATTAGATTCATTTCTAATTAATAGAATTTCGGAAGAATTTAACAATACATTGGACAAATAATAAATCTTAATTCTTGGGTAGGGTACTAGGGTTGGGCAAATATTTTGCTAGTTGGATGGATCGTGAAGTACCTGCCTAGTTGGGCCAGCAGGCCTACTGCAGTGTTCTCCTTTCTTATGAGTCAGGTGTCATCGTGCATCAGGTGTTGCTTTGTTGAGGGATGTGATGGTGAGGTGTGGTCTTGACCCTTTATATGCCTTCCTTTGATGTATTGTTTTTATAGTTCCTTGATAATGTGAGAAGTCACGAAAGCACTCGGAATTTCACTATTCTTTCACAGTGGTTGTTCTGCATATATATATATATATATATATAATATATATATATATATATATATATATATATATATATATATATATATATATATATATATATATATATATATATATATAAAATGAAGTTCAACGATGAGAAATTTCAATTACTCAGATATGGTAAACATGAGGAAATTAAATCTTCATCAGAGTACAAAACAAATTCTGGCCACAAAATAGAGCGAAACACCAACGTCAAAGACCTGGGAGTGATTATGTCGGAGGATCTCACCTTCAAGGACCATAACATTGTATCAATCGCAACAGCTAGAAAACTGACAGGATGGATAATGAGAACCTTCAAAACTAGGGAGGCCAAGCCCATGATGACACTCTTCAGGTCACTTGTTCTATCTAGGCTGGAATATTGCTGCACTCTAACAGCACCTTTCAAGGCAGGTGAAATTGCCGACCTAGAAAATGTACAGAGAACTTTCACGGCGTGCATAACGGAGATAAAACACCTCAATTACTGGGAGCGCTTGAGGTTTCTAAACCTGTATTCCCTGGAACGCAGGAGGGAGAGATACATGATTATATACACCTGGAAAATCCTAGAGGGACTAGTACCGAACTTGCACACGAAAATCACTCACTACGAAAGCAAAAGACTTGGCAGACGATGCACCATCCCCCCAATGAAAAGCAGGGGTGTCACTAGCACGTTAAGAGACCATACAATAAGTGTCAGGGGCCCGAGACTGTTCAACTGCCTCCCAGCACACATAAGGGGGATTACCAACAGACCCCTGGCAGTCTTCAAGCTGGCACTGGACAAGCACCTAAAGTCAGTTCCTGATCAGCCGGGCTGTGGCTCGTACGTTGGTTTGCGTGCAGCCAGCAGCAACAGCCTGGTTGATCAGGCGCTGATCCACCAGGAGGCCTGGTCACAGACCGGGCCGCGGGGGCGTTGACCCCCGAAACTCTCTCCAGGTAAACTCCAGGTATATATATATATATATATATATATATATATATATATATATATATATATATATATATATGTGTGTGTGTGTGTGTGTGTGTTTGTGTGTGTGTACTCACCTATTTGTACTCACCTATTTGTGGTTGCAGGGGTCGAGTCATAGCTCCTGGCCCCGCCTCTTCACTGATTGCTACAAGGTCCTCCCTCTCCCTGCTCCATGAGCTTTATCATACCTCGCCTTAAAACTATGTATGGTTCCCGTCTCCACTACTTCACTTTCTAGGCTATTCCACGGCTTGACTACTCTATGACTGAAGAAATACTTCCTAACATCCCTTTGATTCATCTGAGTCTTCAACTTCCAATTGTGACCTCTTGTGTCTGTGTCCCATCTCTGGAACATCCCGTCTTTGTCCACCTCGTCTATTCCGCGCAGTATTTTATATGTCGTTATCATGTCTCCCCTGACCCTCCTTGCCTCCAGTGTCGTCACGCCGATTTCCCTCAACCTTTCTTCGTAGGACAATCCCTGTAGCTCTGGGACTAGTCTTGTTGCAAACCTTTGCACTTTCTCTAATTTCTTGACGTGCTTGACTAGGTGTGGATTCCAAACTGGTGCTGCATACTCCAGTATGGGCCTGACGTAAATGGTATACAGAGTCTTGAACGAATCCTTACTGAGGTACCGGAATGCTATCCGTAGGTTTGCCAGGCGCCCGTATGCTGCAGCAGTTATCTGATAGATGTGCGCCTCAGGAGATATGCTCGGTGTTATACTCACCCCAGATCTTTTTCCTTGAGTGAGGTTTGCAGTCTTTGGCCATCTAAACTATATTGTGCCTGCGGTCTTCTTTGCCCTTCCCCAATCTTCATGACTTTGCATTTGGCAGGGTTATATTCAAGGAGCCAGTTGCTGGACCAGGCTTGTAGCCTGTCCAGGTCTCTTTGTAGTCCTGCCTGATTCTCATCCGATTTGATTCTTCTCATTAACTTCGCATCATCTGCAAACAAGGACACTTCTGAGTCTATCCCTTCCGTTATGTCGTTCACATATACCAAGAACAGCACAGGTCCTAGGACTAATCCCTGTGGAACCCCGCTTGTCACAGGCACCCACTCTGACACCTCGTCGCGTACCATGACTCGTTGTTGCCTCCCTGTCAGGTATGCTATGATCCATTGCAGTGCCTTTCCTGTTATGTGTGCCTGATCCTCTAGCTTTTGTAGTAACCTCTTGTGAGGAACTGTGTCGAAGGCCTTCTTGCAGTCCAAAAATATGCAGTCGATCCACCCCTCTCTCTCTTGTCTTACTTCTGTCACCTTGTCATAAAACTCTAGTAGGTTTGGGACACAGGATTTTCCTTCCCTGAAACCGTGCTGGTTGTCAATTATACACTTGTTTCTTTCCAGGTGCTCCACCACTCTCCAGCTGATGATCTTCTCCATGACCTTGCATACTATACACGTTAGTGATACAGGTCTGTAGTTTAGTGCCTCATGTTTCAAATGATGTGTTGAAGATCTTTGTTAATGGCTCACACAATATCTCTGCTCCCTCTTTAAGGACCCATGGAGAGATGTTGTCTGGTCCCACCGCCTTTGAGGTGTCAAGTTCGCATAGCAGCTTCTTCACCTCCTCCTTGGTTATATGTACCTCAACCAGCACTTGCTGGTGTGCCCCCCTGTTCTGATTTCCTGGAGTCCTACTGGTTTCCACTGTAAATACCTCTTTAAATCTTGTGTTGAGCTCCTGACATACCTCTCCGTCGTTTCTTGTGAATTCCCCATCACCCTTCCTCAGTCTGATTACCTGGTCCTTGACTGTTGTTTTCCTCCTGATGTGGCTGTGCAACAGCTTCGGGTCAGTCTTTAGTTTTGATGTTATGACATTTTCATATTGTCTCTGAGCCTCCCT
>NC_069399.1:33891948-33916918 GCF_026875155.1 Cherax quadricarinatus
GCAAGCATTACGATGCCCTAAGTTTTACAAAATTCCTTACATGCCAATATGTCCTTCATTACATAACTAAAAACTGGTAAAGCCTGATAGTCAGATGTCTTGCCATTTTTGGTTACACAGCCATACCAATGTAGGCCAGACCAACAAGGGGGGGGCCCCACCCCTATACACTCAGACAAGAATGTATAACAATATTGCACAAGGGATGAACATGGGGTATAAAATAGCAAAATTAAAACCCAAATATCTACAAAAACCTTCACATTGATAAACATCTACAGAGTTCCACAGTCAAAATTAGCCAATTTAGTAAAAAATCTGGAAGTATGAAATAACGTTTGAGCATGAACAAAGTTTTCATTAGTACTCTCAGGTGTTCAATAAAAATCTCCTGGGGACCAGGACCCACCGTTATGAATTAAAAAAAACACAATGAGTAACGTATTTTATTTACCAACGTAAAAAAAATACAAGAGTTACAGAGCCCAGTGTTTCCCTACTTGACCCCATCTGGACCAAAACCATATCCCCCTTTAAAATTTAGGATAAATTTTCAGATAATACCCAGCCCCCCCTACTTTCCTATAACAATCTTGGTAAAAAATCCCAAGAACTACTAAAAATCACCCAGACTTCACTGAGGCAGCATTTTTAACTTTAAACGATTGCAAACATTGTTGGCACACTGAGCTAGAAATTTACAGATATTGACATGATTATAATTTTTTTTAAAAGACCAAAACCTCTAAACAAGCCCTGCCCAAAAAAAAATAAACAGAGACAGCAAAAAAGATGAACAGTCCCTGGGTAACACCCAGCATTCTCAAATCCAAAATACAAAACACCCCAATGAAAAAACAGTCAGAAAAGGGTCAATAACCCGAGACCAAACAAAACGTTACTCGTCAAACCTAACCAGCCCGATAAGAAGGGGAAAAAAATTGTATTATGAGAAACGATTTTCAAATTTGGGTGATATAAAAAAGCCTGGAAAACCCTTAGAAATTCTGGGAACAAAAAAAAATATACGAAATAGCGAAATAAAAAATTTGCAAAATCAGATGACCCCAAATCCCCAACAGAAAACAGCAAACAGATCAAAGATTTTTTTTACTATAGGACAAAACCTTGCCAATAAAATCCCCAAACTCGTACCCACCAAAAAAATACCCCCACCGGCAACTACCCGAACACATGTTCCTAGCTCCGATAAAACCTGAAGTCTCCCTTATTTCAATGACTAAAAAACAAGGGGGGAGATTTTGTACCTTTCCCCCCTTTATATCAAAAAAGTGTCAAAAATGCTATTCCAATCTTGCAAACACTCTTTAACAAATCCATTGAATCCTCCCCCTGCCCCTCAGTACCAAATGAAGGGTCACCGATCCACAAAGGGGAGACCCAAACAGAGTGATAACTAAAAAGGCCAAAATCCAACTTACACCCTTTTCAAAAATCTTCGAAAAAATTTTAATTTCATAAAAAAAATTACTCCTACCTTTTCTCCCCAAAACTTTTCAACCCCGCCAATTTGGATTCGGCCTAAAAAAATATAATGATGCTATTATACACATGCTAGAAATATTTACACTGCAATAGAGAAAAAAAGAAATCCCTGGGGGGCTTCATTTATTACGTAAGCTTTTGATACAGTTGACCATGACTTGCTCCACATAAAATTGTCACACTTGGTATAAGGGGCACTCCCTCAACTACCTAAAGTTCATACCTCAAAGCAAACAGAGGCCATATGTGTACCCCCAAATGGGGCAAAACTCTTCTGCGACAAACATTACAGTTGGTGTCCCAAGGGAAGTGTCCTTGGCCCTTTTCTCTTTCTCTATACAAAATGACCTTCAAATGCTTCGCAATTACTCAAACCCACATATTTGAGATGACATACTAGTCTTCTCTCACCCCGAGCCCAGTCACACTAGCCAATTTACTGTAAATACCCGAATTACAGAAATATCTACTGGATGAGGACTAACAAACTTACACTAAACATTGACAAAACTACTTCATTCAGTTTGGTAACAGAGTTTACAGATGTCCCTCTAACATAATGATAAACGGATCACCATCACAAAGCAAACAGAGGGAAAATTCTTAGGAATCCCCCTTGATAATAGACTCAATTTCATTACACATATACAACAAATTTCTAAGAAAATTTCCAAGACTGTAGGCATACTATCGAAGTTTCGGTTTCTATGTTCCACAGTCAGCCCTCCTGGCCCTATATCACTCTCTTATTTACCCCTATCTCACTATGGATTTTGTTGCATGGGGCTCAACAACAATTAACCATCTCAGACCACTAATTACCCAACAAAAGGCTGCAGTTAGAATGATAAAAAAATTCTCACTACAGGCAGCACACTCCACCAATATTCAATTTCACTAAAACCCACTCACCATACAAAACATCCATATTATTTTCTGCACCTATTACATACATAGAACACTTAACTCTGATATTAACCCTCCCCCCAAAACATCTCCTTGCCAACCTCAACAGAACACATGACCACAACACAAGGCACAGATCACTCTTTTATGTTCCTGTGTTCACTCACCCCTAAAGCAAAAACTCAATGACATAAAAGGCCCTAAAATCTGGAATTCATTACCTGTAAATATAAAAGAAACACTACCTGTTTAAAAAATTCAAGTCTCTACTCAAAGATCACTTACTCACCCAAAACCAAATAAATACTGAATAATTGAACCTTATAAATTGTATATCTTAAATGTTTCTCACAATTAATATCACATAAATGTTAAACCTAAAACCGAATCTAACTTTATTATTTTTTAAATACACTACCTAACAGAATCCTTCATATGACTGAATGCAACCATATGACCTGTCTTTGTAATACTCACTTGTGCTTTATAGTAATCTGTTTACATTAATGTTTTATCACTGACTTCATCATTGCTTAGTTAATCTTAAGTTAATTTTAAGCCAGCCCGTAATGCTATGCATAGTATAAGTGGCTTTGGCATGCTGCTCTTATCTGTATTTTTTTTTGTACCTCTGTATGTGTGCTCAAATAATAAACTTGCCTTCCTGTTGCCTCCTACCTACCTCCTACACCAACAAGAATCAACAAAGGTTAAGTGTGATGTTAAATGTTCATTTATCCATTTTATTAGTGATTTATATTTTGTCATTGATTTCTGTATGTAAATCTATATTTAATCTTTAACCCTTAAACTGTCCAAACGTAGATCTTCTTTTTTTTTTTTTAAATTTGAAAAAGTGTAAAAAAAACTTTGATCTACTTTTTTTTTGTTATATTTGAAAATGTGTAAATAAACGTAGATTTACTTTTGGAGCACTACACATGTGAACGTAAATTTGTTTGGACAGTTTAAGGGTTAAAAAAAAATTTTTTTTTTAATACTTTTGGCTGTCTGAAACAGATTAATTAGGTTTCCATTATTTCTTATGGGAAAAATAGATTCGCCAATTGTGAATTTCGCCAGTCGGCAGACTCTCTGGAATGGATTAATCACGAAACTCGGTGGTCCACTGTACTTCAAACATGGTGGCTCGTAAGACGTATATATATGACTGAAACAGTCAAAGAGTTAAGCCTCTGACTGTCGAGGCTCCTGCTCACAAACTTGCTCTCAGTGTCGAAGAATTTAAAAAAAAAATTATTTTTCTCTTATGAAATGATAGAGAATCTTTTCCTGATGGTAATGACACTAAATGTACAAAATTTGATCAAAAACTTATGGAATTATGCTCTCATGAAGTTAGCAATCTCGGCGAAATTTACGCAGTGGCTATTTTGCCCACTTTGATCCCTATTTTCTACCAATTCCATTGTTCCAGTCGACCAAACTCATAACTATTTCTTTAGAACTCCATTTGTTCTACTGAGTACAAGAAAAGATGGCAATTTCGAAACAGGGTTCATGAACAATGCAGACATTTCTGGCACTAAAATAACATTTTCTCTGTTCATTAGTCACATCCCCAGGCCCCTCTTATATTACTCTTGCTTTCTATATTGAATTTTCATTCATAAAAAAATAGAAGATTTACTGCTATGCAGACTACTGCATTACTGTAATAACTGTATAAATAATGTCAACCTATTTGTGACTGTATATCAGAATATCTAGTTGGACACTTATGGGACAATGACATCATTAGTTTACTCTTGAACATTGGCAAAAATTGAACATTTCAGGTCCGTTTCATTGTTAAACCAATCAAAATCATCTCTATTTCTGTAATATGTCTTCCATTCTATCAAATGAGACAAAGAAAATGAGAATACAACCATAAATACCATACGAAAATACACCTCAAAGTCGGCATTTTAATCCAAAAACACGGTCAGTTTTTTTTTCTCATTATGCACTGCGTGCTGCAGGATTTTTTTTTTTCTGTGCACACTGACCACACAGACCCATTCTCTCTCATGTGGGCCTACCAGGTTTCTCCCACTTGATTTGAAGCCACTAGAATTTTGGAGTATAAATACGTCAAAAACACTCGCTCATAAGACGTATACAGTGGACCCTCGACTAACGCTATTAATCCGTTCCTGAGAGCTCATCGTTAGTCAAAATTATCATTAGTCAAGTTAATTTTCCCCATAAGAAATAATGGAAATCAAATTAATCTGTGTAGGACACCCCAAAGTATGAAAAAAAATTGTTTTTACCACATGAAATATTAATTTTAATACACACAAACTGAAGAAGACATGCACAGTTACATGACACTTACCTTTATTGGAGATCTGGTGATGATTGTTGGGATGGGAGGAGGGGAGAGTGTTGATGGTCTTAGTGTTTAGAAGGGGAATCCCCTTCCATTAGGACTTGAGGTAGCAAGTCCTTTTCCGGGGTTACGTGTACTTCCCTTCCCTTTAAATCTCTCAAACCAACCTTTGCTGGCCTTAAATTCACTCACATCACCACTAGTTGCTGGCATTTTTTTAATTAAATCGTCATGCAACTTCCTAGCCTTTTCACATATGATCGCTTGAGAGATGCTATCTCCTGCTATCTGTTTTTCGTTTATCCACACCAATAACAGTCTCTCAACATCTTCGAGTACTTGCGATCTCAGTTTCGAAAACATAGTTGCACCTTTGGCAAGAACAGCTTCCTTGATTGCCGTTTTCTTGGCCACAATAGTAGCGATGGTTGATTGGGGTTTTGTGTACAACCTGGCCAGCTCGGAGACACGCACTCCACTTTCATACTTAGCAATGATCTCTTTCTTCATATCCATAGTAATTCTCACCCTTTTTGCTGTAGGGTTGGCACTAGAAGATTTCTTGGGGCCCATGGTGACTTATTTTGCAGGTGCAATCACTAAAAAGGCTGTGATAACATGAAATGTTCCGATTGTATGCTTGGAAGCGACCGCGGTGGCTGGCTGGCTTGTAAACACTGGCCAGAAGTGGACGCGTCTCAGACGGAACAAATAGTGTTGGTCGAGTTTTTTAGCGCTAGTCAAGGCAAAAATTTTGCGTTAAAATGTATCGCTAGTCAGATTTATCGTTAATCGATGCCATCGTTGGTCAAGGGTCCACTGTATATACGACAGAAATAGCCAATTTATACCATTTCTGGTATATTTTTAAATGTTTATACAGCAGCGTACTGTATACTGTAATGAACAGAATAGAAGAAATCAGGTATGCATACTGGTCAGAAAGCCCGTCGCAAGTCTGAGTCATAGGTAAACGAGTACATCCCTAAGTGAGGAGAGGCTGCATAGTATTAAGTTAGCCCTTTCAGGGTTGGTGCCAGACTAGTATGGCTTGCACGCCAGGGTTGGTGCCGTACTAGTACGCATAAATTCTAGCACCTTCAAATCTAGTGAGAGAAAGCTGGTAGGCCTACATATGAAAGAATGGGTCTATGTGGTCAGTGTGCACAGTATAAAAAAAAATCCTGCAGCACACATTGCATAATGAGAAAAAACTCCGACAGTGCTTTTGGTTTAAAACAGAGACTTTGCAGTGTATTTTCATATGATATTTATGGTTGTATTCTAGTTTTCCTGGTCTCATTTTATAGAATGGAAGACATATTATGGAAATTGAGATGATTTTGATTGGTTTCACAATGAAAAGTACCTTGAAATTGAGCTCAAAGTAGCAGAAATGTTCAATTTTTGCCAAAGTTCAAAAGTAAACAAATCATGCAATGCGTCCAATACACATCAACTGGTGAGTCTAATATTCTTTCACAAGTGTGCTGATATTATTTATACCATTTCTACACCATTTCTACACAAATGCAGTAGTCTGCATAACAGTAAATCATCTATTTTTTGTGAGAATAAAAATTCAAAGTGGAAGGCCTGGGGACATGACTAATGAACAGAGGAAATGTTATTTTAGTGCCAGGAATGTCTGTCTTGTTTATTCTGGACCCTATTTGGAAATTGGCATCTTTTGAAATTTGTGTGAAATTGGCAAAATTGCCAATTTCACACAAATTTCAGTAAATTGGTGGTTTCTTGTACTCATTCAATAGAAAAAATGGAGTTTTAGCAAAATAGTTATGATTTTTGTCGACTGGTACATTGGAATTGACTGAAAGTAGGGTTCAAAGTGGGCAAAATCGCTAATGCATAAACATCGTTGAGACCGCTAACTTCGCGAGAGCATAATTCCGTAAGTTTTCCATCAAATTTCATACTTTTGGTGTCATTATGATTAGGAAAAGATTCTCTATCATTTCATAAGAATTCTTTTTTTTTTTTTTTTTTTTTTCAAAAAATTTCCAACCTTGAGAACAAGTTTAGGAGAGGGCCTGCCGACCCTGAAAGGGTTAAATGAACCTGTAAAACATTACCATTCATGTATTTTGTTCACAAAAAGCAAAATTTTATTTTATTTTTCTTCAGATTTAGCCTCCATGCAAAACCAAATAAAACGATTAGCGAGAGGCTCTTCACTTAACCCGTAAACAGTCCAAACATATATATATGTTTTTTCAACATTTGAAAGTATGTAAAAAAAGTAGATCTTCTTTTTGTTTTTTTACATTTGAAAATGTGTAAAAAAACTTTGATCTACTTTTTTTTTTTTGTTACATTTGAAAATATGTAAAAAAACGTAGATCTACTTTTGTAGCACTACACATGTGAACGTAGATCTGCTTGGACCGTTTACGGGTTAAAATATTGATTGTTCAAAATTAATGAATTAATAGACACCATAAATATACAAGGCTGCTAGCTACATTTAAAACCATTATCTTATTCCACACCCCATTAAAAGCTTTCATAATATATTGATTATTATCAGTACAGTGGAACCTCGGTACTCAACAGCTCCCTACTTGAACAAAGCTCAGCACTCAACCAAACATGACCTGCCAGAACTTCGCTGTAAACTATTTTGTGTTTCTTAACATTTTTTTTTTTTAAATATTTGTATAAATAAGATTAGTGATAATAGCCAACCAAAAAGAAAATTGGTCGGGAAGAATTTTTTTTATACTCCAATGGACTGACACTTGAACAGCCTTATGGAATGAATTAAGTTTGAGTGCCAAGGTTCCACTGTACTGAGAGCACAAATGACTCAGTTACATTAACACGGTGAGACAAGTGTTTGATGCAGCTACACTGCTGAATACAACAATGCTGACCCAGGACTCACACTTAGCTGATCCACACACACTAACACTCAAATATCTGTGTACACACACCCTGGTTCTCAACTTTAGCCGTTTAATTTTTCAGCAGTCAAAACAAAGACTGGGTGCACTCCAAAAAAATATTCCCCAAATCTCGAACCATGAAAACTATTTTTATACATGACCTATAACGGTCATGTAGAACTGCATGCATAGGAGAAAGAGATGGAGAGTGGAAAGGTGGAGGTGCTGAGGAAAGAACATCTTTGAAAGGGTGGAAGTTACAGCTGATGAAGCAAACCAGCATCAGTTAGCAACTTAAAGAGTGTATTTACAGCAAGGTGGAACTCTCAGAGAGGAAGACAGACAAAGCAAGTATGTCAGTATTGGAAAAGACATTGAAAATGAAAGTGGTATACTCTTCAATACTGAATCACTTAAAGATTCTCTTTTTAATGGAACTATTCAAGGGTCATGCCCTTTACACTCAGTCTTCCACATAAAATATCTAATCAAGCTTCAGGAAGCAAGAAAGAACCATCCTTCATTTTAAAGGAACCACTATAAGCCTCACATAGTGTACACATTTCTCTCTGATCAGAATCATACATTAATTATGATTTACTTCTGTTGTGCTAGATAGTCTTCACAGCCCCGACTTGCTCAACTTAATGAAAAAATTCTAGCAACTAGGCACAAGGGGGCAGTGCTGTCTCAACTGCTGCCACAGGGTTCAAGGCTTATTTCTCAAGTGTCACTGATGATGTTTTGAATTGCTATAAATCTGGTCACAAATGGTGTCACCTTAGCTTAATATGGTCATTTATTCTGAAGAGTGATACTGGAAAATCTCAGATGTCCCTGTAAATTACTTTAGATGTACACAAAGACATCACAGCAACCTGATATAAAAAACTTTTATGTAAATATAATGTATATTTGTTCTCTCTTTCACAGCATGTGGAATCCAGTGTTATGAATGTGTTCACAATAATCAACGTGTGAAGCGCCACAATCGTTTTGTTTACCCATGTGCAGAGTTTGATGGCTCAGTACGCTACATAATGAACTGCCCAGACTCAAGACTCTGTATATATCAGCGGATAACACTTACACTCTCATCAGGTACTGTATTCCATTTAATAAATATCATTTTAATTAAAGATTTATAAAAAGATAATTTACCAAAGAACACATTACTATTACAAATACAGTAGACAACCACTTTTCACACGAGTTACGTTCCAGAAAAATGGAGCTATGCATGAAAATGCGATAGGTAGAGTGGACAACTTGAGGGAAAATTGGGTTATGTTCCATGCCACATAAAAAAAAAAAATTACAAAATTATTTTTTTTTTAAATACACAATTCACATAAAATAATAAACTAAGTATTGTACAATTTAAAAGGTACACAGATTTTGGCTTGTCTACTCCATTGTAACTGTCCAGGAAATTTAAATGCAAAGAGTAGGAGACAGTTGAGAAAGGTGTTGTGGAAAAGTTTGCAGTGCCTATTTGCAAAATACCTGTGGCTGGCTTTGAGAGTTCTTCTACCTTTGGAACCCAGCTTGAGGACAAACTACTTTGTTGACTGCTCTGTCAACAAGACTCTTTCTGCTAGCAGCTTAAAAGTTTATATACACATCAAAACTTATCTCTCAGGCACGTTGAGCCAGTAGTGGTCCTGTTTCCTTATGAAAATCTCTTCTTTTGTTATGACACTATTTCTTTAATCTAATAGTATACATTTTATATTAAAGTCTTTGAGCACAGCTGTTGACAGTGTTCTCCAAGTGTGCCAACAGTACTCCTGTTTTTCACTGGGTTTATTCTACACTTCCTTCACTTTGGTTTTGTCTAAATGCAAATGGTTACAGAAAATTTTAACATGACTGTAGTTCTTTCAAGGAATGGGTGGGGATGGGTCTAACCCAAGGCCAAGAATGTGCAATTATCATACAGTGAAGTATAAAGCCTGCCCATTCATGAAAAAACTTAGATGTCAAGATTGCTGCTTTGTTTTTAATGCCAAACAGCAAATTATTCTTTTGGTCTAGGAATTATAAGAATCTATATTTCTGAATTAATAAAGTCATTAGCTTGACAGCTAAATATTGCTAAATAAATGACATATCTAAATGATTCTGAGCAGTTTTATGGTCTAAAACTTCCTAAGTTACTAGAAATGTGATTTTAAAATACACGTTTGCCTTGGTTTTATTCCGATTTGTTGCTCTGCTATTTTCCATTTCTGTAAATATTCCATAGGTGTAACATACATTCT
Organism: Cherax quadricarinatus; assembly: GCF_026875155.1. NCBI lineage: Eukaryota > Metazoa > Arthropoda > Malacostraca > Decapoda > Parastacidae > Cherax > Cherax quadricarinatus. The sequence goes on from NC_069399.1 coordinate 33,901,869, forward strand.
CCACATATGACTGAAGTTCACATAGCATAATAAATACTCTTCTGTGGAATTCAGTACTGACAGGAGCAGTTCCTGAAGTTTCCAATAAGATGGGCTCAGGGGTGGACACCTGGATGGAACCAGGGCTAGGGAACTTGTCTTGAAGTGTTATTTTTATTTGGGGAGTCTCCCCCCTCAGGCCACCCTTGAGGATTGATATCTTAAGTGAGCTTAGTACAACTGCCATGGGTCTGGAATGCATTTATTTCATAAAGCTTGGTACACCTGTGAAGTACAATATTATCTCTTAAAGGAAATTTTCTTACAGAAATTTTATGTATGATCAAATTCCCATTTTCTTCTTACTTACAGAGAATGTGGTGGTGACCACCATGGACGGCTGCACACCCAACATTACTGATAACGCTCGCTATGCTGAGGCTGGTCTAGTCAAAGAAGGATGTATAGAACACAAGAGTGCATACAAGCCACCATCTTCAGAGTATTGTTACTGTGGGTATAACCTCTGCAACAATGCCTCCTCTAGTCATCACTCATTACCAATATTATTCACTATAGTCTTTATTACGATTTTCCTTCACTGCACTCACTGGAAAAGTTTATCTTGACAGCATTGTTACTGTAGGAATTGTATATGTTTAATTCAGTTACTAAAAAATATAAATTTGGTCAGTTATGCATGATATAGTATTGCAGTTATGTACTTCTGAAAGAAATGTTTTTATCTAATACTTGTTTTACTGTTTATTTATGTTGTAACATAGTTTTATAAAACAAGATTTATTGGATTCACATCATATATGTATTAAAGTCATTCCACTTTAGTTATATAATATAAGCATGAAAAATGTAAATATAATGTACTGTATGATGTTGTGAAAGCTCTTTCATTACCCAATAAAAATTAGTCATAATTAATAAAAAATACTCTATCAAAAATAATGGCTTTCTTTTGGAATATGTACACCTAACTTCTAGCAATATCAAGAATTACCCCAAGGTATCTAGGTACTATTCTCCTTGGGGAAGTGGAACAAAATTCTTCCTTTGTAAGCCATGCATGTCGTAAGGGGCGACTAAAATGCCAGGAGCAAGGGGCTAGTAACCCCTTCTCCTGTGTACACTACTAAAGTTAAAGAGAGAGACTTGAATTTTTATTTTTGGGCCACCCTGTCTCAGTGGGATACAGCCAGTTTGTTGAAAGAAGAAGATCTAGGTGTATATTTTATTACTCCCTGGGTTCAATTTTAACCCTTTCAGGGTCCGTCCCGTAGATCTACAGCTTTACGTTCAGGGTCCAAACTGTAGATCTACGCCAAAATTCTAGTGGCGTCAAATTTAGCTCGAGAAGGCTGGTAGGCCTACATTTGAGAGAATGGGTCTGGGTGGTCAGTGTGCACACCATAGAAAAAAATCTGGACACCCGCATGGCATTGTGGGAACACCGGCAAAGTAGCTTTGTTCATCATGCCTGGCGGCAAGGAAGCTATCACTCCCCACTCACTCTCCGGGCGAATTCTGACTCTCCTTTTCACAACTTACAGTTCTAAGACTGATGGAAGTGGAGCTAAAGACGAATTCTATGGTTTTGAACCATATGGTACCATTGTGCCATATGGTACAATGAACCATATGGTATCATTGTACTGTATGGTACAATGTACCATATGGTACCATTGCACCATATGGTACCATTGTATCATATGATACCATTGTACCAAATGGTGCCATTGTACCATATGGTAGCATTGTATTATATGGTACCATTGTATCATGTGCCATTGTACCATATGGTACCATTGTATCATATGGCACCATTGTACCATATGGTACCGTTGTACTCAACACAATAACCGCACTAATAGTATTTTCATCATTTTGTTTACAATAAACTTGTAAACAAGTTTTGTAAGCAATATAATGATAAACAAATTAGTGCAGTTATTGTGTTGAATACAATGAGTGTTTACTTATACAATATACATTATACTGGTCTCACAGGCCACAAATGTTATTAGAAAAAGAAAAAAAATTAGAAAAGAAAAGAAAAAAGTATAAAAAACATAAAATAAAAAAATGGGATTTTGCGGAAGTCACTGATGTTGCCTCACCCGGTCATTTTGGGTCAACTAACCGCCGCTGTATCTCGGTAAGTACTGATCAGAATTTTTTTTTTGTTTAATTACCTTCACAAAAATATTATCTTCAATTCTGTAAGAATTTTTTTTTTTTTTTTTTCAAAATTTCTTGGACACTGGGGCACCACTTCAGATTTTGGCCTTGGACCCTGAAAGGGTTAATTGATTGCTTTGTATTACATTAAATGCTTTACTGTCTGCTTTGACTTCACATAGAATGGTGGGTGTCTTCTCTGATACCAATACTGCATATAGTACAAACAAACAAAAGTTTATTTCTTTGAACAGGTTACAATGTGTGTTTACATTTCATAATTTGATTGGTACAAAGAAAGCCACTATCATGCTGAGGCATGATAGTGGCTAATAAAAAGATGAGATAAAAGATGAGATACAAATTAACACTGAAACCAGCGATATCAAGGAGGCTTAACTGCCAGGCAGGCTGGGTCAAAAGCAGTGTTATGTTAAAATTCAATTCCACTGATGTAAAAAAGGACCTAATAAGTTCCTCCATCAAGAAATGGGGTAATGTGTATGTAAATGAGTGCCTAACTAAAAAATGACAGAGCCTACTATACAGACTTCGAAAACTTAAGCGTGATAACAATGTAACAATAAAACAGTGCTTTACTCACGATGGCATTTTCATGGTAAAATTACCAGACATGGGTCGTACGTCTGAAATAACAAATGATCAAGAACTAGCATGTTTTCTCACATTCACCGGTCTAACTGAATCTTGTTAAGCCATATCTCAACACAATATCAACCATGTACAGTGCTGTATTACAGCAGATTTCACCCTTAACCCTTTCAGGGTTGGTGCCGTACTAGTATGCATAAATTCTAGCGCCTGCAAATCTAGCGAGAGAAAGCTGGTAGACCTACATATGAAAGAATGGGTCTATGTGGTCAGTGTGCGCAGTATAAAAAAAGTCCTGTAGCACACAGTGCATAATGAGAAAAAAAAACTCCGACCATGTTTTTGGTTTAAAACAGCAAATTTGCAGTGTACAGTAAGGCCCCACTTATACGGCGGGTTAGGTTCCAGGCTGTCCCCGGAAAGCAGACATAGCCGGAAGGCAGAACGCTATTTTTTCCATGTATAAATACACTAAATTATATTAAGTTAGTAATAGAACTAGGCATTAAAAACACACAAAGTAAAATACATTCACAGTACATTCATTATTTATCTTGAAGTATTTGTAATCTTAATGTAGGGAGAGAGGTGAGTAGTACTTATTTGTAGGAAGTCAGGTACAGGTAGCCCAGGTGTAGGTAGCCCTGGCTCCCCGTCTCATACTTAATATACGATATTTAAAACATCCCAGAGAGGTAAAATACACATACAGTACACTCATTATTTACCCTAAAATATGTGTAGTCTTAATATAGGAAGAGAGGTGAGTAGTATTTATTTATAGGAAGTCAGTGTAGGTAGCCGGTAGGTGTAGCCCACCTGGGCTACACCTACCGGCTACCTACACTGCAGCCCAGAGCCATATTATTAACATCGATATACCTTGTTCACTGAATTTAATCATTTCTAACAACTACGTTTAGATGCCATCATAAACGAAGGGAGAAGTAATGAATAATTCATGCCGAAAATTGTAAACAAAAGTGAAGTGGGGGAGTGGCTGGGCCAAACGCAGATTCATACACGTTTTCTCTGATGGCTGAGCAGAGAAAACGTAATGTTCCTCCACCCGGCTACCACACAGCTCTACAAGTATTATTATCAGAGCACATAAAAAATATGCAATAAATGCCATACAACAAGTTTACACTAACTTATATTAAGTTAGCAATATTATTATTATTATTATAATCAAGGGGAAGCGCTAAACCCGTAGGATTATACAGCGCCTGGGGGGGATGTGAAAGGCATTCAGGCTTAATTCGGGGAACTGGAGCACAGATCCAATTCCCTAAATCAAGAGCCCCTCACCAACATCAAAGTTAGCAATAAAAATAGGCATTAAAAACACAATAAAAGGTAAGATACACACAGAGTACACTTATTACTTACCTTAAAATATTAATATTAATGTGTGAGAGGTGAGTGGCAGGGTGTTTATTAAATAAAATCAGAATGGCACACCATCATCCTCTAACTTGGCACCTAAAGCAAGAGGCTTACGACTTCTCTTTTTCTCACAGCTAACCTTAGACGCCATCGTTAATGAGGGCCAACTAGTTAACGAAAGAGTAAACGAGAAGAGAATGAGATACAGAGTTGAGACAATTTAAGAACACAAACTGAACAGGTAGTGGGCGATCACTTGGTCAGGCAAAAATAAATGCATATTAATATGTGTCTACTTTTAGTTCATTCGAGTACGTTTGTAAGAGCTTGTAAAACATTTACCTCAATATTTTTTTATTATAATAATAATTATCTCACAATACCAACACTCTTATATTGTGTACAAGTTAGTACAGAATAAACAAACAGCAACACACCATTTTTAGAGTGAATGAAGATAATAATAATAATAATAATAATAATAATAATAATATTATTATTATTATTATTATTATTATAATAAAAAGCACTAAACCCACAAGGGTTGTGAATTGCTATATATAGAGTAAAGGCATACAAAAAGAATATTTTTCTACAGTTATCCTCCAGTTTGACTAGAGAAAACGTAATTCTTCCGACACTACCTACACAGCTGCTTTGTAAACATCTCATATTTACGTCAATTTTTATTCTGTGAGTGTATGTATCATGTTTATATGTTATGTAACGGGTTTCATATATAATTTTGAGGAAAATATCATAGATGGATTAATGAAAATGCCTATAATAATGTAAAATATGACATTTAGTGTGCCCAAGAGTGATTATTATTACGTAGTACATGTATTGGCATCATGAGTAGAGAGAGAATTAGCGATTTTAACCCTTTGACTGTTTTCGACGTATAAATACGTCTTACGAGCCAATGTTTCTGACGTATATATACTCAATAATTCTAGCGGCTTCAAATCAAGTGGGAGAAAGCTGGTAGGCCCACATGTGAGAGAATGGGTCTGTATGATCAGTGTGCACCACATAAAAAAAATCCTGCAGCACACATTGCGTAATGAGAAAAAAAAAACTCTGATCGTTTTTTTGGAATAAAACGCCGACTTTGAGGTGTTTTCTCGTATAGTATTTATCATTGTATTCGCGTTTTCATGGTCTTAGGTGATAAAATGGAAAACATATTACAGAAATAGAGATGATTTTCATTACTTTTATGATGAAAACGACCTTGAAACTGAGCTCAAAGTAGCGGAAATGTTCGATTTTTACCAATGTTCAAGAGTAAATAAATCACACCACACGTCCAATACACGTCAACTGGGGAGTCTAATATTCTTTCACTAGTGCACTGATATTATTTATACCATTTTTACAATAATGCAGTCGTCTGCATAACAGTAAATTTTTATTTTTTTGTATGAATAAAAAATCAAAATAGAAAGCAATAATAATATAAGAGGGGCCTAGAGATGTGACTAATGAACAGAGCATATGTTATTTTAGTGCCACGAATGTCTACCTTGTTTATTCTGGACCCTATTTTGAAATTGGCATCTTTTTTATTTTGCGTGAAATTGGCCAAATTGCCAATTTCTGACCACCATATTGGGTAGTCCAAATTAGTAAATGGGAGGTTTCTTGTACTCAGCTGATAGATAAAACGGAGTTCTAAAGAAATAGCTATGAGTTTGGTCAACTGGAACAATGGAATTGGCTGAAAATAGGGCTCAAAGTCGGCGAAATCGCCGATACGCATATGTCGCCGAGACCGCTAACTTCGCGGGAGCATAATTCCACGAGTTTTCGACCAAATTTCGAACTTTTGGTGTCATTACCATCGGGAAAAGATTCTCTATCATTTCATAAGAAAAAATAATTTTTTTTTTTTCAAAAATTGAGCGACATAGAATGACAGTTTCAGAGAGGGGCCTGAAACAGTCAAAGGGTTAATGTGTACCTGCACACCAGCACAGTGTGAAAGTATATTTAGGTACAGGTACACATAAGTATAATTATCAGAGTACATATAAAATACGCAGTAACTTTAAAACACTTGAAATTTTGAAAAATTTCCTGACATAATAGACGTGGTCACAGAGAATGTAAACAAACCGGGTGGGGGGGCGCCGTATTTGAAAGACTGCTTGCCGTATAGCAAATTTTGGTTATAATTTGACATCGCCGTATTAACGGAACGCCGTAAGGTGAAACGCCGTAAAGCGGGGCCCTACTGTATTTTAGTATGCTATTTATGGTTGTATTCTAATTTTCCTGGTCTCATTTTATAGAATGGAAGACATATTACAGAAATTGAGATGATTTTCAATGATTTCACAATGAAAAGTACAGTAGGGCCCCACTTATATGGCAGGTTAGGTTCCAGGCTACCGCCGTAAAGCGGAAATCGGCGTAAAGTGGAACACCCTTTTTTTCCACTTATAAATGCATACAAATACTAGATAACAAGTTTACACTAACATATATTAAGTTAGCATTAGAACTAGGCATCAAAAAACAATAAAAAATTACAGTACACACATAGTGCACTCATTACTTACCTTAAAATGTTTATAGTCGTAATCTAGGGTGAGACAAGTAAGTAGTATTTATTATAAGAAATCAAGTGTGGTATGTATGGTAGTCAGCCGGGCTACCATACCAGGCCACTCCACCTACACATCATATTCTATTACATTTAAGCATCCCAGACCGATAAAATGCATATACAGTTTACTCATTACTTACCTTAAAATATTTGTAGTCTTAACCTAGGGTGAGATGAGTAGCATTTATTGTAAAAAATCAAGTGTGGTATGTATAGTAGTCAGCCGGGCTACCATACCAGGCCAACCCACCCACACATATTCGATGATATTTAAGCATCCCAGAGCAATAAAATGTATATACAGTTCACTCATTACTTACCTTAAAATATTTGTAGTCTTAATGTAGGGTCAGGAGTAAGTAAATGAGATGAAACAAATAAATGAGAGAAAGAATGAGTGCATGAGAGAGGACAGGTGCAGAGTTATGTAAACAAACCAGGCGAAGGTAAGTTTTGTAAACAAAAAAAGTGTACACGTCTGGTTTGTGTACAAGTTACGTGTACAGGTTGTCTCTACATTGATACGGTAAAATAAATAAAGAAGAGCACTGCCATTCTCATGTAACATCATTTTGAGAAGAAATGACGCTCTGAGTGAAGGCAATGGAAATAAATCACTCTGACTTTTTTGGGTTCTCCCAGGTTCTCTACACATATGCTGTTATGCATGATAATCTATGTAACTGTATTTGTGTATACCTGAATAAACTTACTTACATACATACGAAAGGAATAATTTTCTACGGTTACCCCCAGTAACACATTTTCTCTTATGTTAGATTAGAGAAAATGTTATTCTTGGCATCACTTGTACAAGTTATCTGGTTACCACATCTCATATTTATGTTTATTTATTCTATTGTGGGGTGTATTTATCATCTTTTTATGTTATGTATCATGTTTATTATATAATTTTGAAAAAAATATCATGGATGGATTAATGAAAATGTGTATATTAACGTAATATACGACATTTAATGAGACTCGGTGAATATTATTATCATTACTAATATGACGTCTGGAGACATAAGACACTCTTACTGATTTTAATGTGTACCTGCACGCCAGCACAGTGTGTAAGTTTATTTAAGTACAGGTATACATAAGTATAATTATCAGAGTACACCTACCATCCGACTTACGACCAAGCTTGGTTCCGACCAACCGATCATAAGTCAAAATGGACGTAAGTTGAACCTTTGAAAATTGCCGACATATTGGGTAGGGCATAATGTCAAAACTTTCCTATATAAACTACTTACATAATACTGTAATGTAATGTACAATCATTATTTCATTCTTTTTACCATAATTTACTTCTACTGTTGTATTTTAATTATTTATGTACTGTATATAATGTATACATGGTAGTGATATGTATTGTAAATTTTACATCGCATACAGTATCATATGTTACTATTATCTTTATGTATTGTCGACACAGTGGAATGGGAGAATACCACTGGTAGTGTCATCCTGGCAGAATGTTGTGTAACCTATACCCTAAGTAAAGAGAAACAACTCTGGAATGTGTGTAATACATATCCGGCTGGCTGGCTGGGTGGCCGGGTCTGTGGTTGGCCGGGTAGGTGGGTGGCTGGCTGGATGGGTGGGTGGCTGGCTGGATGGGTGGGTGGCCGGGTGGGTGGGTGCCGGGTGGGTGGGTGGCGGGTGGGTGGCTGGGTGGGGTGGGTGGCCGGGTGGGTAGGTGGGTGGGTGGCTGGATGGGTTGGTGGGTGGGTGGGTGGGTGGCTGGATGGGTGGGTGGGTAGTTGGCTGACTGGCTGACCGAATGTGGCTGTCTCTTCGTATCTCTCTCTCTCTATCTCTCTCTGTATCTCTCTATCTCTCTCTGTATCTCTCTTTATCTCTCTCTCTCTCTCTGGTACATGTAAGTCAAGTTATCATACATATTATAAATTACCTAGGATAACCCAAAAAATCCAGACGAAGTGCTATACAGTGGATCTGAGCTCCAGTGCCCTAAATTAATAATAATATTAATAATCATTATTATTACAATAATACATATGTACTAATATTAATATTATTATTATTAAGCTATAATATAATAATCGTGTCCACTCATTACTTACCTTAAAATATCTGTAGTTTTAATGTAGAGTGAGAGGTGAGTAGACAAGATTAAATGAATAAATGAGAGAGAGAATGAGAATGTAGAATGTTCATGAGTTATGTAAACAAACGTTGTTGTTGTTGTTGTTGTTGTTATTACCAGCCCAGACACGAACGATTCCTGTTCACTGTCAAGCCGACCAAAAAAACATCTCATATTTGTTAATTTATATGTTATGTAGCATGTTTATTATATAATTTTGAAAAAAATCATAGATGGATTAAGCAAAATGTCTATATTAACGTTTTATACACATTTAATGCGCCTCAGTAATTATTATTGTTATTATCATTATTAATATGGCGTCTTTAAGACCAAGTACACTCTTAATGAGTGGCTCTGAGACAGACAAGCAGACAAAGACAGACACACAGGTAGACAGACAGATAGACACAGGTAGACATAAAGCCAGACACAGGTAGACATAAAGACAAACACAGGTAGACAGAAAGACACACAGGTAGACAGAAAGAGACACAGGTAGACAAAGACACACAGGTAGACAGAAAGACAGACACACAGGTAGACAGAAAGACAGACACACTAGTAGACAGACAAACAGACACACAGAGATACAGACAGATATACAGGAAGACAGATACAGACAGGTTTATGTGCAACAGTAAAAACAAATAGAGAGTTCAAGAGTAAGAGCCTTTCTTGCAACAATCTCCAGTGCAAGATTCAGACTTCATCTTAGAGGCCATGGAGAAATTTACTGTCCAGTTAGTACAGTTAATACAGTATGATGCTGCTGATAGGGCAGGGTTACTCAAACTGATGCTGCCTGCATGACACATTGCCAACGCGAGTATTGTTAAATATTGTACAGCGGTGTGCATCAGCTGGCCCAGCCCAGCTGCCAGATGCACGGTCGTAAGTCGAGTGGATGTATGTCGAGCAGGTCGTAAGTCGGATGGTAGGTGTATGTATAAAATATGAAATAACTTTTAAAAACACTTAAAATTTTGGAGTTTCCAGACATAATGGAGAGACTTCGTGCTTACAGCTCTCACAAAGAATGTAAACAAACCAGGTGGGGCGTGGTGACCGTATTAGAAAGTTAGGTGGGGTGAGCCGTATAGCGAATTTTGGTCATAATTTGAAATGACCGCATTACCGGAATGCCGTAAAGCGAAACGCCGTAAAGTGGGGTCCTACTGTACCTTGAAATTGAGCTCAGAGTAGCAGAAATGTTCAATTTTTGCCAAATTTAAAAAGTAAATAAATCAAGCCATGCATCCAATACACGTCAATTGGTGAGTCTAATATTCTTTCACAAGTGCGCTGATATTATTTATACCATTTCTACACTAATGTAGAAGTCTGCATAACGGTAAATCTTTTATTTTTTGTGAGAATAAATATTCAAAGTGGAAAGCAAAAGAAATGTAACAGAGGCCTGTAACAGGGGGGCAGTAAAGCAATAGCAAAGAACTACAGACTGATAGCACCAACATCCCATATCATAAAAATCTTTGAAAGGGTCCTAAGAAGCAAGATCGCCACCCATCTAGATACCCATCAATTACACAACTCAGGGCAACATCGAAAAGTCGTGAATTTTCGCTCTGCCCACGAGGAGGGCTAAAACAACACAGGTGAGATCCCCCAGCTAGCCACAGTTTGTTGTTGATTAAATACTACTTGTTCGTTGTTACAATAATATGTGCACTGCTTGTGGAGGCTAGTACACCAAACAGGGAGTAGAATGAAATTAGCAGGTCACTCCTGTCTGTCTCAGCTACTGGATCACTACAAGGTCCTAGATGCACTAGAAGACAAAAGAATGCAGATCCAATATATACAGACTTTGCAAAAGCCTTCAACAAGTGTGACCATGGCATAATAGCGCAAAAAATGCATGGTAAAGGAATAACAGGAAAAGTTGGTAGATGGATCTATAATTTCCTCACAAACAGAACACAAAGAGTAGTAGTCAACAGAGTAAAGTCTGAGGTGGCTATGGTGAAAAGCTCTGTTCCACAAGGCACAGTACTCGCTCCCATCTTGCTTCTCATCCTCATATCTGACATAGACAAGGATGTCAGCCACAGCACCGTGTCTTCCTTTGCAGATGACACCCAAATCGGCAAGACAGTGTCTTCCATTGCAGACACTGCAAGGCTCCAGGTGGACATCAACCAAATCTTTCAATGGGCTGCAGAAAACAATATGAAGTTCAACGATGAGAAATTTCAATTACTCCGATATGGTAAACATGAGGAAATTAAAACTTCATCGGAGCACAAAAAAAAATCCTTCCACAAAATAGAGCGAAAAACCAATGTCAAAGACCTGGGAGTGATCATGTAGGAGGATCTCACCTTCAAGGACCATAACATTGTATCAATTGCATCTGCTAGAAAAATGACAGGATGGATAAAGAGAACCTTCAAAACAAGGCATGCCAAGCCCATGATGACACTCTTCAGGTCGCTTGTTCTATCTAGGCTGGAATATTGCTGCACACTAACAGCACCTTTCAAGACAGGTGAAATTGCTGACCTAGATAATGTACAGAGAACCTTCATGGCGCACATAACGGAGATAAAACACCTCAATTACTGGGAGCGCTTGAAGTTCCTGAACCTGTACTCCCTGGAATGCAGGTGGGAGAGATACATGATTATATACACCTGGAAAATCCTAGAGGGACTAGTACCGAACTTGCACACGAAAATCACTCACAATAAAAGCAAAAGACTCGGCAGACGATGCAACATCTCCCCAATGAAAAGCAAGCATGTCACTAGCACGCTACGAGACAATACAATAAGTGTCAAGGGCCCGAGACTGTTCAATTGCCTCCCAGCATACATAAGGGGGATTACCAATAGACCCCTGGCTGTCTTCAATCAGGCACTGGACAAGCACCTAAAGTCGGTACCTGACCAGCCGGCTGTGGCTCGTATGTTGGATTGTGTGCAGCCAACAGTAACAGCCTGGTTGATCAGGCTCTGATCCACCAGGAGGCCTGGTCACAGACCGAGCCGCGAGGGCGTTGACCCCCGGAACTCTCTCCAGGTAAACATGACTAATGAACAGAGGAAATGCTATTTTAGTGCCAGGAATGTCAGTCTTGTTTATTCTAGACCCTATTTGATAATTGGCATCTTTTGAAATTTGTGTGCAATTGGCAAAATTGCTAAATTCTGACCACTGTACTGGATAGTTGAAATTGGTAAATGGGTGGTTTCTTGCACTCATTCGATAGAAAAAATGGAGTTCTAGCGAAATATTCATGATTTTTGTTGACTAGTACAGTGGAATTGGCCAAAAATGGGGCTCAAAGCGGGCAAAATCGCCAAAGCATAAAATCGCTGAGACCGCTAACTTCGCGAGAGCATAATTCCCTAAGTTTTCCATCAAATTTCATACTTTGGAAAAGCCAGGTATAGATACTCAAAAATTAGGGACAAAGGAATTAATGTACAATTGCTATGGATCCCATCACACATTGGATTACTCCTTCATGATAAAGTTGATATGTTAGCCAAGAAGAGTACCCAGGAGGAGAATGTAGAATATAACTTTGGTATAACTGTGTCTAGCATTAGGAATAATATTAGGAGAGAAGTAAATAATGAAAATGATTGTTATAGGAATGCAGTTAGAAGCCTGAGTAGATCTATAACCCACTATGATAATATGAACGTAGATAAGTATGTTTATGGAGCAACGTGCAATGTGAACAGACTGACTGATGTTGTAGTGACCAGGCTTAGGCTTGGCTACAAGTACTTCTGGCAGTTTGGGAGACACACAGATGATGATCAAACTAAATGTAAATTATGTGATCAGGCATATGGTCACTCTCTTGAACACTATGTGCTTAATTGTCCACTTATTGAGGAATACAGAGACAGACAGTATAATAACCTATGTGACATGTCAAGATATCTTATTAATGAAAATAAGATACCAGATATACTAAGCAAATTTCCTAAATTTGCTTATAACAGGTAAGTGAACTATAGATATGTAGATATAAATCCATATGTATTCCTGTTAACCCTTTGGGGCCTAGTTCCTAGGCCTTTTGTGTATCCATACGCTCTCGCGCTACCGTCCACAGGATGGATATGGGGTGCACAATAAACTAGCCACTTCGGTGGCAAAATATAATCTTGGTGTCATTATGATCGGGAGAAGATTCTCTATATTTTCATAAGAAAAAATTATTTTTTTTTTTTTTAAATTTGGCCAACCCTGAGAACGAGTCTCGGAGAGGGCCTATCGACCCTCAAAGGGTTAATTGTATAACTGAATTATCTTTTTTTTTTTTTTCAACAAGTCGGTCGTCCCCACTGAGGCAGGGTGACCCAAAAAAGAAAGAAAATCCCCAAAAAGAAAATACTTTCATCATCATTCAACACTTTCACCACACTCACACATTATCACTGTTTTTGCAGAGGTGCTCAGAATACAACAGTTTAGAAGCATATACGTATAAAGATACACAAAATATTCCCTCCAAACTGCCAATATCCCAAACCCCTCCTTTAAAGTGCAGGCATTGTACTTCCCATTCCAGGACTCAAGTCTGACTATATGAAAATAACCAGTTTCCTGAATCCCTTCACTAAATATTACCCTGCTCACACTCCAACAGATCGTCAGGTCCCAAGTATCATTCGTTCTCCATTCATCCTATCTAACACGCTCATGCACGCTTGCTGGAAGTCCAAGCCCCTCGTTCACAAAACCTCCTTTACAACCCCTCTTTCCAACCCTTTCGAGGACGACCCCTACCCCTACCTTCCTTCCCCTATAGATTTATATGCTTTCCATGTCATTCTACTTTGATCCATTCTCTCTAAATGACCAAACCACCTCAAACAACCCCTCTTCTGCCCTCTGACTAATGCTTTTATTAACTCCACACCTTCTCCTAATTTCCACACTCCGAATTTTCTGCATAATATTTACACCACACATTGCCCTTAGACAGGACATCTCCACTGCCTCCAACCGTCTCCTCGCTGCTGCATTTACCACCCAAGCTTCACATCCATATAAGGGTGTTGGTACTACTATACTTTCATATATTTCCCTTCTTTGCCTCCATAGATAAAGTATTTTGACTCCACATATACTTCAATGCACCACTCACCTTTTTTCCCTCATCAATTCTATGATTAACCTCATCCTTCATAAATCCATCCGCCAACACGTCAACTCCCAAGTATCTGAAAACATTCACTTCTTCCATACTCCTCCTCCCCAATTTGATATTCCTATTTTTCTTTATCTAAATCATTTGATACCCTCATCACCTTACTTTTTCTATGTTCACTTTCAACTTTCCACCTTTACACACATTCTCAAACTCATCCACTAACTTTTGCAATTTTTCTTTAGAATCTCCCATAAGCACAGTATCATCAGCAAAAAGTAACTGTGTCAATTCCCATTTTGAATTTGATTTCCCATAATTTAACCCCACCCCTCTCCCAAACACCCTAGCATTTACTTCTTTTACAACCCCATCTATAAATATATTAAACAACCATGGTGGCATTACACATCCCTGTCTAAGACCTACTTTTACCGGGAAGTATTTTCCCTCTCTTCTACACACCCTAACCTGAGCCTCACTATCCTCATAAAAACTCTTTACAGCATTTAGTAACTTACCACCTGTTATGGGGCTATAGGACCCAACATGTATTTATAAGTAACAGTTACTTTGGAATACCTAATTATATTGAATTGATGGGGACTTTGCTCTAAATGTCAGAAGGACTGATCAACCTTTTGACTGAGAGGCAGCTGGGTCAAGCCTATTTTTCTCAATATAATAGGTTATACTATAGACACATAAACACACAATTTAAATAAGTAGTTTATAAAGTTGTATTTCTTTTTGTAAAAGTAAAATTAAGGTGTGGTAGAATTGTGGTAACTGGAGAATTGTGCTTGGCAACAGTCTTTTGTTTTGGTGGGAGGAGCTTAGCCTCTCTCTCTCTCTTCTCCTCTCACTGACTCGCTCTCTCTGTGGCTGACCTTCAACCTGGCAGGATCTCTGGGTCCTTCTCCTATCTTTTGGGGCATCATGTGTGCTCCAGGGGTGAGTTTTTATAATTTAAGTTGTGGCACCATACCAGGGTGAAAACAAAAATG